>JALIGW010000272.1:0-121801 GCA_023053685.1 Diadophis punctatus similis | reverse complement strand
CGAGAATTTGGCTTTCCAGCCCGTGGGGAACAGGAATATGTGTTTCTTTTTCATTTCTGAGGTGTTTGTCAAAAGTGATGTTTTTGGACTGAATTGAATCCTAAGGCGAATGCTGTGTTAGACTTTCGGCTAGCTCTTCAGGGTAGGCTCGGAATCGAAAATCAAGCGAGAATTTGGCTTTCCAGCCCGTGGGGAACAGGAATATGTGTTTCTTTTTCATTTCTGATGTGTTTGTCAAAAGTGATGTTTTTTGGCTGAATTGAGAACTAAGGCGAATTCCGTGTTAGACATTGGGCTAGCTCTTCAGGGAAAGGTTGGAATCAAAAATCAAGAGAGAATTCGGCTTTCCAGCCTGTGGGGAACAGGAATATGTGTTTCATTTTCATTTCTGAGGTGTTTGTCAAAAGTCATGTTTTTTGGCTGTATTGAGTCCTAAGGCGAATGCTGTGTTAGACTTTGGGCTAGCTCTTCAGGGAAAGGTCGGAATCAAAAATCAAGCGAGAATTCGGCTTTCCAGCCTGTGGGGAACAGGAATATGTGTTTCTTTTTCATTTCTGAGGTGTTTGTCAAAAGTGATGTTTTTGGGCTGAATTGAGAACTAAGGCGAATTCCGTGTTAGACATTGGGCTTTCTCTTCAGGGAAAGCTCGGAATCAAAATTCAAGCGAGAATTCGGCTTTCCAGCCCATGGGGAACAGGAATATGTGTTTCATTTTCATTTCTGAGGTGTTTGTCAAAAGTGATGTTTTTTGGCTGTATTGAGTCCTAAGGCGAATGCTGTGTTAGACTTTGGGCTAGCTCTTCAGGGAAAGGTCGGAATCAAAAATCAAGCGAGAATTCGGCTTTCCAGTCTGTGGGGAACAGGAATATGTGTTTCTTTTTCATTTCTGAGGTGTTTGTCAAAAGTGATGTTTTTGGGCTGAATTGAGAAATAAGGCGAATGCTGTGTTAGACCTTGGGCTAGCTCTTCAGGGTAGGCTCGGAATCAAAATTCAAGCGAGAATTTGGCTTTCCAGCCCGTGGGGAACAGGAATATGTGTTTCTTTTTCATTTCTGAGGTGTTTGTCAAAAGTGATATTTTTGGGCTGAATTGAATCCTAAGGCGAATGCTGTGTTAGACTTTCGGCTAGCTCTTCAGGGTAGGCTCGGAATCGAAAATCAAGCGAGAATTTGGCTTTCCAGCACGTGGGGAACAGGAATATGTCTTTCTCTTTCATTTCTGAGGTGTTTGTCAAAAGTGATGTTTTTGGGCTGAATTGAATCCTAAGGCGAATGCTGTGTTAGACCTTGGGCTAGCTCTTCAGGGAAAGGTCGGAATCAAAAATCAAGCGAGAATTCGGCTTTCCACCCGTGGGGAAACAGGAATATGTGTTTCTTTTTCATTTCTGAGGTGTTTGTCAAAAGTGATGTTTTTGGGCTGAATTGAGAACTAAGGCGAATTCCGTGTTAGACATTGGGATTTCTCTTTCGGGAAAGCTCGGAATCAAAAATCAAACGAGAATTCGGCTTTCCAGCCTGTGGGGAACAGGAATATGTGTTTCTTTTTCATTTCTGAGGTGTTTGTCAAAAGTGATGTTTTTGGGCTGAATTGAATCCTAAGGCGAATGCTGTGTTAGACTTTCGGCTAGCTCTTCAGGGTAGGCTCGGAATCGAAAATCAAGCGAGAATTTGGCTTTCCAGCACGTGGGGAACAGGAATATGTCTTTCTTTTTCATTTCTGAGGTGTTTGTCAAAAGTGATGTTTTTGGGCTGAATTGAATCCTAAGGCGAATGCTGTGTTAGACCTTGGGCTAGCTCTTCAGGGGAAAGGTCGGAATCAAAAATCAAGCGAGAATTCGGCTTTCCAGCCCGTGGGGAACAGGAATATGTGTTTCTTTTTCATTTCTGAGGTGTTTGTCAAAAGTGATGTTTTTGGGCTGAATTGAATCCTAAGGCGAATGCTGTGTTAGACTTTGGGCTAGCTCTTCAGGGTAGGCTCGGAATCGAAAATCAAGCGAGAATTTGGCTTTCCAGCCCGTGGGGAACAGGAATATGTGTTTCTTTTTCATTTCTGAGGTGTTTGTCAAAAGTGATGTTTTTGGACTGAATTGAATCCTAAGGCGAATGCTGTGTTAGACTTTCGGCTAGCTCTTCAGGGTAGGCTCGGAATCGAAAATCAAGCGAGAATTTGGCTTTCCAGCCCGTGGGGAACAGGAATATGTGTTTCTTTTTCATTTCTGAGGTGTTTGTCAAAAGTGATGTTTTTGGACTGAATTGAATCCTAAGGCGAATGCTGTGTTAGACTTTCGGCTAGCTCTTCATGGTAGGCTCGGAATCAAAAATCAAGCGAGAATTCGGCTTTCCAGCCTGTGGGGAACAGGAATATGTGTTTCTTTTTCATTTCTGAGGTGTTTGTCAAAAGTGATGTTTTTGGGCTGAATTGAGAACTAAGGCGAATTCCGTGTTAGACATTGGGCTTTCTCTTCAGGGAAAGCTCGGAATCAAAAATCAAGCGAGAATTCGGCTTTCCAGCATGTGGGGAACAGGAATATGTCTTTGTTTTTCATTTCTGAGGTGTTTGTCAAAAGTGATGTTTTTGGACTGAATTGAATCCTAAGGCGAATGCTGTGTTAGACTTTCGGCTAGCTCTTCATGGTAGGCTCGGAATCGAAAATCAAGCGAGAATTTGGCTTTCCAGCCCGTGGGGAACAGGAATATGTGTTTCTTTTTCATTTCTGAGGTGTTTGTCAAAAGTGATGTTTTTGGGCTGAATTGAGAACTAAGGCGAATTCCGTGTTAGACATTGGGCTAGCTCTTCAGGGAAAGGTCGGGAATCAAAAATCAAGCGAGAATTCGGCTTTCCAGCCTGTGGGGAACAGGAATATGTGTTTCATTTTCATTTCTGAGGTGTTTGTCAAAAGTCATGTTTTTTGGCTGTATTGAGTCCTAAGGCGAATGCTGTGTTAGACTTTGGGCTAGCTCTTCAGGGTAGGCTCGGAATCAAAACTCAAGCGAGAATTCGGCTTTCCAGCACGTGGGGAACAGGAATATGTGTTTCTTTTTCATTTCTGAGGTGTTTGTCAAAAGTGATGTTTTTGGACTGAATTGAATCCTAAGGCGAATGCTGTGTTAGACTTTCGGCTAGCTCTTCAGGGTAGGCTCGGAATCGAAACTCAAGCGAGAATTTGGCTTTCCAGCCCGTGGGGAACAGGAATATGTGTTTCTTTTTCATTTCTGAGGTGTTTGTCAAAAGTGATGTTTTTGGGCTGAATTGAGAAATAAGGCGAATGCTGTGTTAGAACTTGGGCTAGCTCTTCAGAGAAAGGTCGGAATCAAAAATCAAGCGAGAATTCGGCTTTCCAGCCTGTGGGGAACAGGAATATGTGTTTCATTTTCATTTCTGAGGTGTTTGTCAAAAGTCATGTTTTTTGGCTGTATTGAGTCCTAAGGCGAATGCTGTGTTAGACTTTGGGCTAGCTCTTCAGGGTAGGCTTGGAATCGAAAATCAAGCGAGAATTCGGCTTTCCAGCACGTGGGGAACAGGAATATGTGTTTCATTTTCATTTCTGAGGTGTTTGTCAAAAGTCATGTTTTTTGGCTGTATTGAGTCCTAAGGCGAATGCTGTGTTAGACTTTGGGCTAGCTCTTCAGGGTAGGCTCGGAATCAAAATTCAAGCGAGAATTCGGCTTTCCAGCACGTGGGGAACAGGAATATGTGTTTCTTTTTCATTTCTGAGGTGTTTGTCAAAAGTGATGTTTTTGGACTGAATTGAATCCTAAGGCGAATGCTGTGTTAGACTTTCGGCTAGCTCTTCAGGGTAGGCTCGGAATCGAAACTCAAGCGAGAATTTGGCTTTCCAGCCCGTGGGGAACAGGAATATGTGTTTCTTTTTCATTTCTGAGGTGTTTGTCAAAAGTGATGTTTTTTGGCTGTATTGAGTCCTAAGGCGAATGCTGTGTTACACTTTGGGCTAGCTCTTCAGGGTAGGCTCGGAATCGAAAATCAAGCGAGAATTCAGCTTTCCAGCATGTGGGGAACAGGAATATGTGTTTCTTTTTCATTTCTGAGGTGTTTGTCAAAAGTGATGTTTTTGGGCTGAATTGAATCCTAAGGCGAATGCTGTGTTAGACCTTGGGCTAGCTCTTCAGGGAAAGGTCGGAATCAAAAATCAAGCGAGAATTCGGCTTTCCAGCCCGTGGGGAACAGGAATATGTGTTTCTTTTTCATTTCTGAGGTGTTTGTCAAAAGTGATGTTTTTTGGGCTGAATTGAGAACTAAGGCGAATTCCGTGTTAGACATTGGGCTTTCTCTTCAGGGAAAGCTCGGAATCAAAAATCAAGCGAGAATTCGGCTTTCCAGCATGTGGGGAACAGGAATATGTGTTTCTTTTTCATTTCTGAGGTGTTTGTCAAAAGTGATGTTTTTGGACTGAATTGAATCCTAAGGCGAATGCTGTGTTAGACTTTCGGCTAGCTCTTCATGGTAGGCTCGGAATCGAAAATCAAGCGAGAATTTGGCTTTCCAGCCCGTGTGGAACAGGAATATGTGTTTCTTTTTCATTTCTGAGGTGTTTGTCAAAAGTGATGTTTTTGGGCTGAATTGAGAACTAAGGCGAATTCCGTGTTAGACATTGGGATTTCTCTTTCGGGAAAGCTCGGAATCAAAAATCAAACGAGAATTCGGCTTTCCAGCCTGTGGGGAACAGGAATATGTGTTTCTTTTTCATTTCTGAGGTGTTTGTCAAAAGTGATGTTTTTGGGCTGAATTGAGAACTAAGGCGAATTCCGTGTTAGACATTGGGCTTTCTCTTCAGGGAAAGCTCGGAATCAAAAATCAAGCGAGAATTCGGCTTTCCAGCCTGTGGGGAACAGGAATATGTGTTTCATTTTCATTTCTGAGGTGTTTGTCAAAAGTCATGTTTTTTGGCTGTATTGAGTCCTAAGGCGAATGCTGTGTTAGACTTTGGGCTAGCTCTTCAGGGTAGGCTCGGAATCGAAAATCAAGCGAGAATTCGGCTTTCCAGCCTGTGGGGAACAGGAATATGTGTTTCTTTTTCATTTCTGAGGTGTTTGTCAAAAGTCATGTTTTTTGGCTGTATTGAGTCCTAAGGCGAATGCTGTGTTAGACTTTGGGCTAGCTCTTCAGGGTAGGCTCGGAATCGAAAATCAAGCAAGAATTCGGCTTTCCAGCCTGTGGGGAACAGGAATATGTGTTTCATTTTCATTTCTGAGGTGTTTGTCAAAAGTCATGTTTTTTGGCTGTATTGAGTCCTAAGGCGAATGCTGTGTTAGACTTTGGGCTAGCTCTTCAGGGAAAGGTCGGAATCAAAAATCAAGCGAGAATTCGGCTTTCCAGCCTGTGGGGAACAGGAATATGTGTTTCTTTTTCATTTCTGAGGTGTTTGTCAAAAGTGATGTTTTTGGGCTGAATTGAGAACTAAGGCGAATTCCGTGTTAGACATTGGGCTTTCTCTTCAGGGAAAGCTCGGAATCAAAATTCAAGCGAGAATTCGGCTTTCCAGCCCGTGGGGAACAGGAATATGTGTTTCATTTTCATTTCTGAGGTGTTTGTCAAAAGTCATGTTTTTTGGCTGTATTGAGTCCTAAGGCGAATGCTGTGTTAGACTTTGGGCTAGCTCTTCAGGGTAGGCTCGGAATCGAAAATCAAGCGAGAATTCGGCTTTCCAGCCTGTGGGGAACAGGAATATGTGTTTCATTTTCATTTCTGAGGTGTTTGTCAAAAGTCATGTTTTTTGGCTGTATTGAGTCCTAAGGCGAATGCTGTGTTAGACTTTGGGCTAGCTCTTCAGGGAAAGGTCGGAATCAAAAATCAAGCGAGAATTCGGCTTTCCAGCCTGTGGGGAACAGGAATATGTGTTTCTTTTTCATTTCTGAGGTGTTTGTCAAAAGTGATGTTTTTGGGCTGAATTGAATCCTAAGGCGAATGCTGTGTTAGACCTTGGGCTAGCTCTTCAGGGAAAGGTCGGAATCAAAAATCAAGCGAGAATTCGGCTTTCCAGCCTGTGGGGAACAGGAATATGTGTTTCTTTTTCATTTCTGAGGTGTTTGTCAAAAGTGATGTTTTTGGGCTGAATTGAGAACTAAGGCGAATTCCGTGTTAGACATTGGGCTTTCTCTTCAGGGAAAGCTCGGAATCAAAAATCAAGCGAGAATTCGGCTTTCCAGCATGTGGGGAACAGGAATATGTCTTTCTTTTTCATTTCTGAGGTGTTTGTCAAAAGTGATGTTTTTGGACTGAATTGAATCCTAAGGCGAATGCTGTGTTAGACTTTCGGCTAGCTCTTCATGGTAGGCTCGGAATCGAAAATCAAGCGAGAATTTGGCTTTCCAGCCCGTGGGGAACAGGAATATGTGTTTCTTTTTCATTTCTGAGGTGTTTGTCAAAAGTGATGTTTTTGGGCTGAATTGAGAACTAAGGCGAATTCCGTGTTAGACATTGGGATTTCTCTTTCGGGAAAGCTCGGAATCAAAAATCAAACGAGAATTCGGCTTTCCAGCCTGTGGGGAACAGGAATATGTGTTTCTTTTTCATTTCTGAGGTGTTTGTCAAAAGTGATGTTTTTGGGCTGAATTGAGAACTAAGGCGAATTCCGTGTTAGACATTGGGCTTTCTCTTCAGGGAAAGCTCGGAATCAAAAATCAAGCGAGAATTCGGCTTTCCAGCCTGTGGGGAACAGGAATATGTGTTTCATTTTCATTTCTGAGGTGTTTGTCAAAAGTCATGTTTTTTGGCTGTATTGAGTCCTAAGGCGAATGCTGTGTTAGACTTTGGGCTAGCTCTTCAGGGTAGGCTCGGAATCGAAAATCAAGCGAGAATTCGGCTTTCCAGCCTGTGGGGAACAGGAATATGTGTTTCTTTTTCATTTCTGAGGTGTTTGTCAAAAGTCATGTTTTTTGGCTGTATTGAGTCCTAAGGCGAATGCTGTGTTAGACTTTGGGCTAGCTCTTCAGGGTAGGCTCGGAATCGAAAATCAAGCGAGAATTCGGCTTTCCAGCCTGTGGGGAACAGGAATATGTGTTTCATTTTCATTTCTGAGGTGTTTGTCAAAAGTCATGTTTTTTGGCTGTATTGAGTCCTAAGGCGAATGCTGTGTTAGACTTTGGGCTAGCTCTTCAGGGAAAGGTCGGAATCAAAAATCAAGCGAGAATTCGGCTTTCCAGCCTGTGGGGAACAGGAATATGTGTTTCTTTTTCATTTCTGAGGTGTTTGTCAAAAGTGATGTTTTTGGGCTGAATTGAGAACTAAGGCGAATTCCGTGTTAGACATTGGGCTTTCTCTTCAGGGAAAGCTCGGAATCAAAATTCAAGCGAGAATTCGGCTTTCCAGCCCGTGGGGAACAGGAATATGTGTTTCATTTTCATTTCTGAGGTGTTTGTCAAAAGTGATGTTTTTTGGCTGTATTGAGTCCTAAGGCGAATGCTGTGTTAGACTTTGGGCTAGCTCTTCAGGGAAAGGTCGGAATCAAAAATCAAGCGAGAATTCGGCTTTCCAGCCTGTGGGGAACAGGAATATGTGTTTCTTTTTCATTTCTGAGGTGTTTGTCAAAAGTGATGTTTTTGGGCTGAATTGAATCCTAAGGCGAATGCTGTGTTAGACTTTGGGCTAGCTCTTCAGGGTAGGCTCGGAATCGAAAATCAAGCGAGAATTCACCTTTCCAGCCTGTGGGGAACAGGAATATGTGTTTCATTTTCATTTCTGAGGTGTTTGTCAAAAGTGATGTTTTTAGGCTGAATTGAGAAATAAGGCGAATGCTGTGTTAGACCTTGGGCTAGCTCTTCAGGGTAGGCTCAGAATCAAAATTCAAGCGAGAATTTGGCTTTCCAGCCCGTGGGGAACAGGAATATGTGTTTCTTTTTCATTTCTGAGGTGTTTGTCAAAAGTGATATTTTTGGGCTGAATTGAATCCTAAGGCGAATGCTGTGTTAGACTTTCGGCTAGCTCTTCAGGGTAGGCTCGGAATCGAAAATCAAGCGAGAATTTGGCTTTCCAGCACGTGGGGAACAGGAATATGTCTTTCTCTTTCATTTCTGAGGTGTTTGTCAAAAGTGATGTTTTTGGGCTGAATTGAATCCTAAGGCGAATGCTGTGTTAGACCTTGGGCTAGCTCTTCAGGGAAAGGTCGGAATCAAAAATCAAGCGAGAATTCGGCTTTCCAGCCCGTGGGGAACAGGAATATGTGTTTCTTTTTCATTTCTGAGGTGTTTGTCAAAAGTGATGTTTTTGGGCTGAATTGAGAACTAAGGCGAATTCCGTGTTAGACATTGGGATTTCTCTTTCGGGAAAGCTCGGAATCAAAAATCAAACGAGAATTCGGCTTTCCAGCCTGTGGGGAACAGGAATATGTGTTTCTTTTTCATTTCTGAGGTGTTTGTCAAAAGTGATGTTTTTGGGCTGAATTGAATCCTAAGGCGAATGCTGTGTTAGACTTTCGGCTAGCTCTTCAGGGTAGGCTCGGAATCGAAAATCAAGCGAGAATTTGGCTTTCCAGCACGTGGGGAACAGGAATATGTCTTTCTTTTTCATTTCTGAGGTGTTTGTCAAAAGTGATGTTTTTGGGCTGAATTGAATCCTAAGGCGAATGCTGTGTTAGACCTTGGGCTAGCTCTTCAGGGAAAGGTCGGAATCAAAAATCAAGCGAGAATTCGGCTTTCCAGCCCGTGGGGAACAGGAATATGTGTTTCTTTTTCATTTCTGAGGTGTTTGTCAAAAGTGATGTTTTTGGGCTGAATTGAATCCTAAGGCGAATGCTGTGTTAGACTTTGGGCTAGCTCTTCAGGGTAGGCTCGGAATCGAAAATCAAGCGAGAATTTTGCTTTCCAGCCCGTGGGGAACAGGAATATGTGTTTCTTTTTCATTTCTGAGGTGTTTGTCAAAAGTGATGTTTTTGGACTGAATTGAATCCTAAGGCGAATGCTGTGTTAGACTTTCGGCTAGCTCTTCAGGGTAGGCTCGGAATCGAAAATCAAGCGAGAATTTGGCTTTCCAGCCCGTGGGGAACAGGAATATGTGTTTCTTTTTCATTTCTGATGTGTTTGTCAAAAGTGATGTTTTTTGGCTGAATTGAGAACTAAGGCGAATTCCGTGTTAGACATTGGGCTAGCTCTTCAGGGAAAGGTTGGAATCAAAAATCAAGAGAGAATTCGGCTTTCCAGCCTGTGGGGAACAGGAATATGTGTTTCATTTTCATTTCTGAGGTGTTTGTCAAAAGTCATGTTTTTTGGCTGTATTGAGTCCTAAGGCGAATGCTGTGTTAGACTTTGGGCTAGCTCTTCAGGGAAAGGTCGGAATCAAAAATCAAGCGAGAATTCGGCTTTCCAGCCTGTGGGGAACAGGAATATGTGTTTCTTTTTCATTTCTGAGGTGTTTGTCAAAAGTGATGTTTTTGGGCTGAATTGAGAACTAAGGCGAATTCCGTGTTAGACATTGGGCTTTCTCTTCAGGGAAAGCTCGGAATCAAAATTCAAGCAAGAATTCGGCTTTCCAGCCCATGGGGAACAGGAATATGTGTTTCATTTTCATTTCTGAGGTGTTTGTCAAAAGTGATGTTTTTTGGCTGTATTGAGTCCTAAGGCGAATGCTGTGTTAGACTTTGGGCTAGCTCTTCAGGGAAAGGTCGGAATCAAAAATCAAGCGAGAATTCGGCTTTCCAGTCTGTGGGGAACAGGAATATGTGTTTCTTTTTCATTTCTGAGGTGTTTGTCAAAAGTGATGTTTTTGGGCTGAATTGAATCCTAAGGCGAATGCTGTGTTAGACTTTGGGCTAGCTCTTCAGGGTAGGCTCGGAATCGAAAATCAAGCGAGAATTCAGCTTTCCAGCCTGTGGGGAACAGGAATATGTGTTTCATTTTCATTTCTGAGGTGTTTGTCAAAAGTGATGTTTTTGGGCTGAATTGAGAAATAAGGCGAATGCTGTGTTAGACCTTGGGCTAGCTCTTCAGGGTAGGCTCGGAATCAAAATTCAAGCGAGAATTCGGCTTTCCAGCCCGTGGGGAACAGGAATATGTGTTTCTTTTTCATTTCTGAGGTGTTTGTCAAAAGTGATGTTTTTGGGCTGAATTGAGAACTAAGGCGAATTCCGTGTTAGACATTGGGATTTCTCTTTCGGGAAAGCTCGGAATCAAAAATCAAACGAGAATTCGGCTTTCCAGCCTGTGGGGAACAGGAATATGTGTTTCTTTTTCATTTCTGAGGTGTTTGTCAAAAGTGATGTTTTTGGGCTGAATTGAATCCTAAGGCGAATGCTGTGTTAGACTTTCGGCTAGCTCTTCAGGGTAGGCTCGGAATCGAAAATCAAGCGAGAATTTGGCTTTCCAGCACGTGGGGAACAGGAATATGTCTTTCTTTTTCATTTCTGAGGTGTTTGTCAAAAGTGATGTTTTTGGGCTGAATTGAATCCTAAGGCGAATGCTGTGTTAGACCTTGGGCTAGCTCTTCAGGGAAAGGTCGGAATCAAAAATCAAGCGAGAATTCGGCTTTCCAGCCCGTGGGGAACAGGAATATGTGTTTCTTTTTCATTTCTGAGGTGTTTGTCAAAAGTGATGTTTTTGGGCTGAATTGAATCCTAAGGCGAATGCTGTGTTAGACTTTGGGCTAGCTCTTCAGGGTAGGCTCGGAATCGAAAATCAAGCGAGAATTTGGCTTTCCAGCCCGTGGGGAACAGGAATATGTGTTTCTTTTTCATTTCTGAGGTGTTTGTCAAAAGTGATGTTTTTGGACTGAATTGAATCCTAAGGCGAATGCTGTGTTAGACTTTCGGCTAGCTCTTCAGGGTAGGCTCGGAATCGAAAATCAAGCGAGAATTTGGCTTTCCAGCCCGTGGGGAACAGGAATATGTGTTTCTTTTTCATTTCTGATGTGTTTGTCAAAAGTGATGTTTTTTGGCTGAATTGAGAACTAAGGCGAATTCCGTGTTAGACATTGGGCTAGCTCTTCAGGGAAAGGTTGGAATCAAAAATCAAGAGAGAATTCGGCTTTCCAGCCTGTGGGGAACAGGAATATGTGTTTCATTTTCATTTCTGAGGTGTTTGTCAAAAGTCATGTTTTTTGGCTGTATTGAGTCCTAAGGCGAATGCTGTGTTAGACTTTGGGCTAGCTCTTCAGGGTAGGCTCGGAATCGAAAATAAAGTGAGAATTCGGCTTTCCAGCCCGTGGGGAACAGGAATATGTGTTTCTTTTTCATTTCTGAGGTGTTTGTCAAAAGTGATGTTTTTGGGCTGAATTGAGAACTAAGGCGAATTCCGTGTTAGACATTGGGCTAGCTCTTCAGGGAAAGGTCGGAATCAAAAATCAAGCGAGAATTCGGCTTTCCAGCCTGTGGGGAACAGGAATATGTGTTTCATTTTCATTTCTGAGGTGTTTGTCAAAAGTCATGTTTTTTGGCTGTATTGAGTCCTAAGGCGAATGCTGTGTTAGACTTTGGGCTAGCTCTTCAGGGTAGGCTCGGAATCAAAACTCAAGCGAGAATTCGGCTTTCCAGCACGTGGGGAACAGGAATATGTGTTTCTTTTTCATTTCTGAGGTGTTTGTCAAAAGTGATGTTTTTGGACTGAATTGAATCCTAAGGCGAATGCTGTGTTAGACTTTCGGCTAGCTCTTCAGGGTAGGCTCGGAATCGAAACTCAAGCGAGAATTTGGCTTTCCAGCCCGTGGGGAACAGGAATATGTGTTTCTTTTTCATTTCTGAGGTGTTTGTCAAAAGTGATGTTTTTGGGCTGAATTGAGAAATAAGGCGAATGCTGTGTTAGAACTTGGGCTAGCTCTTCAGAGAAAGGTCGGAATCAAAAATCAAGCGAGAATTCGGCTTTCCAGCCTGTGGGGAACAGGAATATGTGTTTCATTTTCATTTCTGAGGTGTTTGTCAAAAGTCATGTTTTTTGGCTGTATTGAGTCCTAAGGCGAATGCTGTGTTAGACTTTGGGCTAGCTCTTCAGGGTAGGCTTGGAATCGAAAATCAAGCGAGAATTCGGCTTTCCAGCACGTGGGGAACAGGAATATGTGTTTCATTTTCATTTCTGAGGTGTTTGTCAAAAGTCATGTTTTTTGGCTGTATTGAGTCCTAAGGCGAATGCTGTGTTAGACTTTGGGCTAGCTCTTCAGGGTAGGCTCGGAATCAAAATTCAAGCGAGAATTCGGCTTTCCAGCACGTGGGGAACAGGAATATGTGTTTCTTTTTCATTTCTGAGGTGTTTGTCAAAAGTGATGTTTTTGGACTGAATTGAATCCTAAGGCGAATGCTGTGTTAGACTTTCGGCTAGCTCTTCAGGGTAGGCTCGGAATCGAAACTCAAGCGAGAATTTGGCTTTCCAGCCCGTGGGGAACAGGAATATGTGTTTCTTTTTCATTTCTGAGGTGTTTGTCAAAAGTGATGTTTTTTGGCTGTATTGAGTCCTAAGGCGAATGCTGTGTTACACTTTGGGCTAGCTCTTCAGGGTAGGCTCGGAATCGAAAATCAAGCGAGAATTCAGCTTTCCAGCATGTGGGGAACAGGAATATGTGTTTCTTTTTCATTTCTGAGGTGTTTGTCAAAAGTGATGTTTTTGGACAATTGAATCCTAAGGCGAATGCTGTGTTAGACTTTGGGCTAGCTCTTCAGGGTAGGCTCGGAATCGAAAATCAAGCGAGAATTTGGCTTTCCAGCATGTGGGGAACAGGAATATGTCTTTCTTTTTCATTTCTGAGGTGTTTGTCAAAAGTGATGTTTTTGGGCTGAATTGAATCCTAAGGCGAATGCTGTGTTAGACTTTGTGCTAGCTCTTCAGGGTAGGCTCGGAATCGAAAATCAAGCGAGAATTCGGCTTTCCAGCACATGGGGAACAGGAATATGTGTTTCTTTTTCATTTCTGAGGTGTTTGTCAAAAGTGATGTTTTTGGACTGAATTGAATCCTAAGGCGAATGCTGTGTTAGACTTTGGGCTAGCTCTTCAGGGTAGGCTCGGAATCGAAAATCAAGCGAGAATTTGGCTTTCCAGCCCGTGGGGAACAGGAATATGTCTTTCTTTTTCATTTCTGAGGTGTTTGTCAAAAGTGATGTTTTTGGGCTGAATTGAATCCTAAGGCGAATGCTGTGTTAGACTTTCGGCTAGCTCTTCAGGGTAGGCTCGGAATCGAAAATCAAGCGAGAATTTGGCTTTCCAGCATGTGGGGAACAGGAATATGTCTTTCTCTTTCATTTCTGAGGTGTTTGTCAAAAGTGATGTTTTTGGGCTGAATTGAATCCTAAGGCGAATGCTGTGTTAGACCTTGGGCTAGCTCTTCAGGGAAAGGTCGGAATCAAAAATCAAGCGAGAATTCGGCTTTCCAGCCCGTGGGGAACAGGAATATGTGTTTCTTTTTCATTTCTGAGGTGTTTGTCAAAAGTGATGTTTTTGGGCTGAATTGAGAACTAAGGCGAATTCCGTGTTAGACATTGGGATTTCTCTTTCGGGAAAGCTCGGAATCAAAAATCAAACGAGAATTCGGCTTTCCAGCCTGTGGGGAACAGGAATATGTGTTTCTTTTTCATTTCTGAGGTGTTTGTCAAAAGTGATGTTTTTGGGCTGAATTGAATCCTAAGGCGAATGCTGTGTTAGACTTTCGGCTAGCTCTTCAGGGTAGGCTCGGAATCGAAAATCAAGCGAGAATTTGGCTTTCCAGCACGTGGGGAACAGGAATATGTCTTTCTTTTTCATTTCTGAGGTGTTTGTCAAAAGTGATGTTTTTGGGCTGAATTGAATCCTAAGGCGAATGCTGTGTTAGACCTTGGGCTAGCTCTTCAGGGAAAGGTCGGAATCAAAAATCAAGCGAGAATTCGGCTTTCCAGCCCGTGGGGAACAGGAATATGTGTTTCTTTTTCATTTCTGAGGTGTTTGTCAAAAGTGATGTTTTTGGGCTGAATTGAATCCTAAGGCGAATGCTGTGTTAGACTTTGGGCTAGCTCTTCAGGGTAGGCTCGGAATCGAAAATCAAGCGAGAATTTGGCTTTCCAGCCCGTGGGGAACAGGAATATGTGTTTCTTTTTCATTTCTGAGGTGTTTGTCAAAAGTGATGTTTTTGGACTGAATTGAATCCTAAGGCGAATGCTGTGTTAGACTTTCGGCTAGCTCTTCAGGGTAGGCTCGGAATCGAAAATCAAGCGAGAATTTGGCTTTCCAGCCCGTGGGGAACAGGAATATGTGTTTCTTTTTCATTTCTGATGTGTTTGTCAAAAGTGATGTTTTTTGGCTGAATTGAGAACTAAGGCGAATTCCGTGTTAGACATTGGGCTAGCTCTTCAGGGAAAGGTTGGAATCAAAAATCAAGAGAGAATTCGGCTTTCCAGCCTGTGGGGAACAGGAATATGTGTTTCATTTTCATTTCTGAGGTGTTTGTCAAAAGTCATGTTTTTTGGCTGTATTGAGTCCTAAGGCGAATGCTGTGTTAGACTTTGGGCTAGCTCTTCAGGGTAGGCTCGGAATCGAAAATAAAGTGAGAATTCGGCTTTCCAGCCCGTGGGGAACAGGAATATGTGTTTCTTTTTCATTTCTGAGGTGTTTGTCAAAAGTGATGTTTTTGGGCTGAATTGAGAACTAAGGCGAATTCCGTGTTAGACATTGGGCTAGCTCTTCAGGGAAAGGTCGGAATCAAAAATCAAGCGAGAATTCGGCTTTCCAGCCTGTGGGGAACAGGAATATGTGTTTCATTTTCATTTCTGAGGTGTTTGTCAAAAGTCATGTTTTTTGGCTGTATTGAGTCCTAAGGCGAATGCTGTGTTAGACTTTGGGCTAGCTCTTCAGGGTAGGCTCGGAATCAAAACTCAAGCGAGAATTCGGCTTTCCAGCACGTGGGGAACAGGAATATGTGTTTCTTTTTCATTTCTGAGGTGTTTGTCAAAAGTGATGTTTTTGGACTGAATTGAATCCTAAGGCGAATGCTGTGTTAGACTTTCGGCTAGCTCTTCAGGGTAGGCTCGGAATCGAAACTCAAGCGAGAATTTGGCTTTCCAGCCCGTGGGGAACAGGAATATGTGTTTCTTTTTCATTTCTGAGGTGTTTGTCAAAAGTGATGTTTTTGGGCTGAATTGAGAAATAAGGCGAATGCTGTGTTAGAACTTGGGCTAGCTCTTCAGAGAAAGGTCGGAATCAAAAATCAAGCGAGAATTCGGCTTTCCAGCCTGTGGGGAACAGGAATATGTGTTTCATTTTCATTTCTGAGGTGTTTGTCAAAAGTCATGTTTTTTGGCTGTATTGAGTCCTAAGGCGAATGCTGTGTTAGACTTTGGGCTAGCTCTTCAGGGTAGGCTTGGAATCGAAAATCAAGCGAGAATTCGGCTTTCCAGCACGTGGGGAACAGGAATATGTGTTTCATTTTCATTTCTGAGGTGTTTGTCAAAAGTCATGTTTTTTGGCTGTATTGAGTCCTAAGGCGAATGCTGTGTTAGACTTTGGGCTAGCTCTTCAGGGTAGGCTCGGAATCAAAATTCAAGCGAGAATTCGGCTTTCCAGCACGTGGGGAACAGGAATATGTGTTTCTTTTTCATTTCTGAGGTGTTTGTCAAAAGTGATGTTTTTGGACTGAATTGAATCCTAAGGCGAATGCTGTGTTAGACTTTCGGCTAGCTCTTCAGGGTAGGCTCGGAATCGAAACTCAAGCGAGAATTTGGCTTTCCAGCCCGTGGGGAACAGGAATATGTGTTTCTTTTTCATTTCTGAGGTGTTTGTCAAAAGTGATGTTTTTTGGCTGTATTGAGTCCTAAGGCGAATGCTGTGTTACACTTTGGGCTAGCTCTTCAGGGTAGGCTCGGAATCGAAAATCAAGCGAGAATTCAGCTTTCCAGCATGTGGGGAACAGGAATATGTGTTTCTTTTTCATTTCTGAGGTGTTTGTCAAAAGTGATGTTTTTGGACAATTGAATCCTAAGGCGAATGCTGTGTTAGACTTTGGGCTAGCTCTTCAGGGTAGGCTCGGAATCGAAAATCAAGCGAGAATTTGGCTTTCCAGCATGTGGGGAACAGGAATATGTCTTTCTTTTTCATTTCTGAGGTGTTTGTCAAAAGTGATGTTTTTGGGCTGAATTGAATCCTAAGGCGAATGCTGTGTTAGACTTTGGGCTAGCTCTTCAGGGTAGGCTCGGAATCGAAAATCAAGCGTGAATTTGGCTTTCCAGCACGTGGGGAACAGGAATATGTCTTTCTTTTTCATTTCTGAGGTGTTTGTCAAAAGTGATGTTTTTGGGCTGAATTGAATCCTAAGGCGAATGCTGTGTTAGACCTTGGGCTAGCGCTTCAGGGAAAGGTCGGAATCAAAAATCAAGCGAGAATTCGGCTTTCCAGCCCGTGGGGAACAGGAATATGTGTTTCTTTTTCATTTCTGAGGTGTTTGTCAAAAGTGATGTTTTTGGGCTGAATTGAGAAAAAAGGCGAATGCTGTGTTAGACCTTGGGCTAGCTCTTCAGGGTAGGCTCGGAATCAAAATTCAAGCGAGAATTCTGTTTTCCAGCATGTGGGGAACAGGAATATGTGTTTCTTTTTCATTTCTGATGTGTTTGTCAAAAGTGATGTTTTTTGGCTGAATTGAGAACTAAGGCGAATTCCGTGTTAGACATTGGGCTAGCTCTTCAGGGAAAGGTCGGAATCAAAAATCAAGAGAGAATTCAGCTTTCCAGCCTGTGGGGAACAGGAATATGTGTTTCTTTTTCATTTCTGAGGTGTTTGTCAAAAGTGATGTTTTTGGGCTGAATTGAGAACTAAGGCGAATTCCGTGTTAGACATTGGGATTTCTCTTTCGGGAAAGCTCGGAATCAAAAATCAAACGAGAATTCGGCTTTCCAGCCTGTGGGGAACAGGAATATGTGTTTCTTTTTCATTTCTGAGGTGTTTGTCAAAAGTGATGTTTTTGGGCTGAATTGAGAACTAAGGCGAATTCCGTGTTAGACATTGGGCTTTCTCTTCAGGGAAAGCTCGGAATCAAAAATCAAGCGAGAATTCGGCTTTCCAGCCTGTGGGGAACAGGAATATGTGTTTCATTTTCATTTCTGAGGTGTTTGTCAAAAGTCATGTTTTTTGGCTGTATTGAGTCCTAAGGCGAATGCTGTGTTAGACTTTGGGCTAGCTCTTCAGGGTAGGCTCGGAATCGAAAATCAAGCGAGAATTCGGCTTTCCAGCCTGTGGGGAACAGGAATATGTGTTTCTTTTTCATTTCTGAGGTGTTTGTCAAAAGTCATGTTTTTTGGCTGTATTGAGTCCTAAGGCGAATGCTGTGTTAGACTTTGGGCTAGCTCTTCAGGGAAAGGTCGGAATCAAAAATCAAGCGAGAATTCGGCTTTCCAGCCTGTGGGGAACAGGAATATGTGTTTCTTTTTCATTTCTGAGGTGTTTGTCAAAAGTGATGTTTTTGGGCTGAATTGAGAACTAAGGCGAATTCCGTGTTAGACATTGGGCTTTCTCTTCAGGGAAAGCTCGGAATCAAAATTCAAGCGAGAATTCGGCTTTCCAGCCCGTGGGGAACAGGAATATGTGTTTCATTTTCATTTCTGAGGTGTTTGTCAAAAGTGATGTTTTTTGGCTGTATTGAGTCCTAAGGCGAATGCTGTGTTAGACTTTGGGCTAGCTCTTCAGGGAAAGGTCGGAATCAAAAATCAAGCGAGAATTCGGCTTTCCAGCCTGTGGGGAACAGGAATATGTGTTTCTTTTTCATTTCTGAGGTGTTTGTCAAAAGTGATGTTTTTGGGCTGAATTGAATCCTAAGGCGAATGCTGTGTTAGACTTTGGGCTAGCTCTTCAGGGTAGGCTCGGAATCGAAAATCAAGCGAGAATTCAGCTTTCCAGCCTGTGGGGAACAGGAATATGTGTTTCATTTTCATTTCTGAGGTGTTTGTCAAAAGTGATGTTTTTGGGCTGAATTGAGAAATAAGGCGAATGCTGTGTTAGACCTTGGGCTAGCTCTTCAGGGTAGGCTCAGAATCAAAATTCAAGCGAGAATTTGGCTTTCCAGCCCGTGGGGAACAGGAATATGTGTTTCTTTTTCATTTCTGAGGTGTTTGTCAAAAGTGATATTTTTGGGCTGAATTGAATCCTAAGGCGAATGCTGTGTTAGACTTTCGGCTAGCTCTTCAGGGTAGGCTCGGAATCGAAAATCAAGCGAGAATTTGGCTTTCCAGCACGTGGGGAACAGGAATATGTCTTTCTCTTTCATTTCTGAGGTGTTTGTCAAAAGTGATGTTTTTGGGCTGAATTGAATCCTAAGGCGAATGCTGTGTTAGACCTTGGGCTAGCTCTTCAGGGAAAGGTCGGAATCAAAAATCAAGCGAGAATTTGGCTTTCCAGCACGTGGGGAACAGGAATATGTCTTTCTCTTTCATTTCTGAGGTGTTTGTCAAAAGTGATGTTTTTGGGCTGAATTGAATCCTAAGGCGAATGCTGTGTTAGACCTTGGGCTAGCTCTTCAGGGAAAGGTCGGAATCAAAAATCAAGCGAGAATTCGGCTTTCCAGCCCGTGGGGAACAGGAATATGTGTTTCTTTTTCATTTCTGAGGTGTTTGTCAAAAGTGATGTTTTTGGGCTGAATTGAGAACTAAGGCGAATTCCGTGTTAGACATTGGGATTTCTCTTTCGGGAAAGCTCGGAATCAAAAATCAAACGAGAATTCGGCTTTCCAGCCTGTGGGGAACAGGAATATGTGTTTCTTTTTCATTTCTGAGGTGTTTGTCAAAAGTGATGTTTTTGGGCTGAATTGAATCCTAAGGCGAATGCTGTGTTAGACTTTCGGCTAGCTCTTCAGGGTAGGCTCGGAATCGAAAATCAAGCGAGAATTTGGCTTTCCAGCACGTGGGGAACAGGAATATGTCTTTCTTTTTCATTTCTGAGGTGTTTGTCAAAAGTGATGTTTTTGGGCTGAATTGAATCCTAAGGCGAATGCTGTGTTAGACCTTGGGCTAGCTCTTCAGGGAAAGGTCGGAATCAAAAATCAAGCGAGAATTCGGCTTTCCAGCCCGTGGGGAACAGGAATATGTGTTTCTTTTTCATTTCTGAGGTGTTTGTCAAAAGTGATGTTTTTGGGCTGAATTGAATCCTAAGGCGAATGCTGTGTTAGACTTTGGGCTAGCTCTTCAGGGTAGGCTCGGAATCGAAAATCAAGCGAGAATTTGGCTTTCCAGCCCGTGGGGAACAGGAATATGTGTTTCTTTTTCATTTCTGAGGTGTTTGTCAAAAGTGATGTTTTTGGACTGAATTGAATCCTAAGGCGAATGCTGTGTTAGACTTTCGGCTAGCTCTTCAGGGTAGGCTCGGAATCGAAAATCAAGCGAGAATTTGGCTTTCCAGCCCGTGGGGAACAGGAATATGTGTTTCTTTTTCATTTCTGATGTGTTTGTCAAAAGTGATGTTTTTTGGCTGAATTGAGAACTAAGGCGAATTCCGTGTTAGACATTGGGCTAGCTCTTCAGGGAAAGGTTGGAATCAAAAATCAAGAGAGAATTCGGCTTTCCAGCCTGTGGGGAACAGGAATATGTGTTTCATTTTCATTTCTGAGGTGTTTGTCAAAAGTCATGTTTTTTGGCTGTATTGAGTCCTAAGGCGAATGCTGTGTTAGACTTTGGGCTAGCTCTTCAGGGTAGGCTCGGAATCGAAAATAAAGTGAGAATTCGGCTTTCCAGCCCGTGGGGAACAGGAATATGTGTTTCTTTTTCATTTCTGAGGTGTTTGTCAAAAGTGATGTTTTTGGGCTGAATTGAGAACTAAGGCGAATTCCGTGTTAGACATTGGGCTAGCTCTTCAGGGAAAGGTCGGAATCAAAAATCAAGCGAGAATTCGGCTTTCCAGCCTGTGGGGAACAGGAATATGTGTTTCATTTTCATTTCTGAGGTGTTTGTCAAAAGTCATGTTTTTTGGCTGTATTGAGTCCTAAGGCGAATGCTGTGTTAGACTTTGGGCTAGCTCTTCAGGGTAGGCTCGGAATCAAAACTCAAGCGAGAATTCGGCTTTCCAGCACGTGGGGAACAGGAATATGTGTTTCTTTTTCATTTCTGAGGTGTTTGTCAAAAGTGATGTTTTTGGACTGAATTGAATCCTAAGGCGAATGCTGTGTTAGACTTTCGGCTAGCTCTTCAGGGTAGGCTCGGAATCGAAACTCAAGCGAGAATTTGGCTTTCCAGCCCGTGGGGAACAGGAATATGTGTTTCTTTTTCATTTCTGAGGTGTTTGTCAAAAGTGATGTTTTTGGGCTGAATTGAGAAATAAGGCGAATGCTGTGTTAGAACTTGGGCTAGCTCTTCAGAGAAAGGTCGGAATCAAAAATCAAGCGAGAATTCGGCTTTCCAGCCTGTGGGGAACAGGAATATGTGTTTCATTTTCATTTCTGAGGTGTTTGTCAAAAGTCATGTTTTTTGGCTGTATTGAGTCCTAAGGCGAATGCTGTGTTAGACTTTGGGCTAGCTCTTCAGGGTAGGCTTGGAATCGAAAATCAAGCGAGAATTCGGCTTTCCAGCACGTGGGGAACAGGAATATGTGTTTCATTTTCATTTCTGAGGTGTTTGTCAAAAGTCATGTTTTTTGGCTGTATTGAGTCCTAAGGCGAATGCTGTGTTAGACTTTGGGCTAGCTCTTCAGGGTAGGCTCGGAATCAAAATTCAAGCGAGAATTCGGCTTTCCAGCACGTGGGGAACAGGAATATGTGTTTCTTTTTCATTTCTGAGGTGTTTGTCAAAAGTGATGTTTTTAGACTGAATTGAATCCTAAGGCGAATGCTGTGTTAGACTTTCGGCTAGCTCTTCAGGGTAGGCTCGGAATCGAAACTCAAGCGAGAATTTGGCTTTCCAGCCCGTGGGGAACAGGAATATGTGTTTCTTTTTCATTTCTGAGGTGTTTGTCAAAAGTGATGTTTTTTGGCTGTATTGAGTCCTAAGGCGAATGCTGTGTTACACTTTGGGCTAGCTCTTCAGGGTAGGCTCGGAATCGAAAATCAAGCGAGAATTCAGCTTTTCAGCATGTGGGGAACAGGAATATGTGTTTCTTTTTCATTTCTGAGGTGTTTGTCAAAAGTGATGTTTTTGGACAATTGAATCCTAAGGCGAATGCTGTGTTAGACTTTGGGCTAGCTCTTCAGGGTAGGCTCGGAATCGAAAATCAAGCGAGAATTTGGCTTTCCAGCATGTGGGGAACAGGAATATGTCTTTCTTTTTCATTTCTGAGGTGTTTGTCAAAAGTGATGTTTTTGGGCTGAATTGAATCCTAAGGCGAATGCTGTGTTAGACTTTGTGCTAGCTCTTCAGGGTAGGCTCGGAATCGAAAATCAAGCGAGAATTCGGCTTTCCAGCACATGGGGAACAGGAATATGTGTTTCTTTTTCATTTCTGAGGTGTTTGTCAAAAGTGATGTTTTTGGACTGAATTGAATCCTAAGGCGAATGCTGTGTTAGACTTTGGGCTAGCTCTTCAGGGTAGGCTCGGAATCGAAAATCAAGCGAGAATTTGGCTTTCCAGCACGTGGGGAACAGGAATATGTCTTTCTTTTTCATTTCTGAGGTGTTTGTCAAAAGTGATGTTTTTGGGCTGAATTGAATCCTAAGGCGAATGCTGTGTTAGACCTTGGGCTAGCGCTTCAGGGAAAGGTCGGAATCAAAAATCAAGCGAGAATTTGGCTTTCCAGCCCGTGGGGAACAGGAATATGTGTTTCTTTTTCATTTCTGAGGTGTTTGTCAAAAGTGATGTTTTTGGGCTGAATTGAGAAAAAAGGCGAATGCTGTGTTAGACTTTGGGCTAGCTCTTCAGGGTAGGCTCGGAATCAAAATTCAAGCGAGAATTCTGTTTTCCAGCATGTGGGGAACAGGAATATGTGTTTCTTTTTCATTTCTGATGTGTTTGTCAAAAGTGATGTTTTTTGGCTGAATTGAGAACTAAGGCGAATTCCGTGTTAGACATTGGGCTAGCTCTTCAGGGAAAGGTCGGAATCAAAAATCAAGAGAGAATTCAGCTTTCCAGCCTGTGGGGAACAGGAATATGTGTTTCATTATCATTTCTGAGGTGTTTGTCAAAAGTGATGTTTTTGGACTGAATTGAATCCTAAGGCGAATGCTGTGTTAGACTTTGGGCTAGCTCTTCAGGGTAGGCTCGGAATCGAAAATCAAGCGAGAATTCGGCTTTCCAGCCTGTGGGGAACAGGAATATGTGTTTCATTTTCATTTCTGAGGTGTTTGTCAAAAGTCATGTTTTTTGGTTGTATTGAGTCCTAAGGCGAATACTGTGTTAGACTTTGGGCTAGCTCTTCAGGGAAAGGTCGGAATCAAAAATCAAGCGAGAATTCGGCTTTCCAGCCTGTGGGGAACAGGAATATGTGTTTCATTTTCATTTCTGAGGTGTTTGTCAAAAGTGATGTTTTTGGGCTGAATTGAGAACTAAGGCGAATTCCGTGTTAGACATTGGGCTTTCTCTTCAGGGAAAGCTCGGAATCAAAAATCAAGCGAGAATTCGGCTTTCCAGCCTGTGGGGAACAGGAATATGTGTTTCATTTTCATTTCTGAGGTCTTTGTCAAAAGTCATGTTTTTTGGCTGTATTGAGTCCTAAGGCGAATGCTGTGTTAGACTTTGGGCTAGCTCTTCAGGGTAGGCTCGGAATCGAAAATCAAGCGAGAATTTGGCTTTCCAGCCCGTGGGGAACAGGAATATGTGTTTCTTTTTCATTTCTGAGGTGTTTGTCAAAAGTGATGTTTTTGGGCTGAATTGAGAACTAAGGCGAATTCCGTGTTAGACATTGGGATTTCTCTTTCGGGAAAGCTCGGAATCAAAAATCAAACGAGAATTCGGCTTTCCAGCCTGTGGGGAACAGGAATATGTGTTTCTTTTTCATTTCTGAGGTGTTTGTCAAAAGTGATGTTTTTGGGCTGAATTGAGAACTAAGGCGAATTCCGTGTTAGACATTGGGCTTTCTCTTCAGGGAAAGCTCGGAATCAAAAATCAAGCGAGAATTCGGCTTTCCAGCCTGTGGGGAACAGGAATATGTGTTTCATTTTCATTTCTGAGGTGTTTGTCAAAAGTCATGTTTTTTGGCTGTATTGAGTCCTAAGGCGAATGCTGTGTTAGACTTTGGGCTAGCTCTTCAGGGTAGGCTCGGAATCGAAAATCAAGCGAGAATTCGGCTTTCCAGCCTGTGGGGAACAGGAATATGTGTTTCATTTTCATTTCTGAGGTGTTTGTCAAAAGTCATGTTTTTTGGCTGTATTGAGTCCTAAGGCGAATGCTGTGTTAGACTTTGGGCTAGCTCTTCAGGGTAGGCTCGGAATCAAAATTCAAGCGAGAATTTGGCTTTCCAGCACGTGGGGAACAGGAATATGTGTTTCTTTTTCATTTCTGAGGTGTTTGTCAAAAGTGATGTTTTTGGACTGAATTGAATCCTAAGGCGAATGCTGTGTTAGACTTTCGGCTAGCTCTTCAGGGTAGGCTCGGAATCGAAAATCAAGCGAGAATTTGGCTTTCCAGCCCGTGGGGAACAGGAATATGTGTTTCTTTTTCATTTCTGAGGTGTTTGTCAAAAGTGATGTTTTTGGGCTGAATTGAGAACTAAGGCGAATTCCGTGTTAGACATTGGGCTTTCTCTTCAGGGAAAGCTCGGAATCAAAAATCAAGCGAGAATTCGGCTTTCCAGCATGTGGGGAACAGGAATATGTGTTTCTTTTTCATTTCTGAGGTGTTTGTCAAAAGTGATGTTTTTGGACTGAATTGAATCCTAATGCGAATGCTGTGTTAGACTTTCGGCTAGCTCTTCATGGTAGGCTCGGAATCGAAAATCAAGCGAGAATTTGGCTTTCCAGCCCGTGGGGAACAGGAATATGTGTTTCTTTTTCATTTCAGAGGTGTTTGTCAAAAGTGATGTTTTTGGGCTGAATTGAGAACTAAGGCGAATTCCGTGTTAGACATTGGGATTTCTCTTTCGGGAAAGCTCGGAATCAAAAATCAAACGAGAATTCGGCTTTCCAGCCTGTGGGGAACAGGAATATGTGTTTCTTTTTCATTTCTGAGGTGTTTGTCAAAAGTGATGTTTTTGGGCTGAATTGAGAACTAAGGCGAATTCCGTGTTAGACATTGGGCTTTCTCTTCAGGGAAAGCTCGGAATCAAAAATCAAGCGAAAATTCGGCTTTCCAGCCTGTGGGGAACAGGAATATGTGTTTCATTTTCATTTCTGAGGTGTTTGTCAAAAGTCATGTTTTTTGGCTGTATTGAGTCCTAAGGCGAATGCTGTGTTAGACTTTGGGCTAGCTCTTCAGGGAAAGCTCGGAATCGAAAATCAAGCGAGAATTCGGCTTTCCAGCCTGTGGGGAACAGGAATATGTGTTTCATTTTCATTTCTGAGGTGTTTGTCAAAAGTCATGTTTTTTGGCTGTATTGAGTCCTAAGGCGAATGCTGTGTTAGACTTTGGGCTAGCTCTTCAGGGAAAGGTCGGAATCAAAAATCAAGCGAGAATTCGGCTTTCCAGCCTGTGGGGAACAGGAATATGTGTTTCTTTTTCATTTCTGAGGTGTTTGTCAAAAGTGATGTTTTTGGGCTGAATTGAGAACTAAGGCGAATTCCGTGTTAGACATTGGGCTTTCTCTTCAGGGAAAGCTCGGAATCAAAATTCAAGCGAGAATTCGGCTTTCCAGCCCGTGGGGAACAGGAATATGTGTTTCATTTTCATTTCTGAGGTGTTTGTCAAAAGTGATGTTTTTGGGCTGAATTGAGAAATAAGGCGAATGCTGTGTTAGACCTTGGGCTAGCTCTTCAGGGTAGGCTCGGAATCAAAATTCAAGCGAGAATTCGGCTTTCCAGCCCGTGGGGAACAGGAATATGTGTTTCTTTTTCATTTCTGAGGTGTTTGTCAAAAGTGATATTTTTGGGCTGAATTGAATCCTAAGGCGAATGCTGTGTTAGACTTTTGGCTAGCTCTTCAGGGTAGGCTCGGAATCGAAAATCAAGCGAGAATTTGGCTTTCCAGCCCGTGGGGAACAGGAATATGTGTTTCTTTTTCATTTCTGAGGTGTTTGTCAAAAGTGATGTTTTTGGGCTGAATTGAGAACTAAGGCGAATTCCGTGTTAGACATTGGGATTTCTCTTTCGGGAAAGCTCGGAATCAAAAATCAAACGAGAATTCGGCTTTCCAGCCTGTGGGGAACAGGAATATGTGTTTCTTTTTCATTTCTGAGGTGTTTGTCAAAAGTGATGTTTTTGGACTGAATTGAATCCTAAGGTGAATGCTGTGTTAGACTTTCGGCTAGCTCTTCAGGGTAGGCTCGGAATCGAAAATCAAGCGAGAATTTGGCTTTCCAGCCCGTGGGGAACAGGAATATGTGTTTCTTTTTCATTTCTGAGGTGTTTGTCAAAAGTGATGTTTTTGGGCTGAATTGAGAACTAAGGCGAATTCCGTGTTAGACATTGGGCTTTCTCTTCAGGGAAAGCTCGGAATCAAAAATCAAGCGAGAATTCGGCTTTCCAGCATGTGGGGAACAGGAATATGTGTTTCTTTTTCATTTCTGAGGTGTTTGTCAAAAGTGATGTTTTTGGACTGAATTGAATCCTAAGGCGAATGCTGTGTTAGACTTTCGGCTAGCTCTTCATGGTAGGCTCGGAATCGAAAATCAAGCGAGAATTTGGCTTTCCAGCCCGTGGGGAACAGGAATATGTGTTTCTTTTTCATTTCTGAGGTGTTTGTCAAAAGTGATGTTTTTGGGCTGAATTGAGAACTAAGGCGAATTCCGTGTTAGACATTGGGATTTCTCTTTCGGGAAAGCTCGGAATCAAAAATCAAACGAGAATTCGGCTTTCCAGCCTGTGGGGAACAGGAATATGTGTTTCTTTTTCATTTCTGAGGTGTTTGTCAAAAGTGATGTTTTTGGGCTGAATTGAGAACTAAGGCGAATTCCGTGTTAGACATTGGGCTTTCTCTTCAGGGAAAGCTCGGAATAAAAATCAAGCGAGAATTCGGCTTTCCAGCCTGTGGGGAACAGGAATATGTGTTTCATTTTCATTTCTGAGGTGTTTGTCAAAAGTCATGTTTTTTGGCTGTATTGAGTCCTAAGGCGAATGCTGTGTTAGACTTTGGGCTAGCTCTTCAGGGTAGGCTCGGAATCAAAATTCAAGCGAGAATTTGGCTTTCCAGCACGTGGGGAACAGGAATATGTGTTTCTTTTTCATTTCTGAGGTGTTTGTCAAAAGTGATGTTTTTGGACTGAATTGAATCCTAAGGCGAATGCTGTGTTAGACTTTCGGCTAGCTCTTCAGGGTAGGCTCGGAATCGAAAATCAAGCGAGAATTTGGCTTTCCAGCCCGTGGGGAACAGGAATATGTGTTTCTTTTTCATTTCTGAGGTGTTTGTCAAAAGTGATGTTTTTGGGCTGAATTGAGAACTAAGGCGAATTCCGTGTTAGACATTGGGCTTTCTCTTCAGGGAAAGCTCAGAATCAAAAATCAAGCGAGAATTCGGCTTTCCAGCATGTGGGGAACAGGAATATGTGTTTCTTTTTCATTTCTGAGGTGTTTGTCAAAAGTGATGTTTTTGGACTGAATTGAATCCTAATGCGAATGCTGTGTTAGACTTTCGGCTAGCTCTTCATGGTAGGCTCGGAATCGAAAATCAAGCGAGAATTTGGCTTTCCAGCCCGTGGGGAACAGGAATATGTGTTTCTTTTTCATTTCTGAGGTGTTTGTCAAAAGTGATGTTTTTGGGCTGAATTGAATCCTAAGGCGAATGCTGTGTTAGACCTTGGGCTAGCTCTTCAGGGAAAGGTCGGAATCAAAAATCAAGCGAGAATTCGGCTTTCCAGCCCGTGGGGAACAGGAATATGTGTTTCTTTTTCATTTCTGAGGTGTTTGTCAAAAGTGATGTTTTTGGGCTGAATTGAGAACTAAGGCGAATTCCGTGTTAGACATTGGGATTTCTCTTTCGGGAAAGCTCGGAATCGAAAATCAAGCGAGAATTCGGCTTTCCAGCCTGTGGGGAACAGGAATATGTGTTTCATTTTCATTTCTGAGGTGTTTGTCAAAAGTCATGTTTTTTGGCTGTATTGAGTCCTAAGGCGAATGCTGTGTTAGACTTTGGGCTAGCTCTTCAGGGAAAGGTCGGAATCAAAAATCAAGCGAGAATTCGGCTTTCCAGCCTGTGGGGAACAGGAATATGTGTTTCTTTTTCATTTCTGAGGTGTTTGTCAAAAGTGATGTTTTGGGGCTGAATTGAGAACTAAGGCGAATTCCGTGTTAGACATTGGGCTTTCTCTTCAGGGAAAGCTCGGAATAAAAATCAAGCGAGAATTCGGCTTTCCAGCCTGTGGGGAACAGGAATATGTGTTTCATTTTCATTTCTGAGGTGTTTGTCAAAAGTCATGTTTTTTGGCTGTATTGAGTCCTAAGGCGAATGCTGTGTTAGACTTTGGGCTAGCTCTTCAGGGAAAGCTCGGAATCAAAATTCAAGCGAGAATTCGGCTTTCCAGCCCGTGGGGAACAGGAATATGTGTTTCATTTTCATTTCTGAGGTGTTTGTCAAAAGTGATGTTTTTGGACTGAATTGAATCCTAAGGCGAATGCTGTGTTAGACTTTGGGCTAGCTCTTCAGGGTAGGCTCGGAATCGAAAATAAAGCGAGAATTCAGCTTTCCAGCCTGTGGGGAACAGGAATATGTGTTTCATTTTCATTTCTGAGGTGTTTGTCAAAAGTGATGTTTTTGGGCTGAATTGAGAAATAAGGCGAATGCTGTGTTAGACCTTGGGCTAGCTCTTCAGGGTAGGCTCGGAATCAAAATTCAAGCGAGAATTCGGCTTTCCAGCCCGTGGGGAACAGGAATATGTGTTTCTTTTTCATTTCTGAGGTGTTTGTCAAAAGTGATATTTTTGGGCTGAATTGAATCCTAAGGCGAATGCTGTGTTAGACTTTCGGCTAGCTCTTCAGGGTAGGCTCGGAATCGAAAATCAAGCGAGAATTTGGCTTTCCAGCACGTGGGGAACAGGAATATGTCTTTCTTTTTCATTTCTGAGGTGTTTGTCAAAAGTGATGTTTTTGGGCTGAATTGAATCCTAAGGCGAATGCTGTGTTAGACCTTGGGCTAGCTCTTCAGGGAAAGGTCGGAATCAAAAATCAAGCGAGAATTCGGCTTTCCAGCCCGTGGGGAACAGGAATATGTGTTTCTTTTTCATTTCTGAGGTGTTTGTCAAAAGTGATGTTTTTGGGCTGAATTGAGAACTAAGGCGAATTCCGTGTTAGACATTGGGCTTTCTCTTCAGGGAAAGCTCGGAATCAAAAATCAAGCGAGAATTCAGCTTTCCAGCCTGTGGGGAACAGGAATATGTGTTTCATTTTCATTTCTGAGGTGTTTGTCAAAAGTGATGTTTTTGGACTGAATTGAATCCTAAGGCGAATGCTGTGTTAGACTTTCGGCTAGCTCTTCATGGTAGGCTCGGAATCGAAAATCAAGCGAGAATTTGGCTTTCCAGCCCGTGGGGAACAGGAATATGTGTTTCTTTTTCATTTCTGAGGTGTTTGTCAAAAGTGATGTTTTTGGGCTGAATTGAGAACTAAGGCGAATTCCGTGTTAGACATTGGGCTTTCTCTTCAGGGAAAGCTCGGAATCAAAAATCAAGCGAGAATTCGGCTTTCCAGCATGTGGGGAACAGGAATATGTGTTTCTTTTTCATTTCTGAGGTGTTTGTCAAAAGTGATGTTTTTGGACTGAATTGAATCCTAAGGCGAATGCTGTGTTAGACTTTCGGCTAGCTCTTCATGGTAGGCTCGGAATCGAAAATCAAGCGAGAATTTGGCTTTCCAGCCCGTGGGGAACAGGAATATGTGTTTCTTTTTCATTTCTGAGGTGTTTGTCAAAAGTGATGTTTTTGGGCTGAATTGAGAACTAAGGCGAATTCCGTGTTAGACATTGGGATTTCTCTTTCGGGAAAGCTCGGAATCAAAAATCAAACGAGAATTCGGCTTTCCAGCCTGTGGGGAACAGGAATATGTGTTTCTTTTTCATTTCTGAGGTGTTTGTCAAAAGTGATGTTTTGGGGCTGAATTGAGAACTAAGGCGAATTCCGTGTTAGACATTGGGCTTTCTCTTCAGGGAAAGCTCGGAATAAAAATCAAGCGAGAATTCGGCTTTCCAGCCTGTGGGGAACAGGAATATGTGTTTCATTTTCATTTCTGAGGTGTTTGTCAAAAGTCATGTTTTTTGGCTGTATTGAGTCCTAAGGCGAATGCTGTGTTAGACTTTGGGCTAGCTCTTAAGGTAGGCTCGGAATCGAAAATCAAGCGAGAATTCGGCTTTCCAGCCTGTGGGGAACAGGAATATGTGTTTCATTTTCATTTCTGAGGTGTTTGTCAAAAGTCATGTTTTTTGGCTGTATTGAGTCCTAAGGCGAATGCTGTGTTAGACTTTGGGCTAGCTCTTCAGGGAAAGCTCGGAATCAAAATTCAAGCGAGAATTCGGCTTTCCAGCCCGTGGGGAACAGGAATATGTCTTTCATTTTCATTTCTGAGGTGTTTGTCAAAAGTGATGTTTTTGGACTGAATTGAATCCTAAGGCGAATGCTGTGTTAGACTTTGGGCTAGCTCTTCAGGGTAGGCTCGGAATCGAAAATAAAGCGAGAATTCAGCTTTCCAGCCTGTGGGGAACAGGAATATGTGTTTCATTTTCATTTCTGAGGTGTTTGTCAAAAGTGATGTTTTTGGGCTGAATTGAGAAATAAGGCGAATGCTGTGTTAGACCTTGGGCTAGCTCTTCAGGGTAGGCTCGGAATCAAAATTCAAGCGAGAATTCGGCTTTCCAGCCCGTGGGGAACAGGAATATGTGTTTCTTTTTCATTTCTGAGGTGTTTGTCAAAAGTGATATTTTTGGGCTGAATTGAATCCTAAGGCGAATGCTGTGTTAGACTTTCGGCTAGCTCTTCAGGGTAGGCTCGGAATCGAAAATCAAGCGAGAATTTGGCTTTCCAGCACGTGGGGAACAGGAATATGTCTTTCTTTTTCATTTCTGAGGTGTTTGTCAAAAGTGATGTTTTTGGGCTGAATTGAATCCTAAGGCGAATGCTGTGTTAGACCTTGGGCTAGCTCTTCAGGGAAAGGTCGGAATCAAAAATCAAGCGAGAATTCGGCTTTCCAGCCTGTGGGGAACAGGAATATGTGTTTCTTTTTCATTTCTGAGGTGTTTGTCAAAAGTGATGTTTTTGGGCTGAATTGAGAACTAAGGCGAATTCCGTGTTAGACACTGGGATTTCTCTTTCGGGAAAGCTCGGAATCAAAAATCAAACGAGAATTCGGCTTTCCAGCCTGTGGGGAACAGGAATATGTGTTTCTTTTTCATTTCTGAGGTGTTTGTCAAAAGTGATGTTTTTGGACTGAATTGAATCCTAAGGTGAATGCTGTGTTAGACTTTCGGCTAGCTCTTCAGGGTAGGCTCGGAATCGAAAATCAAGCGAGAATTTGGCTTTCCAGCCCGTGGGGAACAGGAATATGTGTTTCTTTTTCATTTCTGAGGTGTTTGTCAAAAGTGATGTTTTTGGGCTGAATTGAGAACTAAGGCAAATTCCGTGTTAGACATTGGGCTTTCTCTTCAGGGAAAGGTCGGAATCAAAAATCAAGCGAGAATTCGGCTTTCCAGCCTGTGGGGAACAGGAATATGTGTTTCTTTTTCATTTCTGAGGTGTTTGTCAAAAGTGATGTTTTTGGACTGAATTGAATCCTAAGGCGAATGCTGTGTTAGACTTTCGGCTAGCTCTTCATGGTAGGCTCGGAATCGAAAATCAAGAGAGAATTTGGCTTTCCAGCCCGTGGGGAACAGGAATATGTGTTTCATTTTCATTTCTGAGGTGTTTGTCAAAAGTGATGTTTTTGGGCTGAATTGAGAACTAAGGCGAATTCCGTGTTAGACATTGGGCTTTCTCTTCAGGGAAAGCTCGGAATCAAAAATCAAGCGAGAATTCAGCTTTCCAGCATGTGGGGAACAGGAATATGTGTTTCTTTTTCATTTCTGAGGTGTTTGTCAAAAGTGATGTTTTTGGACTGAATTGAATCCTAAGGCGAATGCTGTGTTAGACTTTCGGCTAGCTCTTCATGGTAGGCTCGGAATCGAAAATCAAGCGAGAATTTGGCTTTCCAGCCCGTGGGGAACAGGAATATGTGTTTCTTTTTCATTTCTGAGGTGTTTGTCAAAAGTGATGTTTTTGGGCTGAATTGAGAACTAAGGCGAATTCCGTGTTAGACATTGGGATTTCTCTTTCGGGAAAGCTCGGAATCAAAAATCAAACGAGAATTCGGCTTTCCAGCCTGTGGGGAACAGGAATATGTGTTTCTTTTCATTTCTGAGGTGTTTGTCAAAAGTGATGTTTTTGGGCTGAATTGAGAACTAAGGCGAATTCCGTGTTAGACATTGGGCTTTCTCTTCAGGGAAAGCTCGGAATAAAAATCAAGCGAGAATTCGGCTTTCCAGCCTGTGGGGAACAGGAATATGTGTTTCATTTTCATTTCTGAGGTGTTTGTCAAAAGTCATGTTTTTTGGCTGTATTGAGTCCTAAGGCGAATGCTGTGTTAGACTTTGGGCTAGCTCTTCAGGGTAGGCTCGGAATCGAAAATCAAGCGAGAATTCGGCTTTCCAGCCTGTGGGGAACAGGAATATGTGTTTCATTTTCATTTCTGAGGTGTTTGTCAAAAGTCATGTTTTTTGGCTGTATTGAGTCCTAAGGCGAATGCTGTGTTAGACTTTGGGCTAGCTCTTCAGGGAAAGGTCGGAATCAAAAATCAAGCGAGAATTCGGCTTTCCAGCCTGTGGGGAACAGGAATATGTGTTTCTTTTTCATTTCTGAGGTGTTTGTCAAAAGTGATGTTTTTGGGCTGAATTGAGAACTAAGGCGAATTCCGTGTTAGACATTGGGCTTTCTCTTCAGGGAAAGCTCGGAATCAAAATTCAAGCGAGAATTCGGCTTTCCAGCCCGTGGGGAACAGGAATATGTCTTTCATTTTCATTTCTGAGGTGTTTGTCAAAAGTGATGTTTTTGGACTGAATTGAATCCTAAGGCGAATGCTGTGTTAGACTTTGGGCTAGCTCTTCAGGGTAGGCTCGGAATCGAAAATAAAGCGAGAATTCAGCTTTCCAGCCTGTGGGGAACAGGAATATGTGTTTCATTTTCATTTCTGAGGTGTTTGTCAAAAGTGATGTTTTTGGGCTGAATTGAGAAATAAGGCGAATGCTGTGTTAGACCTTGGGCTAGCTCTTCAGGGTAGGCTCGGAATCGAAAATCAAGTGAGAATTCGGCTTTCCAGCCCGTGGGGAACAGGAATATGTGTTTCTTTTTCATTTCTGAGGTGTTTGTCAAAAGTGATGTTTTTGGGCTGAATTGAGAACTAAGGCGAATTCCGTGTTAGACATTGGGCTTTCTCTTCAGGGAAAGGTCGGAATCAAAAATCAAGCGAGAATTCGGCTTTCCAGCCTGTGGGGAACAGGAATATGTGTTTCTTTTTCATTTCTGAGGTGTTTGTCAAAAGTGATGTTTTTGGACTGAATTGAATCCTAAGGCGAATGCTGTGTTAGACTTTCGGCTAGCTCTTCATGGTAGGCTCGGAATCGAAAATCAAGCGAGAATTTGGCTTTCCAGCCCGTGGGGAACAGGAATATGTGTTTCATTTTCATTTCTGAGGTGTTTGTCAAAAGTCATGTTTTTTGGCTGTATTGAGTCCTAAGGCGAATGCTGTGTTAGACTTTGGGCTAGCTCTTCAGGGTAGGCTCGGAATCGAAAATCAAGCGAGAATTCGGCTTTCCAGCCTGTGGGGAACAGGAATATGTGTTTCATTTTCATTTCTGAGGTGTTTGTCAAAAGTCATGTTTTTTGGCTGTATTGAGTCCTAAGGCGAATGCTGTGTTAGACTTTGGGCTAGCTCTTCAGGGAAAGGTCGGAATCAAAAATCAAGCGAGAATTCGGCTTTTCAGCCTGTGGGGAACAGGAATATGTGTTTCTTTTTCATTTCTGAGGTGTTTGTCAAAAGTGATGTTTTTGGGCTGAATTGAGAACTAAGGCGAATTCCGTGTTAGACATTGGGCTTTCTCTTCAGGGAAAGGTCGGAATCAAAAATCAAGCGAGAATTCGGCTTTCCAGCCTGTGGGGAACAGGAATATGTGTTTCTTTTTCATTTCTGAGGTGTTTGTCAAAAGTGATGTTTTTGGACTGAATTGAATCCTAAGGCGAATGCTGTGTTAGACTTTCGGCTAGCTCTTCATGGTAGGCTCGGAATCGAAAATCAAGCGAGAATTTGGCTTTCCAGCCCGTGGGGAACAGGAATATGTGTTTCATTTTCATTTCTGAGGTGTTTGTCAAAAGTCATGTTTTTTGGCTGTATTGAGTCCTAAGGCGAATGCTGTGTTAGACTTTGGGCTAGCTCTTCAGGGTAGGCTCGGAATCGAAAATCAAGCGAGAATTCGGCTTTCCAGCCTGTGGGGAACAGGAATATGTGTTTCATTTTCATTTCTGAGGTGTTTGTCAAAAGTCATGTTTTTTGGCTGTATTGAGTCCTAAGGCGAATGCTGTGTTAGACTTTGGGCTAGCTCTTCAGGGAAAGGTCGGAATCAAAAATCAAGCGAGAATTCGGCTTTTCAGCCTGTGGGGAACAGGAATATGTGTTTCTTTTTCATTTCTGAGGTGTTTGTCAAAAGTGATGTTTTTGGGCTGAATTGAATCCTAAGGCGAATGCTGTGTTAGACCTTGGGCTAGCTCTTCAGGGAAAGGTCGGAATCAAAAATCAAGCGAGAATTCGGCTTTCCAGCCCGTGGGGAACAGGAATATGTGTTTCTTTTTCATTTCTGAGGTGTTTGTCAAAAGTGATGTTTTTGGGCTGAATTGAGAACTAAGGCGAATTCCGTGTTAGACATTGGGATTTCTCTTTCGGGAAAGCTCGGAATCAAAAATCAAACGAGAATTCGGCTTTCCAGCCTGTCGGGAACAGGAATATGTGTTTCTTTTTCATTTCTGAGGTGTTTGTCAAAAGTGATGTTTTTGGACTGAATTGAATCCTAAGGTGAATGCTGTGTTAGACTTTCGGCTAGCTCTTCAGGGTAGGCTCGGAATCGAAAATCAAGCGAGAATTTGGCTTTCCAGCCCGTGGGGAACAGGAATATGTGTTTCTTTTTCATTTCTGAGGTGTTTGTCAAAAGTGATGTTTTTGGGCTGAATTGAGAACTAAGGCGAATTCCGTGTTAGACATTGGGCTTTCTCTTCAGGGAAAGCTCGGAATCAAAAATCAAGCGAGAATTCGGCTTTCCAGCCTGTGGGGAACAGGAATATGTGTTTCATTTTCATTTCTGAGGTGTTTGTCAAAAGTCATGTTTTTTGGCTGTATTGAGTCCTAAGGCGAATGCTGTGTTAGACTTTGGGCTAGCTCTTCAGGGTAGGCTCGGAATCGAAAATCAAGCGAGAATTCGGCTTTCCAGCCTGTGGGGAACAGGAATATGTGTTTCTTTTTCATTTCTGAGGTGTTTGTCAAAAGTCATGTTTTTTGGCTGTATTGAGTCCTAAGGCGAATGCTGTGTTAGACTTTGGGCTAGCTCTTCAGGGTAGGCTCGGAATCGAAAATCAAGCGAGAATTCGGCTTTCCAGCCTGTGGGGAACAGGAATATGTGTTTCATTTTCATTTCTGAGGTGTTTGTCAAAAGTCATGTTTTTTGGCTGTATTGAGTCCTAAGGCGAATGCTGTGTTAGACTTTGGGCTAGCTCTTCAGGGAAAGGTCGGAATCAAAAATCAAGCGAGAATTCGGCTTTCCAGCCCGTGGGGAACAGGAATATGTGTTTCTTTTTCATTTCTGAGGTGTTTGTCAAAAGTGATATTTTTGGGCTGAATTGAATCCTAAGGCGAATGCTGTGTTAGACTTTCGGCTAGCTCTTCAGGGTAGGCTCGGAATCGAAAATCAAGCGAGAATTTGGCTTTCCAGCCCGTGGGGAACAGGAATATGTGTTTCTTTTTCATTTCTGATGTGTTTGTCAAAAGTGATGTTTTTTGGCTGAATTGAGAACTAAGGCGAATTCCGTGTTAGACATTGGGCTAGCTCTTCAGGGAAAGGTTGGAATCAAAAATCAAGAGAGAATTCGGCTTTCCAGCCTGTGGGGAACAGGAATATGTGTTTCATTTTCATTTCTGAGGTGTTTGTCAAAAGTCATGTTTTTTGGCTGTATTGAGTCCTAAGGCGAATGCTGTGTTAGACTTTGGGCTAGCTCTTCAGGGAAAGGTCGGAATCAAAAATCAAGCGAGAATTCGGCTTTCCAGCCTGTGGGGAACAGGAATATGTCTTTCTTTTTCATTTCTGAGGTGTTTGTCAAAAGTGATGTTTTTGGGCTGAATTGAATCCTAAGGCGAATGCTGTGTTAGACCTTGGGCTAGCTCTTCAGGGAAAGGTCGGAATCAAAAATCAAGCGAGAATTCGGCTTTCCAGCCCGTGGGGAACAGGAATATGTGTTTCTTTTTCATTTCTGAGGTGTTTGTCAAAAGTGATGTTTTTGGGCTGAATTGAGAACTAAGGCGAATTCCGTGTTAGACATTGGGATTTCTCTTTCGGGAAAGCTCGGAATCAAAAATCAAACGAGAATTTGGCTTTCCAGCCTGTGGGGAACAGGAATATGTGTTTCTTTTTCATTTCTGAGGTGTTTGTCAAAAGTGATGTTTTTGGGCTGAATTGAATCCTAAGGCAAATGCTGTGTTAGACCTTGGGCTAGCTCTTCAGGGAAAGGTCGGAATCAAAAATCAAGCGAGAATTCGGCTTTCCAGCCCGTGGGGAACAGGAATATGTGTTTCTTTTTCATTTCTGAGGTGTTTGTCAAAAGTGATGTTTTTGGACTGTATTGAATCCTAAGGCGAATGCTGTGTTAGACTTTCGGCTAGCTCTTCAGGGTAGGCTCGGAATCGAAAATCAAGCGAGAATTTGGCTTTCCAGCCCGTGGGGAACAGGAATATGTGTTTCTTTTTCATTTCTGATGTGTTTGTCAAAAGTGATGTTTTTTGGCTGAATTGAGAACTAAGGCGAATTCCGTGTTAGACATTGGGCTAGCTCTTCAGGGAAAGGTTGGAATCAAAAATCAAGAGAGAATTCGGCTTTCCAGCTCGTGGGGAACAGGAATATGTGTTTCATTTTCATTTCTGAGGTGTTTGTCAAAAGTCATGTTTTTTGGCTGTATTGAGTCCTAAGGCGAATGCTGTGTTAGACTTTGGGCTAGCTCTTCAGGGTAGGCTCGGAATCGAAAATAAAGTGAAAATTCGGCTTTCCAGCCCGTGGGGAACAGGAATATGTGTTTCTTTTTCATTTCTGAGGTGTTTGTCAAAAGTGATGTTTTTGGGCTGAATTGAGAACTAAGGCGAATTCCGTGTTAGACATTGGGCTAGCTCTTCAGGGAAAGGTCGGAATCAAAAATCAAGCGAGAATTCGGCTTTCCAGCCTGTGGGGAACAGGAATATGTGTTTCATTTTCATTTCTGAGGTGTTTGTCAAAAGTCATGTTTTTTGGCTGTATTGAGTCCTAAGGCGAATGCTGTGTTAGACTTTGGGCTAGCTCTTCAGGGTAGGCTCGGAATCAAAATTCAAGCGAGAATTCGGCTTTCCAGCACGTGGGGAACAGGAATATGTGTTTCTTTTTCATTTCTGAGGTGTTTGTCAAAAGTGATGTTTTTGGACTGAATTGAATCCTAAGGCGAATGCTGTGTTAGACTTTCGGCTAGCTCTTCAGGGTAGGCTCGGAATCGAAACTCAAGCGAGAATTTGGATTTCCAGCCCGTGGGGAACAGGAATATGTGTTTCTTTTTCATTTCTGAGGTGTTTGTCAAAAGTGATGTTTTTGGGCTGAATTGAGAAATAAGGCGAATGCTGTGTTAGAACTTGGGCTAGCTCTTCAGAGAAAGGTCGGAATCAAAAATCAAGCGAGAATTCGGCTTTCCAGCCTGTGGGGAACAGGAATATGTGTTTCATTTTCATTTCTGAGGTGTTTGTCAAAAGTCATGTTTTTTGGCTGTATTGAGTCCTAAGGCGAATGCTGTGTTAGACTTTGGGCTAGCTCTTCAGGGTAGGCTCGGAATCGAAAATAAAGTGAAAATTCGGCTTTCCAGCCCATGGGGAACAGGAATATGTGTTTCTTTTTCATTTCTGAGGTGTTTGTCAAAAGTGATGTTTTTGGGCTGAATTGAGAACTAAGGCGAATTCCGTGTTAGACATTGGGCTAGCTCTTCAGGGAAAGGTCGGAATCAAAAATCAAGCGAGAATTCGGCTTTCCAGCCTGTGGGGAACAGGAATATGTGTTTCATTTTCATTTCTGAGGTGTTTGTCAAAAGTCATGTTTTTTGGCTGTATTGAGTCCTAAGGCGAATGCTGTGTTAGACTTTGGGCTAGCTCTTCAGGGTAGGCTCGGAATCAAAATTCAAGCGAGAATTCGGCTTTCCAGCACGTGGGGAACAGGAATATGTGTTTCTTTTTCATTTCTGAGGTGTTTGTCAAAAGTGATGTTTTTGGACTGAATTGAATCCTAAGGCGAATGCTGTGTTAGACTTTCGGCTAGCTCTTCAGGGTAGGCTCGGAATCGAAACTCAAGCGAGAATTTGGATTTCCAGCCCGTGGGGAACAGGAATATGTGTTTCTTTTTCATTTCTGAGGTGTTTGTCAAAAGTGATGTTTTTGGGCTGAATTGAGAAATAAGGCGAATGCTGTGTTAGAACTTGGGCTAGCTCTTCAGAGAAAGGTCGGAATCAAAAATCAAGCAAGAATTCGGCTTTCCAGCCTGTGGGGAACAGGAATATGTGTTTCATTTTCATTTCTGAGGTGTTTGTCAAAAGTCATGTTTTTTGGCTGTATTGAGTCCTAAGGCGAATGCTGTGTTAGACTTTGGGCTAGCTCTTCAGGGTAGGCTTGGAATCGAAAATCAAGCGAGAATTCGGCTTTCCAGCCTGTGGGGAACAGGAATATGTGTTTCATTTTCATTTCTGAGGTGTTTGTCAAAAGTCATGTTTTTTGGCTGTATTGAGTCCTAAGGCGAATGCTGTGTTAGACTTTGGGCTAGCTCTTCAGGGTAGGCTCGGAATCGAAAATCAAGCGAGAATTCGGCTTTCCAGCCTGTGGGGAACAGGAATATGTGTTTCTTTTTCATTTCTGAGGTGTTTGTCAAAAGTGATGTTTTTGGGCTGAATTGAGAACTAAGGCGAATTCCGTGTTAGACATTGGGCTTTCTCTTCAGGGAAAGCTCGGAATCAAAAATCAAGCGAGAATTCAGCTTTCCAGCCTGTGGGGAACAGGAATATGTGTTTCATTTTCATTTCTGAGGTGTTTGTCAAAAGTCATGTTTTTTGGCTGTATTGAGTCCTAAGGCGAATGCTGTGTTAGACTTTGGGCTAGCTCTTCAGGGTAGGCTCGGAATCAAAATTCAAGCGAGAATTCGGCTTTCCAGCACGTGGGGAACAGGAATATGTGTTTCTTTTTCATTTCTGAGGTGTTTGTCAAAAGTGATGTTTTTGGACTGAATTGAATACTAAGGCGAATGCTGTGTTAGACTTTCGGCTAGCTCTTCAGGGTAGGTTCGGAATCAAAAATCAAGCGAGAATTTGGCTTTCCAGCCCGTGGGGAACAGGAATATGTGTTTCTTTTTCATTTCTGAGGTGTTTGTCAAAAGTGATGTTTTTGGGCTGAATTGAGAAATAAGGCGAATGCTGTGTTAGACCTTGGGCTAGCTCTTCAGGGAAAGGTCGGAATCAAAATTCAAGCGAGAATTCGGCTTTCCAGCACGTGGGGAACAGGAATATGTGTTTCTTTTTCATTTCTGAGGTGTTTGTCAAAAGTGATGTTTTTGGACTGAATTGAATCCTAAGGCGAATGCTGTGTTAGACTTTGGGCTAGCTCTTCAAGGTAGGCTCGGAATCGAAAATCAAGCGAGAATTTGGCTTTCCAGCACGTGGGGAACAGGAATATGTCTTTCTTTTTCATTTCTGAGGTGTTTGTCAAAAGTCATGTTTTTTGGCTGTATTGAGTCCTAAGGCGAATGCTGTGTTAGACTTTGGGCTAGCTCTTCAGGGTAGGCTCGGAATCAAAATTCAAGCGAGAATTCGGCTTTCCAGCACATGGGGAACAGGAATATTTCTTTCTTTTTCATTTCTGAGGTGTTTGTCAAAAGTGATGTTTTTGGGCTGAATTGAGAAATAAGGCGAATGCTGTGTTAGACTTTGGGCTAGCTCTTCAGGGTAGGCTCGGAATCGAAAATCAAGCGAGAATTTGGCTTTCCAGCATGTGGGGAACAGGAATATGTGTTTCTTTTTCATTTCTGAGGTGTTTGTCAAAAGTGATGTTTTTGGACAATTGAATCCTAAGGCGAATGCTGTGTTAGACTTTGGGCTAGCTCTTCAGGGTAGGCTCGGAATCGAAAATCAAGCGAGAATTTGGCTTTCCAGCATGTGGGGAACAGGAATATGTCTTTCTTTTTCATTTCTGAGGTGTTTGTCAAAAGTGATGTTTTTGGGCTGAATTGAATCCTAAGGCGAATGCTGTGTTAGACCTTGGGCTAGCTCTTCAGGGAAAGGTCGGAATCAAAAATCAAGCGAGAATTCGGCTTTCCAGCCCGTGGGGAACAGGAATATGTGTTTCTTTTTCATTTCTGAGGTGTTTGTCAAAAGTGATGTTTTTGGGCTGAATTGAATCCTAAGGCGAATGCTGTGTTAGACTTTGGGCTAGCTCTTCAGGGTAGGCTCGGAATCGAAAATCAAGCGAGAATTCGGCTTTCCAGCACGTGGGGAACAGGAATATGTGTTTCTTTTTCATTTCTGAGGTGTTTGTCAAAAGTGATGTTTTTGGACTGAATTGAATCCTAAGGCGAATGCTGTGTTAGACTTTGGGCTAGCTCTTCAGGGTAGGCTCGGAATCGAAAATCAAGCGAGAATTTGGCTTTCCAGCACGTGGGGAACAGGAATATGTCTTTCTTTTTCATTTCTGAGGTGTTTGTCAAAAGTGATGTTTTTGGGCTGAATTGAATCCTAAGGCGAATGCTGTGTTAGACCTTGGGCTAGCTCTTCAGGGAAAGGTCGGAATCAAAAATCAAGCGAGAATTCGGCTTTCCAGCCCGTGGGGAACAGGAATATGTGTTTCTTTTTCATTTCTGAGGTGTTTGTCAAAAGTGATGTTTTTGGGCTGAATTGAGAAATAAGGCGAATGCTGTGTTAGACCTTGGGCTAGCTCTTCAGGGTAGGCTCGGAATCAAAATTCAAGCGAGAATTTGGCTTTCCAGCATGTGGGGAACAGGAATATGTGTTTCTTTTTCATTTCTGATGTGTTTGTCAAAAGTGATGTTTTTTGGCTGAATTGAGAACTAAGGCGAATTCCGTGTTAGACATTGGGCTAGCTCTTCAGGGAAAGGTCGGAATCAAAAATCAAGAGAGAATTCAGCTTTCCAGCCTGTGGGGAACAGGAATATGTGTTTCATTATCATTTCTGAGGTGTTTGTCAAAAGTGATGTTTTTGGACTGAATTGAATCCTAAGGCGAATGCTGTGTTAGACTTTGGGCTAGCTCTTCAGGGTAGGCTCGGAATCGAAAATCAAGCGAGAATTCGGCTTTCCAGCCTGTGGGGAACAGGAATATGTGTTTCATTTTCATTTCTGAGGTGTTTGTCAAAAGTCATGTTTTTTGGCTGTATTGAGTCCTAAGGCGAATGCTGTGTTAGACTTTGGGCTAGCTCTTCAGGGAAAGGTCGGAATCAAAAATCAAGCGAGAATTCGGCTTTCCAGCCTGTGGGGAACAGGAATATGTGTTTCATTTTCATTTCTGAGGTGTTTGTCAAAAGTCATGTTTTTGGACTGAATTGAATCCTAAGGCGAATGCTGTGTTAGACTTTCGGCTAGCTCTTCAGGGTAGGTTCGGAATCGAAAATCAAGTGAGAATTTGGCTTTCCAGCCCGTGGGGAACAGGAATATGTGTTTCTTTTTCATTTCTGAGGTGTTTGTCAAAAGTGATGTTTTTGGGCTGAATTGAGAACTAAGGCGAATTCCGTGTTAGACATTGGGCTTTCTCTTCAGGGAAAGCTCGGAATCAAAAATCAAGCGAGAATTCGGCTTTCCAGCCTGTGGGGAACAGGAATATGTGTTTCATTTTCATTTCTGAGGTGTTTGTCAAAAGTCATGTTTTTTGGCTGTATTGAGTCCTAAGGCGAATGCTGTGTTAGACTTTGGGCTAGCTCTTCAGGGTAGGCTCGGAATCGAAAATCAAGCGAGAATTCGGCTTTCCAGCCTGTGGGGAACAGGAATATGTGTTTCTTTTTCATTTCTGAGGTGTTTGTCAAAAGTCATGTTTTTTGGCTGTATTGAGTCCTAAGACGAATGCTGTGTTAGACTTTGGGCTAGCTCTTCAGGGTAGGCTCGGAATCGAAAATCAAGCGAGAATTCGGCTTTCCAGCCTGTGGGGAACAGGAATATGTGTTTCATTTTCATTTCTGAGGTGTTTGTCAAAAGTCATGTTTTTTGGCTGTATTGAGTCCTAAGGCGAATGCTGTGTTAGACTTTGGGCTAGCTCTTCAGGGAAAGGTCGGAATCAAAAATCAAGCGAGAATTCGGCTTTCCAGCCCGTGGGGAACAGGAATATGTGTTTCTTTTTCATTTCTGAGGTGTTTGTCAAAAGTGATATTTTTGGGCTGAATTGAATCCTAAGGCGAATGCTGTGTTAGACTTTCGGCTAGCTCTTCAGGGTAGGCTCGGAATCGAAAATCAAGCGAGAATTTGGCTTTCCAGCCCGTGGGGAACAGGAATATGTGTTTCTTTTTCATTTCTGATGTGTTTGTCAAAAGTGATGTTTTTTGGCTGAATTGAGAACTAAGGCGAATTCCGTGTTAGACATTGGGCTAGCTCTTCAGGGAAAGGTTGGAATCAAAAATCAAGAGAGAATTCGGCTTTCCAGCCTGTGGGGAACAGGAATATGTGTTTCATTTTCATTTCTGAGGTGTTTGTCAAAAGTCATGTTTTTTGGCTGTATTGAGTCCTAAGGCGAATGCTGTGTTAGACTTTGGGCTAGCTCTTCAGGGAAAGGTCGGAATCAAAAATCAAGCGAGAATTCGGCTTTCCAGCCTGTGGGGAACAGGAATATGTCTTTCTTTTTCATTTCTGAGGTGTTTGTCAAAAGTGATGTTTTTGGGCTGAATTGAATCCTAAGGCGAATGCTGTGTTAGACCTTGGGCTAGCTCTTCAGGGAAAGGTCGGAATCAAAAATCAAGCGAGAATTCGGCTTTCCAGCCCGTGGGGAACAGGAATATGTGTTTCTTTTTCATTTCTGAGGTGTTTGTCAAAAGTGATGTTTTTGGGCTGAATTGAGAACTAAGGCGAATTCCGTGTTAGACATTGGGATTTCTCTTTCGGGAAAGCTCGGAATCAAAAATCAAACGAGAATTTGGCTTTCCAGCCTGTGGGGAACAGGAATATGTGTTTCTTTTTCATTTCTGAGGTGTTTGTCAAAAGTGATGTTTTTGGGCTGAATTGAATCCTAAGGCAAATGCTGTGTTAGACCTTGGGCTAGCTCTTCAGGGAAAGGTCGGAATCAAAAATCAAGCGAGAATTCGGCTTTCCAGCCCGTGGGGAACAGGAATATGTGTTTCTTTTTCATTTCTGAGGTGTTTGTCAAAAGTGATGTTTTTGGACTGAATTGAATCCTAAGGCGAATGCTGTGTTAGACTTTCGGCTAGCTCTTCAGGGTAGGCTCGGAATCGAAAATCAAGCGAGAATTTGGCTTTCCAGCCCGTGGGGAACAGGAATATGTGTTTCTTTTTCATTTCTGATGTGTTTGTCAAAAGTGATGTTTTTTGGCTGAATTGAGAACTAAGGCAAATTCCGTGTTAGACATTGGGCTAGCTCTTCAGGGAAAGGTTGGAATCAAAAATTAAGAGAGAATTCGGCTTTCCAGCCTGTGGGGAACAGGAATATGTGTTTCATTTTCATTTCTGAGGTGTTTGTCAAAAGTCATGTTTTTTGGCTGTATTGAGTCCTAAGGCGAATGCTGTGTTAGACTTTGGGCTAGCTCTTCAGGGTAGGCTCGGAATCGAAAATAAAGTGAAAATTCGGCTTTCCAGCCCGTGGGGAACAGGAATATGTGTTTCTTTTTCATTTCTGAGGTGTTTGTCAAAAGTGATGTTTTTGGGCTGAATTGAGAACTAAGGCGAATTCCGTGTTAGACATTGGGCTAGCTCTTCAGGGAAAGGTCGGAATCAAAAATCAAGCGAGAATTCGGCTTTCCAGCCTGTGGGGAACAGGAATATGTGTTTCATTTTCATTTCTGAGGTGTTTGTCAAAAGTCATGTTTTTTGGCTGTATTGAGTCCTAAGGCGAATGCTGTGTTAGACTTTGGGCTAGCTCTTCAGGGTAGGCTCGGAATCAAAATTCAAGCGAGAATTCGGCTTTCCAGCACATGGGGAACAGGAATATGTGTTTCTTTTTCATTTCTGAGGTGTTTGTCAAAAGTGATGTTTTTGGACTGAATTGAATCCTAAGGCGAATGCTGTGTTAGACTTTCGGCTAGCTCTTCAGGGTAGGCTCGGAATCGAAACTCAAGCGAGAATTTGGATTTCCAGCCCGTGGGGAACAGGAATATGTGTTTCTTTTTCATTTCTGAGGTGTTTGTCAAAAGTGATGTTTTTGGGCTGAATTGAGAAATAAGGCGAATGCTGTGTTAGAACTTGGGCTAGCTCTTCAGAGAAAGGTCGGAATCAAAAATCAAGCAAGAATTCGGCTTTCCAGCCTGTGGGGAACAGGAATATGTGTTTCATTTTCATTTCTGAGGTGTTTGTCAAAAGTCATGTTTTTTGGCTGTATTGAGTCCTAAGGCGAATGCTGTGTTAGACTTTGGGCTAGCTCTTCAGGGTAGGCTCGGAATCGAAAATAAAGTGAAAATTCGGCTTTCCAGCCCATGGGGAACAGGAATATGTGTTTCTTTTTCATTTCTGAGTTTTTTGTCAAAAGTGATGTTTTTGGGCTGAATTGAGAACTAAGGCGAATTCCGTGTTAGACATTGGGCTAGCTCTTCAGGGAAAGGTCGGAATCAAAAATCAAGCGAGAATTCGGCTTTCCAGCCTGTGGGGAACAGGAATATGTGTTTCATTTTCATTTCTGAGGTGTTTGTCAAAAGTCATGTTTTTTGGCTGTATTGAGTCCTAAGGCGAATGCTGTGTTAGACTTTGGGCTAGCTCTTCAGGGTAGGCTCGGAATCAAAATTCAAGCGAGAATTCGGCTTTCCAGCACGTGGGGAACAGGAATATGTCTTTCTTTTTCATTTCTGAGGTGTTTGTCAAAAGTGATGTTTTTGGACTGAATTGAATCCTAAGGCGAATGCTGTGTTAGACTTTCGGCTAGCTCTTCAGGGTAGGCTCGGAATCGAAACTCAAGCGAGAATTTGGATTTCCAGCCCGTGGGGAACAGGAATATGTGTTTCTTTTTCATTTCTGAGGTGTTTGTCAAAAGTGATGTTTTTGGGCTGAATTGAGAAATAAGGCGAATGCTGTGTTAGAACTTGGGCTAGCTCTTCAGAGAAAGGTCGGAATCAAAAATCAAGCAAGAATTCGGCTTTCCAGCCTGTGGGGAACAGGAATATGTGTTTCATTTTCATTTCTGAGGTGTTTGTCAAAAGTCATGTTTTTTGGCTGTATTGAGTCCTAAGGCGAATGCTGTGTTAGACTTTGGGCTAGCTCTTCAGGGTAGGCTTGGAATCGAAAATCAAGCGAGAATTCGGCTTTCCAGCCTGTGGGGAACAGGAATATGTGTTTCATTTTCATTTCTGAGGTGTTTGTCAAAAGTCATGTTTTTTGGCTGTATTGAGTCCTAAGGCGAATGCTGTGTTAGACTTTGGGCTAGCTCTTCAGGGAAAGGTCGGAATCAAAAATCAAGCGAGAATTCGGCTTTCCAGCCTGTGGGGAACAGGAATATGTGTTTCATTTTCATTTCTGAGGTGTTTGTCAAAAGTCATGTTTTTTGGCTGTATTGAGTCCTAAGGCGAATACTGTGTTAGACTTTGGGCTAGCTCTTCAGGGTAGGCTCGGAATCGAAAATCAAGCGAGAATTCGGCTTTCCAGCCTGTGGGGAACAGGAATATGTGTTTCTTTTTCATTTCTGAGGTGTTTGTCAAAAGTGATGTTTTTGGGCTGAATTGAGAACTAAGGCGAATTCCGTGTTAGACATTGGGCTTTCTCTTCAGGGAAAGCTCGGAATCAAAAATCAAGCGAGAATTCAGCTTTCCAGCCTGTGGGGAACAGGAATATGTGTTTCATTTTCATTTCTGAGGTGTTTGTCAAAAGTCATGTTTTTTGGCTGTATTGAGTCCTAAGGCGAATGCTGTGTTAGACTTTGGGCTAGCTCTTCAGGGTAGGCTCGGAATCAAAATTCAAGCGAGAATTCGGCTTTCCAGCACGTGGGGAACAGGAATATGTGTTTCTTTTTCATTTCTGAGGTGTTTGTCAAAAGTGATGTTTTTGGACTGAATTGAATACTAAGGCGAATGCTGTGTTAGACTTTCGGCTAGCTCTTCAGGGTAGGTTCGGAATCAAAAATCAAGCGAGAATTTGGCTTTCCAGCCCGTGGGGAACAGGAATATGTGTTTCTTTTTCATTTCTGAGGTGTTTGTCAAAAGTGATGTTTTTGGGCTGAATTGAGAAATAAGGCGAATGCTGTGTTAGACCTTGGGCTAGCTCTTCAGGGAAAGGTCGGAATCAAAATTCAAGCGAGAATTCGGCTTTCCAGCACGTGGGGAACAGGAATATGTGTTTCTTTTTCATTTCTGAGGTGTTTGTCAAAAGTGATGTTTTTGGACTGAATTGAATCCTAAGGCGAATGCTGTGTTAGACTTTGGGCTAGCTCTTCAGGGTAGGCTCGGAATCGAAAATCAAGCGAGAATTTGGCTTTCCAGCACGTGGGGAACAGGAATATGTCTTTCTTTTTCATTTCTGAGGTGTTTGTCAAAAGTCATGTTTTTTGGCTGTATTGAGTCCTAAGGCGAATGCTGTGTTAGACTTTGGGCTAGCTCTTCAGGGTAGGCTCGGAATCAAAATTCAAGCGAGAATTCGGCTTTCCAGCACATGGGGAACAGGAATATTTCTTTCTTTTTCATTTCTGAGGTGTTTGTCAAAAGTGATGTTTTTGGGCTGAATTGAGAAATAAGGCGAATGCTGTGTTAGACTTTGGGCTAGCTCTTCAGGGTAGGCTCGGAATCGAAAATCAAGCGAGAATTTGGCTTTCCAGCCCGTGGGGAACAGGAATATGTGTTTCTTTTTCATTTCTGAGGTGTTTGTCAAAAGTGATGTTTTTGGGCTGAATTGAGAACTAAGGCGAATTCCGTGTTAGACATTGGGATTTCTCTTTCGGGAAAGCTCGGAATCAAAAATCAAACGAGAATTCGGCTTTCCAGCCTGTGGGGAACAGGAATATGTGTTTCTTTTCATTTCTGAGGTGTTTGTCAAAAGTGATGTTTTTGGGCTGAATTGAGAACTAAGGCGAATTCCGTGTTAGACATTGGGCTTTCTCTTCAGGGAAAGCTCGGAATAAAAATCAAGCGAGAATTCGGCTTTCCAGCCTGTGGGGAACAGGAATATGTGTTTCATTTTCATTTCTGAGGTGTTTGTCAAAAGTCATGTTTTTTGGCTGTATTGAGTCCTAAGGCGAATGCTGTGTTAGACTTTGGGCTAGCTCTTCAGGGTAGGCTCGGAATCGAAAATCAAGCGAGAATTCGGCTTTCCAGCCTGTGGGGAACAGGAATATGTGTTTCATTTTCATTTCTGAGGTGTTTGTCAAAAGTCATGTTTTTTGGCTGTATTGAGTCCTAAGGCGAATGCTGTGTTAGACTTTGGGCTAGCTCTTCAGGGAAAGGTCGGAATCAAAAATCAAGCGAGAATTCGGCTTTCCAGCCTGTGGGGAACAGGAATATGTGTTTCTTTTTCATTTCTGAGGTGTTTGTCAAAAGTGATGTTTTTGGGCTGAATTGAGAACTAAGGCGAATTCCGTGTTAGACATTGGGCTTTCTCTTCAGGGAAAGCTCGGAATCAAAATTCAAGCGAGAATTCGGCTTTCCAGCCCGTGGGGAACAGGAATATGTCTTTCATTTTCATTTCTGAGGTGTTTGTCAAAAGTGATGTTTTTGGACTGAATTGAATCCTAAGGCGAATGCTGTGTTAGACTTTGGGCTAGCTCTTCAGGGTAGGCTCGGAATCGAAAATAAAGCGAGAATTCAGCTTTCCAGGCTGTGGGGAACAGGAATATGTGTTTCATTTTCATTTCTGAGGTGTTTGTCAAAAGTGATGTTTTTGGGCTGAATTGAGAAATAAGGCGAATGCTGTGTTAGACCTTGGGCTAGCTCTTCAGGGTAGGCTCGGAATCAAAATTCAAGCGAGAATTCGGCTTTCCAGCCCGTGGGGAACAGGAATATGTGTTTCTTTTTCATTTCTGAGGTGTTTGTCAAAAGTGATATTTTTGGGCTGAATTGAATCCTAAGGCGAATGCTGTGTTAGACTTTCGGCTAGCTCTTCAGGGTAGGCTCGGAATCGAAAATCAAGCGAGAATTTGGCTTTCCAGCCCGTGGGGAACAGGAATATGTGTTTCTTTTTCATTTCTGAGGTGTTTGTCAAAAGTGATGTTTTTGGGCTGAATTGAGAACTAAGGCGAATTCCGTGTTAGACATTGGGCTTTCTCTTCAGGGAAAGGTCGGAATCAAAAATCAAGCGAGAATTCGGCTTTCCAGCCTGTGGGGAACAGGAATATGTGTTTCTTTTTCATTTCTGAGGTGTTTGTCAAAAGTGATGTTTTTGGACTGAATTGAATCCTAAGGCGAATGCTGTGTTAGACTTTCGGCTAGCTCTTCATGGTAGGCTCGGAATCGAAAATCAAGCGAGAATTTGGCTTTCCAGCCCGTGGGGAACAGGAATATGTGTTTCATTTTCATTTCTGAGGTGTTTGTCAAAAGTCATGTTTTTTGGCTGTATTGAGTCCTAAGGCGAATGCTGTGTTAGACTTTGGGCTAGCTCTTCAGGGTAGGCTCGGAATCGAAAATCAAGCGAGAATTCGGCTTTCCAGCCTGTGGGGAACAGGAATATGTGTTTCATTTTCATTTCTGAGGTGTTTGTCAAAAGTCATGTTTTTTGGCTGTATTGAGTCCTAAGGCGAATGCTGTGTTAGACTTTGGGCTAGCTCTTCAGGGAAAGGTCGGAATCAAAAATCAAGCGAGAATTCGGCTTTTCAGCCTGTGGGGAACAGGAATATGTGTTTCTTTTTCATTTCTGAGGTGTTTGTCAAAAGTGATGTTTTTGGGCTGAATTGAGAACTAAGGCGAATTCCGTGTTAGACATTGGGCTTTCTCTTCAGGGAAAGGTCGGAATCAAAAATCAAGCGAGAATTCGGCTTTCCAGCCTGTGGGGAACAGGAATATGTGTTTCTTTTTCATTTCTGAGGTGTTTGTCAAAAGTGATGTTTTTGGACTGAATTGAATCCTAAGGCGAATGCTGTGTTAGACTTTCGGCTAGCTCTTCATGGTAGGCTCGGAATCGAAAATCAAGCGAGAATTTGGCTTTCCAGCCCGTGGGGAACAGGAATATGTGTTTCATTTTCATTTCTGAGGTGTTTGTCAAAAGTCATGTTTTTTGGCTGTATTGAGTCCTAAGGCGAATGCTGTGTTAGACTTTGGGCTAGCTCTTCAGGGTAGGCTCGGAATCGAAAATCAAGCGAGAATTCGGCTTTCCAGCCTGTGGGGAACAGGAATATGTGTTTCATTTTCATTTCTGAGGTGTTTGTCAAAAGTCATGTTTTTTGGCTGTATTGAGTCCTAAGGCGAATGCTGTGTTAGACTTTGGGCTAGCTCTTCAGGGAAAGGTCGGAATCAAAAATCAAGCGAGAATTCGGCTTTTCAGCCTGTGGGGAACAGGAATATGTGTTTCTTTTTCATTTCTGAGGTGTTTGTCAAAAGTGATGTTTTTGGGCTGAATTGAATCCTAAGGCGAATGCTGTGTTAGACCTTGGGCTAGCTCTTCAGGGAAAGGTCGGAATCAAAAATCAAGCGAGAATTCGGCTTTCCAGCCCGTGGGGAACAGGAATATGTGTTTCTTTTTCATTTCTGAGGTGTTTGTCAAAAGTGATGTTTTTGGGCTGAATTGAGAACTAAGGCGAATTCCGTGTTAGACATTGGGATTTCTCTTTCGGGAAAGCTCGGAATCAAAAATCAAACGAGAATTCGGCTTTCCAGCCTGTCGGGAACAGGAATATGTGTTTCTTTTTCATTTCTGAGGTGTTTGTCAAAAGTGATGTTTTTGGACTGAATTGAATCCTAAGGTGAATGCTGTGTTAGACTTTCGGCTAGCTCTTCAGGGTAGGCTCGGAATCGAAAATCAAGCGAGAATTTGGCTTTCCAGCCCGTGGGGAACAGGAATATGTGTTTCTTTTTCATTTCTGAGGTGTTTGTCAAAAGTGATGTTTTTGGGCTGAATTGAGAACTAAGGCGAATTCCGTGTTAGACATTGGGCTTTCTCTTCAGGGAAAGCTCGGAATCAAAAATCAAGCGAGAATTCGGCTTTCCAGCCTGTGGGGAACAGGAATATGTGTTTCATTTTCATTTCTGAGGTGTTTGTCAAAAGTCATGTTTTTTGGCTGTATTGAGTCCTAAGGCGAATGCTGTGTTAGACTTTGGGCTAGCTCTTCAGGGTAGGCTCGGAATCGAAAATCAAGCGAGAATTCGGCTTTCCAGCCTGTGGGGAACAGGAATATGTGTTTCTTTTTCATTTCTGAGGTGTTTGTCAAAAGTCATGTTTTTTGGCTGTATTGAGTCCTAAGGCGAATGCTGTGTTAGACTTTGGGCTAGCTCTTCAGGGTAGGCTCGGAATCGAAAATCAAGCGAGAATTCGGCTTTCCAGCCTGTGGGGAACAGGAATATGTGTTTCATTTTCATTTCTGAGGTGTTTGTCAAAAGTCATGTTTTTTGGCTGTATTGAGTCCTAAGGCGAATGCTGTGTTAGACTTTGGGCTAGCTCTTCAGGGAAAGGTCGGAATCAAAAATCAAGCGAGAATTCGGCTTTCCAGCCCGTGGGGAACAGGAATATGTGTTTCTTTTTCATTTCTGAGGTGTTTGTCAAAAGTGATATTTTTGGGCTGAATTGAATCCTAAGGCGAATGCTGTGTTAGACTTTCGGCTAGCTCTTCAGGGTAGGCTCGGAATCGAAAATCAAGCGAGAATTTGGCTTTCCAGCCCGTGGGGAACAGGAATATGTGTTTCTTTTTCATTTCTGATGTGTTTGTCAAAAGTGATGTTTTTTGCCTGAATTGAGAACTAAGGCGAATTCCGTGTTAGACATTGGGCTAGCTCTTCAGGGAAAGGTTGGAATCAAAAATCAAGAGAGAATTCGGCTTTCCAGCCTGTGGGGAACAGGAATATGTGTTTCATTTTCATTTCTGAGGTGTTTGTCAAAAGTCATGTTTTTTGGCTGTATTGAGTCCTAAGGCGAATGCTGTGTTAGACTTTGGGCTAGCTCTTCAGGGAAAGGTCGGAATCAAAAATCAAGCGAGAATTCGGCTTTCCAGCCTGTGGGGAACAGGAATATGTCTTTCTTTTTCATTTCTGAGGTGTTTGTCAAAAGTGATGTTTTTGGGCTGAATTGAATCCTAAGGCGAATGCTGTGTTAGACCTTGGGCTAGCTCTTCAGGGAAAGGTCGGAATCAAAAATCAAGCGAGAATTTGGCTTTCCAGCCCGTGGGGAACAGGAATATGTGTTTCTTTTTCATTTCTGAGGTGTTTGTCAAAAGTGATGTTTTTGGGCTGAATTGAGAACTAAGGCGAATTCCGTGTTAGACATTGGGATTTCTCTTTCGGGAAAGCTCGGAATCAAAAATCAAACGAGAATTTGGCTTTCCAGCCTGTGGGGAACAGGAATATGTGTTTCTTTTTCATTTCTGAGGTGTTTGTCAAAAGTGATGTTTTTGGGCTGAATTGAATCCTAAGGCAAATGCTGTGTTAGACCTTGGGCTAGCTCTTCAGGGAAAGGTCGGAATCAAAAATCAAGCGAGAATTCGGCTTTCCAGCCCGTGGGGAACAGGAATATGTGTTTCTTTTTCATTTCTGAGGTGTTTGTCAAAAGTGATGTTTTTGGACTGAATTGAATCCTAAGGCGAATGCTGTGTTAGACTTTCGGCTAGCTCTTCAGGGTAGGCTCGGAATCGAAAATCAAGCGAGAATTTGGCTTTCCAGCCCGTGGGGAACAGGAATATGTGTTTCTTTTTCATTTCTGATGTGTTTGTCAAAAGTGATGTTTTTTGGCTGAATTGAGAACTAAGGCGAATTCCGTGTTAGACATTGGGCTAGCTCTTCAGGGAAAGGTTGGAATCAAAAATCAAGAGAGAATTCGGCTTTCCAGCCTGTGGGGAACAGGAATATGTGTTTCATTTTCATTTCTGAGGTGTTTGTCAAAAGTCATGTTTTTTGGCTGTATTGAGTCCTAAGGCGAATGCTGTGTTAGACTTTGGGCTAGCTCTTCAGGGTAGGCTCGGAATCGAAAATAAAGTGAAAATTCGGCTTTCCAGCCCGTGGGGAACAGGAATATGTGTTTCTTTTTCATTTCTGAGGTGTTTGTCAAAAGTGATGTTTTTGGGCTGAATTGAGAACTAAGGCGAATTCCGTGTTAGACATTGGGCTAGCTCTTCAGGGAAAGGTCGGAATCAAAAATCAAGCGAGAATTCGGCTTTCCAGCCTGTGGGGAACAGGAATATGTGTTTCATTTTCATTTCTGAGGTGTTTGTCAAAAGTCATGTTTTTTGGCTGTATTGAGTCCTAAGGCGAATGCTGTGTTAGACTTTGGGCTAGCTCTTCAGGGTAGGCTCGGAATCAAAATTCAAGCGAGAATTCGGCTTTCCAGCACGTGGGGAACAGGAATATGTGTTTCTTTTTCATTTCTGAGGTGTTTGTCAAAAGTCATGTTTTTTGGCTGTATTGAGTCCTAAGGCGAATGCTGTGTTAGACTTTCGGCTAGCTCTTCATGGTAGGCTCGGAATCGAAAATCAAGCGAGAATTTGGCTTTCCAGCCCGTGGGGAACAGGAATATGTGTTTCATTTTCATTTCTGAGGTGTTTGTCAAAAGTCATGTTTTTTGGCTGTATTGAGTCCTAAGGCGAATGCTGTGTTAGACTTTGGGCTAGCTCTTCAGGGTAGGCTCGGAATCGAAAATCAAGCGAGAATTCGGCTTTCCAGCCTGTGGGGAACAGGAATATGTGTTTCATTTTCATTTCTGAGGTGTTTGTCAAAAGTCATGTTTTTTGGCTGTATTGAGTCCTAAGGCGAATGCTGTGTTAGACTTTGGGCTAGCTCTTCAGGGAAAGGTCGGAATCAAAAATCAAGCGAGAATTCGGCTTTTCAGCCTGTGGGGAACAGGAATATGTGTTTCTTTTTCATTTCTGAGGTGTTTGTCAAAAGTGATGTTTTTGGGCTGAATTGAGAACTAAGGCGAATTCCGTGTTAGACATTGGGCTTTCTCTTCAGGGAAAGGTCGGAATCAAAAATCAAGCGAGAATTCGGCTTTCCAGCCTGTGGGGAACAGGAATATGTGTTTCTTTTTCATTTCTGAGGTGTTTGTCAAAAGTGATGTTTTTGGACTGAATTGAATCCTAAGGCGAATGCTGTGTTAGACTTTCGGCTAGCTCTTCATGGTAGGCTCGGAATCGAAAATCAAGCGAGAATTTGGCTTTCCAGCCCGTGGGGAACAGGAATATGTGTTTCATTTTCATTTCTGAGGTGTTTGTCAAAAGTCATGTTTTTTGGCTGTATTGAGTCCTAAGGCGAATGCTGTGTTAGACTTTGGGCTAGCTCTTCAGGGTAGGCTCGGAATCGAAAATCAAGCGAGAATTCGGCTTTCCAGCCTGTGGGGAACAGGAATATGTGTTTCATTTTCATTTCTGAGGTGTTTGTCAAAAGTCATGTTTTTTGGCTGTATTGAGTCCTAAGGCGAATGCTGTGTTAGACTTTGGGCTAGCTCTTCAGGGAAAGGTCGGAATCAAAAATCAAGCGAGAATTCGGCTTTTCAGCCTGTGGGGAACAGGAATATGTGTTTCTTTTTCATTTCTGAGGTGTTTGTCAAAAGTGATGTTTTTGGGCTGAATTGAATCCTAAGGCGAATGCTGTGTTAGACCTTGGGCTAGCTCTTCAGGGAAAGGTCGGAATCAAAAATCAAGCGAGAATTCGGCTTTCCAGCCCGTGGGGAACAGGAATATGTGTTTCTTTTTCATTTCTGAGGTGTTTGTCAAAAGTGATGTTTTTGGGCTGAATTGAGAACTAAGGCGAATTCCGTGTTAGACATTGGGATTTCTCTTTCGGGAAAGCTCGGAATCAAAAATCAAACGAGAATTCGGCTTTCCAGCCTGTCGGGAACAGGAATATGTGTTTCTTTTTCATTTCTGAGGTGTTTGTCAAAAGTGATGTTTTTGGACTGAATTGAATCCTAAGGTGAATGCTGTGTTAGACTTTCGGCTAGCTCTTCAGGGTAGGCTCGGAATCGAAAATCAAGCGAGAATTTGGCTTTCCAGCCCGTGGGGAACAGGAATATGTGTTTCTTTTTCATTTCTGAGGTGTTTGTCAAAAGTGATGTTTTTGGGCTGAATTGAGAACTAAGGCGAATTCCGTGTTAGACATTGGGCTTTCTCTTCAGGGAAAGCTCGGAATCAAAAATCAAGCGAGAATTCGGCTTTCCAGCCTGTGGGGAACAGGAATATGTGTTTCATTTTCATTTCTGAGGTGTTTGTCAAAAGTCATGTTTTTTGGCTGTATTGAGTCCTAAGGCGAATGCTGTGTTAGACTTTGGGCTAGCTCTTCAGGGTAGGCTCGGAATCGAAAATCAAGCGAGAATTCGGCTTTCCAGCCTGTGGGGAACAGGAATATGTGTTTCTTTTTCATTTCTGAGGTGTTTGTCAAAAGTCATGTTTTTTGGCTGTATTGAGTCCTAAGGCGAATGCTGTGTTAGACTTTGGGCTAGCTCTTCAGGGTAGGCTCGGAATCGAAAATCAAGCGAGAATTCGGCTTTCCAGCCTGTGGGGAACAGGAATATGTGTTTCATTTTCATTTCTGAGGTGTTTGTCAAAAGTCATGTTTTTTGGCTGTATTGAGTCCTAAGGCGAATGCTGTGTTAGACTTTGGGCTAGCTCTTCAGGGAAAGGTCGGAATCAAAAATCAAGCGAGAATTCGGCTTTCCAGCCCGTGGGGAACAGGAATATGTGTTTCTTTTTCATTTCTGAGGTGTTTGTCAAAAGTGATATTTTTGGGCTGAATTGAATCCTAAGGCGAATGCTGTGTTAGACTTTCGGCTAGCTCTTCAGGGTAGGCTCGGAATCGAAAATCAAGCGAGAATTTGGCTTTCCAGCCCGTGGGGAACAGGAATATGTGTTTCTTTTTCATTTCTGATGTGTTTGTCAAAAGTGATGTTTTTTGCCTGAATTGAGAACTAAGGCGAATTCCGTGTTAGACATTGGGCTAGCTCTTCAGGGAAAGGTTGGAATCAAAAATCAAGAGAGAATTCGGCTTTCCAGCCTGTGGGGAACAGGAATATGTGTTTCATTTTCATTTCTGAGGTGTTTGTCAAAAGTCATGTTTTTTGGCTGTATTGAGTCCTAAGGCGAATGCTGTGTTAGACTTTGGGCTAGCTCTTCAGGGAAAGGTCGGAATCAAAAATCAAGCGAGAATTCGGCTTTCCAGCCTGTGGGGAACAGGAATATGTCTTTCTTTTTCATTTCTGAGGTGTTTGTCAAAAGTGATGTTTTTGGGCTGAATTGAATCCTAAGGCGAATGCTGTGTTAGACCTTGGGCTAGCTCTTCAGGGAAAGGTCGGAATCAAAAATCAAGCGAGAATTCGGCTTTCCAGCCCGTGGGGAACAGGAATATGTGTTTCTTTTTCATTTCTGAGGTGTTTGTCAAAAGTGATGTTTTTGGGCTGAATTGAGAACTAAGGCGAATTCCGTGTTAGACATTGGGATTTCTCTTTCGGGAAAGCTCGGAATCAAAAATCAAACGAGAATTTGGCTTTCCAGCCTGTGGGGAACAGGAATATGTGTTTCTTTTTCATTTCTGAGGTGTTTGTCAAAAGTGATGTTTTTGGGCTGAATTGAATCCTAAGGCAAATGCTGTGTTAGACCTTGGGCTAGCTCTTCAGGGAAAGGTCGGAATCAAAAATCAAGCGAGAATTCGGCTTTCCAGCCCGTGGGGAACAGGAATATGTGTTTCTTTTTCATTTCTGAGGTGTTTGTCAAAAGTGATGTTTTTGGACTGAATTGAATCCTAAGGCGAATGCTGTGTTAGACTTTCGGCTAGCTCTTCAGGGTAGGCTCGGAATCGAAAATCAAGCGAGAATTTGGCTTTCCAGCCCGTGGGGAACAGGAATATGTGTTTCTTTTTCATTTCTGATGTGTTTGTCAAAAGTGATGTTTTTTGGCTGAATTGAGAACTAAGGCGAATTCCGTGTTAGACATTGGGCTAGCTCTTCAGGGAAAGGTTGGAATCAAAAATCAAGAGAGAATTCGGCTTTCCAGCCTGTGGGGAACAGGAATATGTGTTTCATTTTCATTTCTGAGGTGTTTGTCAAAAGTCATGTTTTTTGGCTGTATTGAGTCCTAAGGCGAATGCTGTGTTAGACTTTGGGCTAGCTCTTCAGGGTAGGCTCGGAATCGAAAATAAAGTGAAAATTCGGCTTTCCAGCCCGTGGGGAACAGGAATATGTGTTTCTTTTTCATTTCTGAGGTGTTTGTCAAAAGTGATGTTTTTGGGCTGAATTGAGAACTAAGGCGAATTCCGTGTTAGACATTGGGCTAGCTCTTCAGGGAAAGGTCGGAATCAAAAATCAAGCGAGAATTCGGCTTTCCAGCCTGTGGGGAACAGGAATATGTGTTTCATTTTCATTTCTGAGGTGTTTGTCAAAAGTCATGTTTTTTGGCTGTATTGAGTCCTAAGGCGAATGCTGTGTTAGACTTTGGGCTAGCTCTTCAGGGTAGGCTCGGAATCAAAATTCAAGCGAGAATTCGGCTTTCCAGCACGTGGGGAACAGGAATATGTGTTTCTTTTTCATTTCTGAGGTGTTTGTCAAAAGTGATGTTTTTGGACTGAATTGAATCCTAAGGCGAATGCTGTGTTAGACTTTCGGCTAGCTCTTCAGGGTAGGCTCGGAATCGAAACTCAAGCGAGAATTTGGATTTCCAGCCCATGGGGAACAGGAATATGTGTTTCTTTTTCATTTCTGAGGTGTTTGTCAAAAGTGATGTTTTTGGGCTGAATTGAGAAATAAGGCGAATGCTGTGTTAGAACTTGGGCTAGCTCTTCAGAGAAAGGTCGGAATCAAAAATCAAGCAAGAATTCGGCTTTCCAGCCTGTGGGGAACAGGAATATGTGTTTCATTTTCATTTCTGAGGTGTTTGTCAAAAGTCATGTTTTTTGGCTGTATTGAGTCCTAAGGCGAATGCTGTGTTAGACTTTGGGCTAGCTCTTCAGGGTAGGCTCGGAATCGAAAATAAAGTGAAAATTCGGCTTTCCAGCCCATGGGGAACAGGAATATGTGTTTCTTTTTCATTTCTGAGGTGTTTGTCAAAAGTGATGTTTTTGGGCTGAATTGAGAACTAAGGCGAATTCCGTGTTAGACATTGGGCTAGCTCTTCAGGGAAAGGTCGGAATCAAAAATCAAGCGAGAATTCGGCTTTCCAGCCTGTGGGGAACAGGAATATGTGTTTCATTTTCATTTCTGAGGTGTTTGTCAAAAGTCATGTTTTTTGGCTGTATTGAGTCCTAAGGCGAATGCTGTGTTAGACTTTGGGCTAGCTCTTCAGGGTAGGCTCGGAATCAAAATTCAAGCGAGAATTCGGCTTTCCAGCACGTGGGGAACAGGAATATGTGTTTCTTTTTCATTTCTGAGGTGTTTGTCAAAAGTGATGTTTTTGGACTGAATTGAATCCTAAGGCGAATGCTGTGTTAGACTTTCGGCTAGCTCTTCAGGGTAGGCTCGGAATCGAAACTCAAGCGAGAATTTGGATTTCCAGCCCGTGGGGAACAGGAATATGTGTTTCTTTTTCATTTCTGAGGTGTTTGTCAAAAGTGATGTTTTTGGGCTGAATTGAGAAATAAGGCGAATGCTGTGTTAGAACTTGGGCTAGCTCTTCAGAGAAAGGTCGGAATCAAAAATCAAGCAAGAATTCGGCTTTCCAGCCTGTGGGGAACAGGAATATGTGTTTCATTTTCATTTCTGAGGTGTTTGTCAAAAGTCATGTTTTTTGGCTGTATTGAGTCCTAAGGCGAATGCTGTGTTAGACTTTGGGCTAGCTCTTCAGGGTAGGCTTGGAATCGAAAATCAAGCGAGAATTCGGCTTTCCAGCCTGTGGGGAACAGGAATATGTGTTTCATTTTCATTTCTGAGGTGTTTGTCAAAAGTCATGTTTTTTGGCTGTATTGAGTCCTAAGGCGAATGCTGTGTTAGACTTTGGGCTAGCTCTTCAGGGTAGGCTCGGAATCGAAAATCAAGCGAGAATTCGGCTTTCCAGCCTGTGGGGAACAGGAATATGTGTTTCTTTTTCATTTCTGAGGTGTTTGTCAAAAGTGATGTTTTTGGGCTGAATTGAGAACTAAGGCGAATTCCGTGTTAGACATTGGGCTTTCTCTTCAGGGAAAGCTCGGAATCAAAAATCAAGCGAGAATTCAGCTTTCCAGCCTGTGGGGAACAGGAATATGTGTTTCATTTTCATTTCTGAGGTGTTTGTCAAAAGTCATGTTTTTTGGCTGTATTGAGTCCTAAGGCGAATGCTGTGTTAGACTTTGGGCTAGCTCTTCAGGTTAGGCTCGGAATCAAAATTCAAGCGAGAATTCGGCTTTCCAGCACGTGGGGAACAGGAATATGTGTTTCTTTTTCATTTCTGAGGTGTTTGTCAAAAGTGATGTTTTTGGACTGAATTGAATACTAAGGCGAATGCTGTGTTAGACTTTCGGCTAGCTCTTCAGGGTAGGTTCGGAATCAAAAATCAAGCGAGAATTTGGCTTTCCAGCCCATGGGGAACAGGAATATGTGTTTCTTTTTCATTTCTGAGGTGTTTGTCAAAAGTGATGTTTTTGGGCTGAATTGAGAAATAAGGCGAATGCTGTGTTAGACCTTGGGCTAGCTCTTCAGGGAAAGGTCGGAATCAAAATTCAAGCGAGAATTCGGCTTTCCAGCACGTGGGGAACAGGAATATGTGTTTCTTTTTCATTTCTGAGGTGTTTGTCAAAAGTGATGTTTTTGGACTGAATTGAATCCTAAGGCGAATGCTGTGTTAGACTTTGGGCTAGCTCTTCAGGGTAGGCTCGGAATCGAAAATCAAGCGAGAATTTGGCTTTCCAGCACGTGGGGAACAGGAATATGTCTTTCTTTTTCATTTCTGAGGTGTTTGTCAAAAGTCATGTTTTTTGGCTGTATTGAGTCCTAAGGCGAATGCTGTGTTAGACTTTGGGCTAGCTCTTCAGGGTAGGCTCGGAATCAAAATTCAAGCGAGAATTCGGCTTTCCAGCACATGGGGAACAGGAATATTTCTTTCTTTTTCATTTCTGAGGTGTTTGTCAAAAGTGATGTTTTTGGGCTGAATTGAGAAATAAGGCGAATGCTGTGTTAGACTTTGGGCTAGCTCTTCAGGGTAGGCTCGGAATCGAAAATCAAGCGAGAATTTGGCTTTCCAGCATGTGGGGAACAGGAATATGTGTTTCTTTTTCATTTCTGAGGTGTTTGTCAAAAGTGATGTTTTTGGACAATTGAATCCTAAGGCGAATGCTGTGTTAGACTTTGGGCTAGCTCTTCAGGGTAGGCTCGGAATCGAAAATCAAGCGAGAATTTGGCTTTCCAGCATGTGGGGAACAGGAATATGTCTTTCTTTTTCATTTCTGAGGTGTTTGTCAAAAGTGATGTTTTTGGGCTGAATTGAATCCTAAGGCGAATGCTGTGTTAGACCTTGGGCTAGCTCTTCAGGGAAAGGTCGGAATCAAAAATCAAGCGAGAATTCGGCTTTCCAGCCCGTGGGGAACAGGAATATGTGTTTCTTTTTCATTTCTGAGGTGTTTGTCAAAAGTGATGTTTTTGGGCTGAATTGAATCCTAAGGCGAATGCTGTGTTAGACTTTGGGCTAGCTCTTCAGGGTAGGCTCGGAATCGAAAATCAAGCGAGAATTCGGCTTTCCAGCACGTGGGGAACAGGAATATGTGTTTCTTTTTCATTTCTGAGGTGTTTGTCAAAAGTGATGTTTTTGGACTGAATTGAATCCTAAGGCGAATGCTGTGTTAGACTTTGGGCTAGCTCTTCAGGGTAGGCTCGGAATCGAAAATCAAGCGAGAATTTGGCTTTCCAGCACGTGGGGAACAGGAATATGTCTTTCTTTTTCATTTCTGAGGTGTTTGTCAAAAGTGATGTTTTTGGGCTGAATTGAATCCTAAGGCGAATGCTGTGTTAGACCTTGGGCTAGCTCTTCAGGGAAAGGTCGGAATCAAAAATCAAGCGAGAATTCGGCTTTCCAGCCCGTGGGGAACAGGAATATGTGTTTCTTTTTCATTTCTGAGGTGTTTGTCAAAAGTGATGTTTTTGGGCTGAATTGAGAAATAAGGCGAATGCTGTGTTAGACCTTGGGCTAGCTCTTCAGGGTAGGCTCGGAATCAAAATTCAAGCGAGAATTCGGCTTTCCAGCATGTGGGGAACAGGAATATGTGTTTCTTTTTCATTTCTGATGTGTTTGTCAAAAGTGATGTTTTTTGGCTGAATTGAGAACTAAGGCGAATTCCGTGTTAGACATTGGGCTAGCTCTTCAGGGAAAGGTCGGAATCAAAAATCAAGAGAGAATTCAGCTTTCCAGCCTGTGGGGAACAGGAATATGTGTTTCATTATCATTTCTGAGGTGTTTGTCAAAAGTGATGTTTTTGGACTGAATTGAATCCTAAGGCGAATGCTGTGTTAGACTTTGGGCTAGCTCTTCAGGGTAGGCTCGGAATCGAAAATCAAGCGAGAATTCGGCTTTCCAGCCTGTGGGGAACAGGAATATGTGTTTCATTTTCATTTCTGAGGTGTTTGTCAAAAGTCATGTTTTTTGGCTGTATTGAGTCCTAAGGCGAATGCTGTGTTAGACTTTGGGCTAGCTCTTCAGGGAAAGGTCGGAATCAAAAATCAAGCGAGAATTCGGCTTTCCAGCCTGTGGGGAACAGGAATATGTGTTTCATTTTCATTTCTGAGGTGTTTGTCAAAAGTCATGTTTTTGGACTGAATTGAATCCTAAGGCGAATGCTGTGTTAGACTTTCGGCTAGCTCTTCAGGGTAGGTTCGGAATCGAAAATCAAGTGAGAATTTGGCTTTCCAGCCCGTGGGGAACAGGAATATGTGTTTCTTTTTCATTTCTGAGGTGTTTGTCAAAAGTGATGTTTTTGGGCTGAATTGAGAACTAAGGCGAATTCCGTGTTAGACATTGGGCTTTCTCTTCAGGGAAAGCTCGGAATCAAAAATCAAGCGAGAATTCGGCTTTCCAGCCTGTGGGGAACAGGAATATGTGTTTCATTTTCATTTCTGAGGTGTTTGTCAAAAGTCATGTTTTTTGGCTGTATTGAGTCCTAAGGCGAATGCTGTGTTAGACTTTGGGCTAGCTCTTCAGGGTAGGCTCGGAATCGAAAATCAAGCGAGAATTCGGCTTTCCAGCCTGTGGGGAACAGGAATATGTGTTTCTTTTTCATTTCTGAGGTGTTTGTCAAAAGTCATGTTTTTTGGCTGTATTGAGTCCTAAGACGAATGCTGTGTTAGACTTTGGGCTAGCTCTTCAGGGTAGGCTCGGAATCGAAAATCAAGCGAGAATTCGGCTTTCCAGCCTGTGGGGAACAGGAATATGTGTTTCATTTTCATTTCTGAGGTGTTTGTCAAAAGTCATGTTTTTTGGCTGTATTGAGTCCTAAGGCGAATGCTGTGTTAGACTTTGGGCTAGCTCTTCAGGGAAAGGTCGGAATCAAAAATCAAGCGAGAATTCGGCTTTCCAGCCCGTGGGGAACAGGAATATGTGTTTCTTTTTCATTTCTGAGGTGTTTGTCAAAAGTGATATTTTTGGGCTGAATTGAATCCTAAGGCGAATGCTGTGTTAGACTTTCGGCTAGCTCTTCAGGGTAGGCTCGGAATCGAAAATCAAGCGAGAATTTGGCTTTCCAGCCCGTGGGGAACAGGAATATGTGTTTCTTTTTCATTTCTGATGTGTTTGTCAAAAGTGATGTTTTTTGGCTGAATTGAGAACTAAGGCGAATTCCGTATTAGACATTGGGCTAGCTCTTCAGGGAAAGGTTGGAATCAAAAATCAAGAGAGAATTCGGCTTTCCAGCCTGTGGGGAACAGGAATATGTGTTTCATTTTCATTTCTGAGGTGTTTGTCAAAAGTCATGTTTTTTGGCTGTATTGAGTCCTAAGGCGAATGCTGTGTTAGACTTTGGGCTAGCTCTTCAGGGAAAGGTCGGAATCAAAAATCAAGCGAGAATTCGGCTTTCCAGCCTGTGGGGAACAGGAATATGTCTTTCTTTTTCATTTCTGAGGTGTTTGTCAAAAGTGATGTTTTTGGGCTGAATTGAATCCTAAGGCGAATGCTGTGTTAGACCTTGGGCTAGCTCTTCAGGGAAAGGTCGGAATCAAAAATCAAGCGAGAATTCGGCTTTCCAGCCCGTGGGGAACAGGAATATGTGTTTCTTTTTCATTTCTGAGGTGTTTGTCAAAAGTGATGTTTTTGGGCTGAATTGAGAACTAAGGCGAATTCCGTGTTAGACATTGGGATTTCTCTTTCGGGAAAGCTCGGAATCAAAAATCAAACGAGAATTTGGCTTTCCAGCCTGTGGGGAACAGGAATATGTGTTTCTTTTTCATTTCTGAGGTGTTTGTCAAAAGTGATGTTTTTGGGCTGAATTGAATCCTAAGGCAAATGCTGTGTTAGACCTTGGGCTAGCTCTTCAGGGAAAGGTCGGAATCAAAAATCAAGCGAGAATTCGGCTTTCCAGCCCGTGGGGAACAGGAATATGTGTTTCTTTTTCATTTCTGAGGTGTTTGTCAAAAGTGATGTTTTTGGACTGAATTGAATCCTAAGGCGAATGCTGTGTTAGACTTTCGGCTAGCTCTTCAGGGTAGGCTCGGAATCGAAAATCAAGCGAGAATTTGGCTTTCCAGCCCGTGGGGAACAGGAATATGTGTTTCTTTTTCATTTCTGATGTGTTTGTCAAAAGTGATGTTTTTTGGCTGAATTGAGAACTAAGGCGAATTCCGTGTTAGACATTGGGCTAGCTCTTCAGGGAAAGGTTGGAATCAAAAATCAAGAGAGAATTCGGCTTTCCAGCCTGTGGGGAACAGGAATATGTGTTTCATTTTCATTTCTGAGGTGTTTGTCAAAAGTCATGTTTTTTGGCTGTATTGAGTCCTAAGGCGAATGCTGTGTTAGACTTTGGGCTAGCTCTTCAGGGTAGGCTCGGAATCGAAAATAAAGTGAAAATTCGGCTTTCCAGCCCGTGGGGAACAGGAATATGTGTTTCTTTTTCATTTCTGAGGTGTTTGTCAAAAGTGATGTTTTTGGGCTGAATTGAGAACTAAGGCGAATTCCGTGTTAGACATTGGGCTAGCTCTTCAGGGAAAGGTCGGAATCAAAAATCAAGCGAGAATTCGGCTTTCCAGCCTGTGGGGAACAGGAATATGTGTTTCATTTTCATTTCTGAGGTGTTTGTCAAAAGTCATGTTTTTTGGCTGTATTGAGTCCTAAGGCGAATGCTGTGTTAGACTTTGGGCTAGCTCTTCAGGGTAGGCTCGGAATCAAAATTCAAGCGAGAATTCGGCTTTCCAGCACGTGGGGAACAGGAATATGTGTTTCTTTTTCATTTCTGAGGTGTTTGTCAAAAGTGATGTTTTTGGACTGAATTGAATCCTAAGGCGAATGCTGTGTTAGACCTTGGGCTAGCTCTTCAGGGAAAGGTCGGAATCAAAAATCAAGCGAGAATTCGGCTTTCCAGCCCGTGGGGAACAGGAATATGTGTTTCTTTTTCATTTCTGAGGTGTTTGTCAAAAGTGATGTTTTTGGGCTGAATTGAGAAATAAGGCGAATGCTGTGTTAGACCTTGGGCTAGCTCTTCAGGGTAGGCTCGGAATCAAAATTCAAGCGAGAATTCGGCTTTCCAGCATGTGGGGAACAGGAATATGTGTTTCTTTTTCATTTCTGATGTGTTTGTCAAAAGTGATGTTTTTTGGCTGAATTGAGAACTAAGGCGAATTCCGTGTTAGACATTGGGCTAGCTCTTCAGGGAAAGGTCGGAATCAAAAATCAAGAGAGAATTCAGCTTTCCAGCCTGTGGGGAACAGGAATATGTGTTTCATTATCATTTCTGAGGTGTTTGTCAAAAGTGATGTTTTTGGACTGAATTGAATCCTAAGGCGAATGCTGTGTTAGACTTTGGGCTAGCTCTTCAGGGTAGGCTCGGAATCGAAAATCAAGCGAGAATTCGGCTTTCCAGCCTGTGGGGAACAGGAATATGTGTTTCATTTTCATTTCTGAGGTGTTTGTCAAAAGTCATGTTTTTTGGCTGTATTGAGTCCTAAGGCGAATGCTGTGTTAGACTTTGGGCTAGCTCTTCAGGGAAAGGTCGGAATCAAAAATCAAGCGAGAATTCGGCTTTCCAGCCTGTGGGGAACAGGAATATGTGTTTCATTTTCATTTCTGAGGTGTTTGTCAAAAGTCATGTTTTTGGACTGAATTGAATCCTAAGGCGAATGCTGTGTTAGACTTTCGGCTAGCTCTTCAGGGTAGGTTCGGAATCGAAAATCAAGTGAGAATTTGGCTTTCCAGCCCGTGGGGAACAGGAATATGTGTTTCTTTTTCATTTCTGAGGTGTTTGTCAAAAGTGATGTTTTTGGGCTGAATTGAGAACTAAGGCGAATTCCGTGTTAGACATTGGGCTTTCTCTTCAGGGAAAGCTCGGAATCAAAAATCAAGCGAGAATTCGGCTTTCCAGCCTGTGGGGAACAGGAATATGTGTTTCATTTTCATTTCTGAGGTGTTTGTCAAAAGTCATGTTTTTTGGCTGTATTGAGTCCTAAGGCGAATGCTGTGTTAGACTTTGGGCTAGCTCTTCAGGGTAGGCTCGGAATCGAAAATCAAGCGAGAATTCGGCTTTCCAGCCTGTGGGGAACAGGAATATGTGTTTCTTTTTCATTTCTGAGGTGTTTGTCAAAAGTCATGTTTTTTGGCTGTATTGAGTCCTAAGACGAATGCTGTGTTAGACTTTGGGCTAGCTCTTCAGGGTAGGCTCGGAATCGAAAATCAAGCGAGAATTCGGCTTTCCAGCCTGTGGGGAACAGGAATATGTGTTTCATTTTCATTTCTGAGGTGTTTGTCAAAAGTCATGTTTTTTGGCTGTATTGAGTCCTAAGGCGAATGCTGTGTTAGACTTTGGGCTAGCTCTTCAGGGAAAGGTCGGAATCAAAAATCAAGCGAGAATTCGGCTTTCCAGCCCGTGGGGAACAGGAATATGTGTTTCTTTTTCATTTCTGAGGTGTTTGTCAAAAGTGATATTTTTGGGCTGAATTGAATCCTAAGGCGAATGCTGTGTTAGACTTTCGGCTAGCTCTTCAGGGTAGGCTCGGAATCGAAAATCAAGCGAGAATTTGGCTTTCCAGCCCGTGGGGAACAGGAATATGTGTTTCTTTTTCATTTCTGATGTGTTTGTCAAAAGTGATGTTTTTTGGCTGAATTGAGAACTAAGGCGAATTCCGTGTTAGACATTGGGCTAGCTCTTCAGGGAAAGGTTGGAATCAAAAATCAAGAGAGAATTCGGCTTTCCAGCCTGTGGGGAACAGGAATATGTGTTTCATTTTCATTTCTGAGGTGTTTGTCAAAAGTCATGTTTTTTGGCTGAATTGAATCCTAAGGCGAATGCTGTGTTAGACCTTGGGCTAGCTCTTCAGGGAAAGGTCGGAATCAAAAATCAAGCGAGAATTCGGCTTTCCAGCCCGTGGGGAACAGGAATATGTGTTTCTTTTTCATTTCTGAGGTGTTTGTCAAAAGTGATGTTTTTGGGCTGAATTGAGAACTAAGGCGAATTCCGTGTTAGACATTGGGATTTCTCTTTCGGGAAAGCTCGGAATCAAAAATCAAACGAGAATTTGGCTTTCCAGCCTGTGGGGAACAGGAATATGTGTTTCTTTTTCATTTCTGAGGTGTTTGTCAAAAGTGATGTTTTTGGGCTGAATTGAATCCTAAGGCAAATGCTGTGTTAGACCTTGGGCTAGCTCTTCAGGGAAAGGTCGGAATCAAAAATCAAGCGAGAATTCGGCTTTCCAGCCCCTGGGGAACAGGAATATGTGTTTCTTTTTCATTTCTGAGGTGTTTGTCAAAAGTGATGTTTTTGGACTGAATTGAATCCTAAGGCGAATGCTGTGTTAGACTTTCGGCTAGCTCTTCAGGGTAGGCTCGGAATCGAAAATCAAGCGAGAATTTGGCTTTCCAGCCCGTGGGGAACAGGAATATGTGTTTCTTTTTCATTTCTGATGTGTTTGTCAAAAGTGATGTTTTTTGGCTGAATTGAGAACTAAGGCGAATTCCGTGTTAGACATTGGGCTAGCTCTTCAGGGAAAGGTTGGAATCAAAAATCAAGAGAGAATTCGGCTTTCCAGCCTGTGGGGAACAGGAATATGTGTTTCATTTTCATTTCTGAGGTGTTTGTCAAAAGTCATGTTTTTTGGCTGTATTGAGTCCTAAGGCGAATGCTGTGTTAGACTTTGGGCTAGCTCTTCAGGGTAGGCTCGGAATCGAAAATAAAGTGAAAATTCGGCTTTCCAGCCCGTGGGGAACAGGAATATGTGTTTCTTTTTCATTTCTGAGGTGTTTGTCAAAAGTGATGTTTTTGGGCTGAATTGAGAACTAAGGCGAATTCCGTGTTAGACATTGGGCTAGCTCTTCAGGGAAAGGTCGGAATCAAAAATCAAGCGAGAATTCGGCTTTCCAGCCTGTGGGGAACAGGAATATGTGTTTCATTTTCATTTCTGAGGTGTTTGTCAAAAGTCATGTTTTTTGGCTGTATTGAGTCCTAAGGCGAATGCTGTGTTAGACTTTGGGCTAGCTCTTCAGGGTAGGCTCGGAATCAAAATTCAAGCGAGAATTCGGCTTTCCAGCACGTGGGGAACAGGAATATGTGTTTCTTTTTCATTTCTGAGGTGTTTGTCAAAAGTGATGTTTTTGGACTGAATTGAATCCTAAGGCGAATGCTGTGTTAGACTTTCGGCTAGCTCTTCAGGGTAGGCTCGGAATCGAAACTCAAGCGAGAATTTGGATTTCCAGCCCGTGGGGAACAGGAATATGTGTTTCTTTTTCATTTCTGAGGTGTTTGTCAAAAGTGATGTTTTTGGGCTGAATTGAGAAATAAGGCGAATGCTGTGTTAGAACTTGGGCTAGCTCTTCAGAGAAAGGTCGGAATCAAAAATCAAGCAAGAATTCGGCTTTCCAGCCTGTGGGGAACAGGAATATGTGTTTCATTTTCATTTCTGAGGTGTTTGTCAAAAGTCATGTTTTTTGGCTGTATTGAGTCCTAAGGCGAATGCTGTGTTAGACTTTGGGCTAGCTCTTCAGGGTAGGCTCGGAATCGAAAATAAAGTGAAAATTCGGCTTTCCAGCCCATGGGGAACAGGAATATGTGTTTCTTTTTCATTTCTGAGGTGTTTGTCAAAAGTGATGTTTTTGGGCTGAATTGAGAACTAAGGCGAATTCCGTGTTAGACATTGGGCTAGCTCTTCAGGGAAAGGTCGGAATCAAAAATCAAGCGAGAATTCGGCTTTCCAGCCTGTGGGGAACAGGAATATGTGTTTCATTTTCATTTCTGAGGTGTTTGTCAAAAGTCATGTTTTTTGGCTGTATTGAGTCCTAAGGCGAATGCTGTGTTAGACTTTGGGCTAGCTCTTCAGGGTAGGCTCGGAATCAAAATTCAAGCGAGAATTCGGCTTTCCAGCACGTGGGGAACAGGAATATGTGTTTCTTTTTCATTTCTGAGGTGTTTGTCAAAAGTGATGTTTTTGGACTGAATTGAATCCTAAGGCGAATGCTGTGTTAGACTTTCGGCTAGCTCTTCAGGGTAGGCTCGGAATCGAAACTCAAGCGAGAATTTGGATTTCCAGCCCGTGGGGAACAGGAATATGTGTTTCTTTTTCATTTCTGAGGTGTTTGTCAAAAGTGATGTTTTTGGGCTGAATTGAGAAATAAGGCGAATGCTGTGTTAGAACTTGGGCTAGCTCTTCAGAGAAAGGTCGGAATCAAAAATCAAGCAAGAATTTGGCTTTCCAGCCTGTGGGGAACAGGAATATGTGTTTCATTTTCATTTCTGAGGTGTTTGTCAAAAGTCATGTTTTTGGCTGTATTGAGTCCTAAGGCGAATGCTGTGTTAGACTTTGGGCTAGCTCTTCAGGGTAGGCTTGGAATCGAAAATCAAGCGAGAATTCGGCTTTCCAGCCTGTGGGGAACAGGAATATGTGTTTCATTTTCATTTCTGAGGTGTTTGTCAAAAGTCATGTTTTTTGGCTGTATTGAGTCCTAAGGCGAATGCTGTGTTAGACTTTGGGCTAGCTCTTCAGGGAAAGGTCGGAATCAAAAATCAAGCGAGAATTCGGCTTTCCAGCCTGTGGGGAACAGGAATATGTGTTTCATTTTCATTTCTGAGGTGTTTGTCAAAAGTCATGTTTTTTGGCTGTATTGAGTCCTAAGGCGAATGCTGTGTTAGACTTTGGGCTAGCTCTTCAGGGTAGGCTCGGAATCGAAAATCAAGCGAGAATTCGGCTTTCCAGCCTGTGGGGAACAGGAATATGTGTTTCTTTTTCATTTCTGAGGTGTTTGTCAAAAGTGATGTTTTTGGGCTGAATTGAGAACTAAGGCGAATTCCGTGTTAGACATTGGGCTTTCTCTTCAGGGAAAGCTCGGAATCAAAAATCAAGCGAGAATTCAGCTTTCCAGCCTGTGGGGAACAGGAATATGTGTTTCATTTTCATTTCTGAGGTGTTTGTCAAAAGTCATGTTTTTTGGCTGTATTGAGTCCTAAGGCGAATGCTGTGTTAGACTTTGGGCTAGCTCTTCAGGGTAGGCTCGGAATCAAAATTCAAGCGAGAATTCGGCTTTCCAGCACGTGGGGAACAGGAATATGTGTTTCTTTTTCATTTCTGAGGTGTTTGTCAAAAGTGATGTTTTTGGACTGAATTGAATACTAAGGCGAATGCTGTGTTATTAGACTTTCGGCTAGCTCTTCAGGGTAGGTTCGGAATCAAAAATCAAGCGAGAATTTGGCTTTCCAGCCCGTGGGGAACAGGAATATGTGTTTCTTTTTCATTTCTGAGGTGTTTGTCAAAAGTGATGTTTTTGGGCTGAATGAGAAATAAGGCGAATGCTGTGTTAGACCTTGGGCTAGCTCTTCAGGGAAAGGTCGGAATCAAAATTCAAGCGAGAATTCGGCTTTCCAGCACGTGGGGAACAGGAATATGTGTTTCTTTTTCATTTCTGAGGTGTTTGTCAAAAGTGATGTTTTTGGACTGAATTGAATCCTAAGGCGAATGCTGTGTTAGACTTTGGGCTAGCTCTTCAGGGTAGGCTCGGAATCGAAAATCAAGCGAGAATTTGGCTTTCCAGCACGTGGGGAACAGGAATATGTCTTTCTTTTTCATTTCTGAGGTGTTTGTCAAAAGTCATGTTTTTTGGCTGTATTGAGTCCTAAGGCGAATGCTGTGTTAGACTTTGGGCTAGCTCTTCAGGGTAGGCTCGGAATCAAAATTCAAGCGAGAATTCGGCTTTCCAGCACATGGGGAACAGGAATATTTCTTTCTTTTTCATTTCTGAGGTGTTTGTCAAAAGTGATGTTTTTGGGCTGAATTGAGAAATAAGGCGAATGCTGTGTTAGACTTTGGGCTAGCTCTTCAGGGTAGGCTCGGAATCGAAAATCAAGCGAGAATTTGGCTTTCCAGCATGTGGGGAACAGGAATATGTCTTTCTTTTTCATTTCTGAGGTGTTTGTCAAAAGTGATGTTTTTGGGCTGAATTGAATCCTAAGGCGAATGCTGTGTTAGACCTTGGGCTAGCTCTTCAGGGAAAGGTCGGAATCAAAAATCAAGCGAGAATTCGGCTTTCCAGCCCGTGGGGAACAGGAATATGTGTTTCTTTTTCATTTCTGAGGTGTTTGTCAAAAGTGATGTTTTTGGGCTGAATTGAATCCTAAGGCGAATGCTGTATTAGACTTTGGGCTAGCTCTTCAGGGTAGGCTCGGAATCGAAAATCAAGCGAGAATTCGGCTTTCCAGCACGTGGGGAACAGGAATATGTGTTTCTTTTTCATTTCTGAGGTGTTTGTCAAAAGTGATGTTTTTGGACTGAATTGAATCCTAAGGCGAATGCTGTGTTAGACTTTGGGCTAGCTCTTCAGGGTAGGCTCGGAATCGAAAATCAAGCGAGAATTTGGCTTTCCAGCACGTGGGGAACAGGAATATGTCTTTCTTTTTCATTTCTGAGGTGTTTGTCAAAAGTGATGTTTTTGGGCTGAATTGAATCCTAAGGCGAATGCTGTGTTAGACCTTGGGCTAGCTCTTCAGGGAAAGGTCGGAATCAAAAATCAAGCGAGAATTCGGCTTTCCAGCCCGTGGGGAACAGGAATATGTGTTTCTTTTTCATTTCTGAGGTGTTTGTCAAAAGTGATGTTTTTGGGCTGAATTGAGAAATAAGGCGAATGCTGTGTTAGACCTTGGGCTAGCTCTTCAGGGTAGGCTCGGAATCAAAATTCAAGCGAGAATTCGGCTTTCCAGCATGTGGGGAACAGGAATATGTGTTTCTTTTTCATTTCTGATGTGTTTGTCAAAAGTGATGTTTTTTGGCTGAATTGAGAACTAAGGCGAATTCCGTGTTAGACATTGGGCTAGCTCTTCAGGGAAAGGTCGGAATCAAAAATCAAGAGAGAATTCAGCTTTCCAGCCTGTGGGGAACAGGAATATGTGTTTCATTATCATTTCTGAGGTGTTTGTCAAAAGTGATGTTTTTGGACTGAATTGAATCCTAAGGCGAATGCTGTGTTAGACTTTGGGCTAGCTCTTCAGGGTAGGCTCGGAATCGAAAATCAAGCGAGAATTCGGCTTTCCAGCCTGTGGGGAACAGGAATATGTGTTTCATTTTCATTTCTGAGGTGTTTGTCAAAAGTCATGTTTTTTGGCTGTATTGAGTCCTAAGGCGAATGCTGTGTTAGACTTTGGGCTAGCTCTTCAGGGAAAGGTCGGAATCAAAAATCAAGCGAGAATTCGGCTTTCCAGCCTGTGGGGAACAGGAATATGTGTTTCATTTTCATTTCTGAGGTGTTTGTCAAAAGTCATGTTTTTGGACTGAATTGAATCCTAAGGCGAATGCTGTGTTAGACTTTCGGCTAGCTCTTCAGGGTAGGTTCGGAATCGAAAATCAAGTGAGAATTTGGCTTTCCAGCCCGTGGGGAACAGGAATATGTGTTTCTTTTTCATTTCTGAGGTGTTTGTCAAAAGTGATGTTTTTGGGCTGAAATGAGAAATAAGGCGAATGCTGTGTTAGACCTTGGGCTAGCTCTTCAGGGAAAGGTCGGAATCAAAAATCAAGCGAGAATTCGGCTTTCCAGCCTGTGGGGAACAGGAATATGTGTCTCATTTTCATTTCTGAGGTGTTTGTCAAAAGTCATGTTTTTTGGCTGTATTGAGTCCTAAGGCGAATGCTGTGTTAGACTTTGGGCTAGCTCTTCAGGGTAGGCTCGGAATCAAAATTCAAGCGAGAATTCGGCTTTCCAGCCCGTGGGGAACAGGAATATGTGTTTCTTTTTCATTTCTGAGGTGTTTGTCAAAAGTCATGTTTTTTGGCTGTATTGAGTCCTAAGGCGAATGCTGTGTTAGACTTTGGGCTAGCTCTTCAGGGTAGGCTCGGAATCGAAAATCAAGCGAGAATTCGGCTTTCCAGCCTGTGGGGAACAGGAATATGTGTTTCTTTTTCATTTCTGAGGTGTTTGTCAAAAGTGATGTTTTTGGACTGAATTGAATCCTAAGGCGAATGCTGTGTTAGACTTTGGGCTAGTTCTTCAGGGTAGGCTCGGAATCGAAAATCAAGCGAGAATTCGGCTTTCCAGCCTGTGGGGAACAGGAATATGTGTTTCATTTTCATTTCTGAGGTGTTTGTCAAAAGTCATGTTTTTTGGCTGTATTGAGTCCTAAGGCGAATGCTGTGTTAGACTTTGGGCTAGCTCTTCAGGGTAGGCTCGGAATCGAAATCAAGCGAGAATTCGGCTTTCCAGCCTGTGGGGAACAGGAATATGTGTTTCATTTTCATTTATGAGGTGTTTGTCAAAAGTCATGTTTTTTGGCTGTATTGAGTCCTAAGGCGAATGCTGTGTTAGACTTTGGGCTAGCTCTTCAGGGAAAGGTCGGAATCAAAAATCAAGTGAGAATTCGGCTTTCCAGCCTGTGGGGAACAGGAATATGTGTTTCATTTTCATTTCTGAGGTGTTTGTCAAAAGTCATGTTTTTTGGCTGTATTGAGTCCTAAGGCGAATGCTGTGTTAGACTTTGGGCTAGCTCTTCAGGGTAGGCTCGGAATCGAAAATCAAGCGAGAATTCGGCTTTCCAGCCTGTGGGGAACAGGAATATGTGTTTCTTTTTCATTTCTGAGGTGTTTGTCAAAAGTGATGTTTTTGGGCTGAATTGAGAACTAAGGCGAATTCCGTGTTAGACATTGGGCTTTCTCTTCAGGGAAAGCTCGGAATCAAAAATCAAGCGAGAATTCAGCTTTCCAGCCTGTGGGGAACAGGAATATGTGTTTCTTTTTCATTTCTGAGGTGTTTGTCAAAAGTGATGTTTTTGGGCTGAATTGAGAAATAAGGCGAATGCTGTGTTAGACCTTGGGCTAGCTCTTCAGGGAAAGGTCGGAATCAAAATTCAAGCGAGAATTCGGCTTTCCAGCACGTGGGGAACAGGAATATGTGTTTCTTTTTCATTTCTGAGGTGTTTGTCAAAAGTGATGTTTTTGGACTGAATTGAATCCTAAGGCGAATGCTGTGTTAGACTTTGGGCTAGCTCTTCAGGGTAGGCTCGGAATCGAAAATCAAGCGAGAATTTGGCTTTCCAGCACGTGGGGAACAGGAATATGTCTTTCTTTTTCATTTCTGAGGTGTTTGTCAAAAGTCATGTTTTTGGCTGTATTGAGTCCTAAGGCGAATGCTGTGTTAGACTTTGGGCTAGCTCTTCAGGGTAGGCTCGGAATCAAAATTCAAGCGAGAATTCGGCTTTCCAGCACATGGGGAACAGGAATATTTCTTTCTTTTTCATTTCTGAGGTGTTTGTCAAAAGTGATGTTTTTGGGCTGAATTGAGAAATAAGGCGAATGCTGTGTTAGACTTTGGGCTAGCTCTTCAGGGTAGGCTCGGAATCGAAAATCAAGCGAGAATTTGGCTTTCCAGCATGTGGGGAACAGGAATATGTGTTTCTTTTTCATTTCTGAGGTGTTTGTCAAAAGTGATGTTTTTGGACAATTGAATCCTAAGGCGAATGCTGTGTTAGACTTTGGGCTAGCTCTTCAGGGTAGGCTCGGAATCGAAAATCAAGCGAGAATTCGGCTTTCCAGCATGTGGGGAACAGGAATATGTCTTTCTTTTTCATTTCTGAGGTGTTTGTCAAAAGTGATGTTTTTGGGCTGAATTGAATCCTAAGGCGAATGCTGTGTTAGACCTTGGGCTAGCTCTTCAGGGAAAGGTCGGAATCAAAAATCAAGCGAGAATTCGGCTTTCCAGCCCGTGGGGAACAGGAATATGTGTTTCTTTTTCATTTCTGAGGTGTTTGTCAAAAGTGATGTTTTTGGGCTGAATTGAATCCTAAGGCGAATGCTGTGTTAGACTTTGGGCTAGCTCTTCAGGGTAGGCTCGGAATCGAAAATCAAGCGAGAATTCGGCTTTCCAGCACGTGGGGAACAGGAATATGTGTTTCTTTTTCATTTCTGAGGTGTTTGTCAAAAGTGATGTTTTTGGACTGAATTGAATCCTAAGGCGAATGCTGTGTTAGACTTTGGGCTAGCTCTTCAGGGTAGGCTCGGAATCGAAAATCAAGCGAGAATTTGGCTTTCCAGCACGTGGGGAACAGGAATATGTCTTTCTTTTTCATTTCTGAGGTGTTTGTCAAAAGTGATGTTTTTGGGCTGAATTGAATCCTAAGGCGAATGCTGTGTTAGACCTTGGGCTAGCTCTTCAGGGAAAGGTCGGAATCAAAAATCAAGCGAGAATTCGGCTTTCCAGCCCGTGGGGAACAGGAATATGTGTTTCTTTTTCATTTCTGAGGTGTTTGTCAAAAGTGATGTTTTTGGGCTGAATTGAGAAATAAGGCGAATGCTGTGTTAGACCTTGGGCTAGCTCTTCAGGGTAGGCTCGGAATCAAAATTCAAGCGAGAATTCGGCTTTCCAGCATGTGGGGAACAGGAATATGTGTTTCTTTTTCATTTCTGATGTGTTTGTCAAAAGTGATGTTTTTTGGCTGAATTGAGAACTAAGGCGAATTCCGTGTTAGACATTGGGCTAGCTCTTCAGGGAAAGGTCGGAATCAAAAATCAAGAGAGAATTCAGCTTTCCAGCCTGTGGGGAACAGGAATATGTGTTTCATTATCATTTCTGAGGTGTTTGTCAAAAGTGATGTTTTTGGACTGAATTGAATCCTAAGGCGAATGCTGTGTTAGACTTTGGGCTAGCTCTTCAGGGTAGGCTCGGAATCGAAAATCAAGCGAGAATTCGGCTTTCCAGCCTGTGGGGAACAGGAATATGTGTTTCATTTTCATTTCTGAGGTGTTTGTCAAAAGTCATGTTTTTTGGCTGTATTGAGTCCTAAGGCGAATGCTGTGTTAGACTTTGGGCTAGCTCTTCAGGGAAAGGTCGGAATCAAAAATCAAGCGAGAATTCGGCTTTCCAGCCTGTGGGGAACAGGAATATGTGTTTCATTTTCATTTCTGAGGTGTTTGTCAAAAGTCATGTTTTTGGACTGAATTGAATCCTAAGGCGAATGCTGTGTTAGACTTTCGGCTAGCTCTTCAGGGTAGGTTCGGAATCGAAAATCAAGTGAGAATTTGGCTTTCCAGCCCGTGGGGAACAGGAATATGTGTTTCTTTTTCATTTCTGAGGTGTTTGTCAAAAGTGATGTTTTTGGGCTGAATTGAGAAATAAGGCGAATGCTGTGTTAGACCTTGGGCTAGCTCTTCAGGGAAAGGTCGGAATCAAAAATCAAGCGAGAATTCGGCTTTCCAGCCTGTGGGGAACAGGAATATGTGTTTCATTTTCATTTCTGAGGTGTTTGTCAAAAGTCATGTTTTTTGGCTGTATTGAGTCCTAAGGCGAATGCTGTGTTAGACTTTGGGCTAGCTCTTCAGGGTAGGCTCGGAATCAAAATTCAAGCGAGAATTCGGCTTTCCAGCCCGTGGGGAACAGGAATATGTGTTTCTTTTTCATTTCTGAGGTGTTTGTCAAAAGTCATGTTTTTTGGCTGTATTGAGTCCTAAGGCGAATGCTGTGTTAGACTTTGGGCTAGCTCTTCAGGGTAGGCTCGGAATCGAAAATCAAGCGAGAATTCGGCTTTCCAGCCTGTGGGGAACAGGAATATGTGTTTCTTTTTCATTTCTGAGGTGTTTGTCAAAAGTGATGTTTTTGGACTGAATTGAATCCTAAGGCGAATGCTGTGTTAGACTTTGGGCTAGTTCTTCAGGGTAGGCTCGGAATCGAAAATCAAGCGAGAATTCGGCTTTCCAGCCTGTGGGGAACAGGAATATGTGTTTCATTTTCATTTCTGAGGTGTTTGTCAAAAGTCATGTTTTTTGGCTGTATTGAGTCCTAAGGCGAATGCTGTGTTAGACTTTGGGCTAGCTCTTCAGGGAAAGGTCGGAATCAAAAATCAAGCGAGAATTCGGCTTTCCAGCCTGTGGGGAACAGGAATATGTGTTTCATTTTCATTTCTGAGGTGTTTGTCAAAAGTGATGTTTTTGGGCTGAATTGAGAAATAAGGCGAATGCTGTGTTAGACCTTGGGCTAGCTCTTCAGGGAAAGGTCGGAATCAAAAATCAAGCGAGAATTCGGCTTTCCAGCCTGTGGGGAACAGGAATATGTGTTTCATTTTCATTTCTGAGGTGTTTGTCAAAAGTCATGTTTTTTGGCTGTATTGAGTCCTAAGGCGAATGCTGTGTTAGACTTTGGGCTAGCTCTTCAGGGTAGGCTCGGAATCAAAATTCAACCGAGAATTCGGCTTTCCAGCCCGTGGGGAACAGGAATATGTGTTTCTTTTTCATTTCTGAGGTGTTTGTCAAAAGTGATGTTTTTGGGCTGAATTGAATCCTAAGGCGAATGCTGTGTTAGACTTTGGGCTAGCTCTTCAGGGTAGGCTCGGAATCGAAAATCAAGCGAGAATTTGGCTTTCCAGCACGTGGGGAACAGGAATATGTCTTTCTTTTTCATTTCTGAGGTGTTTGTCAAAAGTGATGTTTTTGGGCTGAATTGAATCCTAAGGCGAATGCTGTGTTAGACCTTGGGCTAGCTCTTCAGGGAAAGGTCGGAATCAAAAATCAAGCGAGAATTCGGCTTTCCAGCCCGTGGGGAACAGGAATATGTGTTTCTTTTTCATTTCTGAGGTGTTTGTCAAAAGTGATGTTTTTGGGCTGAATTGAATCCTAAGGCGAATGCTGTGTTAGACTTTGGGCTAGCTCTTCAGGGTAGGCTCGGAATCGAAAATCAAGCGAGAATTTGGCTTTCCAGCCCATGGGGAACAGGAATATGTGTTTCTTTTTCATTTCTGAGGTGTTTGTCAAAAGTGATGTTTTTGGACTGAATTGAATCCTAAGGCGAATGCTGTGTTAGACTTTGGGCTAGCTCTTCAGGGTAGGCTCGGAATCGAAAATCAAGCGAGAATTTGGCTTTCCAGCCCGTGGGGAACAGGAATATGTGTTTCTTTTTCATTTCTGATGTGTTTGTCAAAAGTGATGTTTTTTGGCTGAATTGAGAACTAAGGCGAATTCCGTGTTAGACATTGGGCTAGCTCTTCAGGGAAAGGTTGGAATCAAAAATCAAGAGAGAATTCGGCTTTCCAGCCTGTGGGGAACAGGAATATGTGTTTCATTTTCATTTCTGAGGTGTTTGTCAAAAGTCATGTTTTTTGGCTGTATTGAGTCCTAAGGCGAATGCTGTGTTAGACTTTGGGCTAGCTCTTCAGGGTAGGCTCGGAATCGAAAATAAAGTGAGAATTCGGCTTTCCAGCCCGTGGGGAACAGGAATATGTGTTTCTTTTTCATTTCTGAGGTGTTTGTCAAAAGTGATGTTTTTGGGCTGAATTGAGAACTCAGGCGAATTCCGTGTTAGACATTGGGCTAGCTCTTCAGGGAAAGGTCGGAATCAAAAATCAAGCGAGAATTCGGCTTTCCAGCCTGTGGGGAACAGGAATATGTGTTTCATTTTCATTTCTGAGGTGTTTGTCAAAAGTCATGTTTTTTGGCTGTATTGAGTCCTAAGGCGAATGCTGTGTTAGACTTTGGGCTAGCTCTTCAGGGTAGGCTCGGAATCAAAATTCAAGCGAGAATTCAGCTTTCCAGCACGTGGGGAACAGGAATATGTGTTTCTTTTTCATTTCTGAGGTGTTTGTCAAAAGTGATGTTTTTGGACTGAATTGAATCCTAAGGCGAATGCTGTGTTAGACTTTCGGCTAGCTCTTCAGGGTAGGCTCGGAATCGAAACTCAAGCGAGAATTTGGCTTTCCAGCCCGTGGGGAACAGGAATATGTGTTTCTTTTTCATTTCTGAGGTGTTTGTCAAAAGTGATGTTTTTGGGCTGAATTGAGAAATAAGGCGAATGCTGTGTTAGACCTTGGGCTAGCTCTTCAGGGAAAGGTCGGAATCAAAAATCAAGCGAGAATTCGGCTTTCCAGCCTGTGGGGAACAGGAATATGTGTTTCTTTTTCATTTCTGAGGTGTTTGTCAAAAGTGATGTTTTTGGGCTGAATTGAGAAATAAGGCGAATGCTGTGTTAGACCTTGGGCTAGCTCTTCAGGGAAAGGTCGGAATCAAAAATCAAGCGAGAATTCGGCTTTCCAGCCTGTGGGGAACTGGAATATGTGTTTCATTTTCATTTCTGAGGTGTTTGTCAAAAGTCATGTTTTTTGGCTGTATTGAGTCCTAAGGCGAATGCTGTGTTAGACTTTGGGCTAGCTCTTCAGGGTAGGCTCGGAATCAAAAATCAACCGAGAATTCGGCTTTCCAGCCCGTGGGGAACAGGAATATGTGTTTCTTTTTCATTTCTGAGGTGTTTGTCAAAAGTGATGTTTTTGGGCTGAATTGAATCCTAAGGCGAATGCTGTGTTAGACTTTGGGCTAGCTCTTCAGGGTAGGCTCGGAATCGAAAATCAAGCGAGAATTTGGCTTTCCAGCACGTGGGGAACAGGAATATGTCTTTCTTTTTCATTTCTGAGGTGTTTGTCAAAAGTGATGTTTTTGGGCTGAATTGAATCCTAAGGCGAATGCTGTGTTAGACCTTGGGCTAGCTCTTCAGGGAAAGGTCGGAATCAAAAATCAAGCGAGAATTCGGCTTTCCAGCCCGTGGGGAACAGGAATATGTGTTTCTTTTTCATTTCTGAGGTGTTTGTCAAAAGTGATGTTTTTGGACTGAATTGAATCCTAAGGCGAATGCTGTGTTAGACTTTGGGCTAGCTCTTCAGGGTAGGCTCGGAATCGAAAATCAAGCGAGAATTTGGCTTTCCAGCCTGTGGGGAACAGGAATATGTGTTTCTTTTTCATTTCTGAGGTGTTTGTCAAAAGTGATGTTTTTGGACTGAATTGAATCCTAAGGCGAATGCTGTGTTAGACTTTGGGCTAGCTCTTCAGGGTAGGCTCGGAATCAAAAATCAAGAGAGAATTCGGCTTTCCAGCCTGTGGGGAACAGGAATATGTGTTTCATTTTCATTTCTGAGGTGTTTGTCAAAAGTCATGTTTTTTGGCTGTATTGAGTCCTAAGGCGAATGCTGTGTTAGACTTTGGGCTAGCTCTTCAGGGTAGGCTCGGAATCGAAAATAAAGTGAGAATTCGGCTTTCCAGCCCGTGGGGAACAGGAATATGTGTTTCTTTTTCATTTCTGAGGTGTTTGTCAAAAGTGATGTTTTTGGGCTGAATTGAATCCTAAGGCGAATGCTGTGTTAGACTTTCGGCTAGCTCTTCAGGGTAGGCTCGGAATCGAAACTCAAGCGAGAATTTGGCTTTCCAGCCCGTGGGGAACAGGAATATGTGTTTCTTTTTCATTTCTGAGGTGTTTGTCAAAAGTGATGTTTTTGGGCTGAATTGAGAAATAAGGCGAATGCTGTGTTAGAACATGGGCTAGCTCTTCAGAGAAAGGTCGGAATCAAAAATCAAGCGAGAATTCAGCTTTCCAGCCTGTGGGGAACAGGAATATGTGTTTCATTTTCATTTCTGAGGTGTTTGTCAAAAGTCATGTTTTTTGGCTGTATTGAGTCCTAAGGCGAATGCTGTGTTAGACTTTGGGCTAGCTCTTCAGGGTAGGCTCGGAATCGAAAATAAAGTGAGAATTCGGCTTTCCAGCCCGTGGGGAACAGGAATATGTGTTTCTTTTTCATTTCTGAGGTGTTTGTCAAAAGTGATGTTTTTGGGCTGAATTGAATCCTAAGGCGAATGCTGTGTTAGACTTTCGGCTAGCTCTTCAGGGTAGGCTCGGAATCGAAACTCAAGCGAGAATTTGGCTTTCCAGCCCGTGGGGAACAGGAATATGTGTTTCTTTTTCATTTCTGAGGTGTTTGTCAAAAGTGATGTTTTTGGGCTGAATTGAGAAATAAGGCGAATGCTGTGTTAGAACATGGGCTAGCTCTTCAGAGAAAGGTCGGAATCAAAAATCAAGCGAGAATTCAGCTTTCCAGCCTGTGGGGAACAGGAATATGTGTTTCATTTTCATTTCTGAGGTGTTTGTCAAAAGTCATGTTTTTTGGCTGTATTGAGTCCTAAGGCGAATGCTGTGTTAGACTTTGGGCTAGCTCTTCAGGGTAGGCTCGGAATCGAAAATAAAGTGAGAATTTCCAGCCCGTGGGGAACAGGAATATGTGTTTCTTTTTCATTTCTGAGGTGTTTGTCAAAAGTGATGTTTTTGGGCTGAATTGAGAACTCAGGCGAATTCCGTGTTAGACATTGGGCTAGCTCTTCAGGGAAAGGTCGGAATCAAAAATCAAGCGAGAATTCGGCTTTCCAGCCTGTGGGGAACAGGAATATGTGTTTCATTTTCATTTCTGAGGTGTTTGTCAAAAGTCATGTTTTTTGGCTGTATTGAGTCCTAAGGCGAATGCTGTGTTAGACTTTGGGCTAGCTCTTCAGGGTAGGCTCGGAATCAAAATTCAAGCGAGAATTCAGCTTTCCAGCACGTGGGGAACAGGAATATGTGTTTCTTTTTCATTTCTGAGGTGTTTGTCAAAAGTGATGTTTTTGGGCTGAATTGAGAACTCAGGCGAATTCCGTGTTAGACATTGGGCTAGCTCTTCAGGGAAAGGTCGGAATCAAAAATCAAGCGAGAATTCGGCTTTCCAGCCTGTGGGGAACAGGAATATGTGTTTCATTTTCATTTCTGAGGTGTTTGTCAAAAGTCATGTTTTTTGGCTGTATTGAGTCCTAAGGCGAATGCTGTGTTAGACTTTGGGCTAGCTCTTCAGGGTAGGCTCGGAATCAAAATTCAAGCGAGAATTCAGCTTTCCAGCACGTGGGGAACAGGAATATGTCTTTCTTTTTCATTTCTGAGGTGTTTGTCAAAAGTGATGTTTTTGGGCTGAATTGAATCCTAAGGCGAATGCTGTGTTAGACCTTGGGCTAGCTCTTCAGGGAAAGGTCGGAATCAAAAATCAAGCGAGAATTCGGCTTTCCAGCCCGTGGGGAACAGGAATATGTGTTTCTTTTTCATTTCTGAGGTGTTTGTCAAAAGTGATGTTTTTGGGCTGAATTGAATCCTAAGGCGAAAGCTGTGTTAGACTTTGGGCTAGCTCTTCAGGGTAGGCTCGGAATCGAAAATCAAGCGAGAATTTGGCTTTCCAGCCCGTGGGGAACAGGAATATGTGTTTCTTTTTCATTTCTGAGGTGTTTGTCAAAAGTGATGTTTTTGGACTGAATTGAATCCTAAGGCGAATGCTGTGTTAGACTTTGGGCTAGCTCTTCAGGGTAGGCTCGGAATCGAAAATCAAGCGAGAATTTGGCTTTCCAGCCCGTGGGGAACAGGAATATGTGTTTCTTTTTCATTTCTGATGTGTTTGTCAAAAGTGATGTTTTTTGGCTGAATTGAGAACTAAGGCGAATTCCGTGTTAGACATTGGGCTAGCTCTTCAGGGAAAGGTTGGAATCAAAAATCAAGAGAGAATTCGGCTTTCCAGCCTGTGGGGAACAGGAATATGTGTTTCATTTTCATTTCTGAGGTGTTTGTCAAAAGTCATGTTTTTTGGCTGTATTGAGTCCTAAGGCGAATGCTGTGTTAGACTTTGGGCTAGCTCTTCAGGGTAGGCTCGGAATCGAAAATAAAGTGAGAATTCGGCTTTCCAGCCCGTGGGGAACAGGAATATGTGTTTCTTTTTCATTTCTGAGGTGTTTGTCAAAAGTGATGTTTTTGGGCTGAATTGAGAACTCAGGCGAATTCCGTGTTAGACATTGGGCTAGCTCTTCAGGGAAAGGTCGGAATCAAAAATCAAGCGAGAATTCGGCTTTCCAGCCTGTGGGGAACAGGAATATGTGTTTCATTTTCATTTCTGAGGTGTTTGTCAAAAGTCATGTTTTTTGGCTGTATTGAGTCCTAAGGCGAATGCTGTGTTAGACTTTGGGCTAGCTCTTCAGGGTAGGCTCGGAATCAAAATTCAAGCGAGAATTCAGCTTTCCAGCACGTGGGGAACAGGAATATGTGTTTCTTTTTCATTTCTGAGGTGTTTGTCAAAAGTGATGTTTTTGGACTGAATTGAATCCTAAGGCGAATGCTGTGTTAGACTTTCGGCTAGCTCTTCAGGGTAGGCTCGGAATCGAAACTCAAGCGAGAATTTGGCTTTCCAGCCCGTGGGGAACAGGAATATGTGTTTCTTTTTCATTTCTGAGGTGTTTGTCAAAAGTGATGTTTTTGGGCTGAATTGAGAAATAAGGCGAATGCTGTGTTAGAACTTGGGCTAGCTCTTCAGAGAAAGGTCGGAATCAAAAATCAAGCGAGAATTCAGCTTTCCAGCCTGTGGGGAACAGGAATATGTGTTTCATTTTCATTTCTGAGGTGTTTGTCAAAAGTCATGTTTTTTGGCTGTATTGAGTCCTAAGGCGAATGCTGTGTTAGACTTTGGGCTAGCTCTTCAGGGTAGGCTTGGAATCGAAAATCAAGCGAGAATTCGGCTTTCCAGCCTGTGGGGAACAGGAATATGTGTTTCATTTTCATTTCTGAGGTGTTTGTCAAAAGTCATGTTTTTTGGCTGTATTGAGTCCTAAGTCGAATGCTGTGTTAGACTTTGGGCTAGCTCTTCAGGGAAAGGTCGGAATCAAAAATCAAGCGAGAATTCGGCTTTCCAGCCTGTGGGGAACAGGAATATGTGTTTCATTTTCATTTCTGAGGTGTTTGTCAAAAGTCATGTTTTTTGGCTGTATTGAGTCCTAAGGCGAATGCTGTGTTAGACTTTGGGCTAGCTCTTCAGGGTAGGCTCGGAATCGAAAATCAAGCGAGAATTCGGCTTTCCAGCCTGTGGGGAACAGGAATATGTGTTTCTTTTTCATTTCTGAGGTGTTTGTCAAAAGTGATGTTTTTGGGCTGAATTGAGAACTAAGGCGAATTCCGTGTTAGACATTGGGCTTTCTCTTCAGGGAAAGCTCGGAATCAAAAATCAAGCGAGAATTCGGCTTTCCAGCCTGTGGGGAACAGGAATATGTGTTTCATTTTCATTTCTGAGGTGTTTGTCAAAAGTCATGTTTTTTGGCTGTATTGAGTCCTAAGGCGAATGCTGTGTTAGACTTTGGGCTAGCTCTTCAGGGTAGGCTCGGAATCAAAATTCAAGCGAGAATTCGGCTTTCCAGCACGTGGGGAACAGGAATATGTGTTTCTTTTTCATTTCTGAGGTGTTTGTCAAAAGTGATGTTTTTGGACTGAATTGAATCCTAAGGCGAATGCTGTGTTAGACTTTCGGCTAGCTCTTCAGGGTAGGTTCGGAATCGAAAATCAAGCGAGAATTTGGCTTTCCAGCCCGTGGGGAACAGGAATATGTGTTTCTTTTTCATTTCTGAGGTGTTTGTCAAAAGTGATGTTTTTGGGCTGAATTGAGAAATAAGGCGAATGCTGTGTTAGACCTTGGGCTAGCTCTTCAGGGAAAGGTCGGAATCAAAAATCAAGCGAGAATTCGGCTTTCCAGCCTGTGGGGAACAGGAATATGTGTTTCATTTTCATTTCTGAGGTGTTTGTCAAAAGTCATGTTTTTTAGCTGTATTGAGTCCTAAGGCGAATGCTGTGTTAGACTTTGGGCTAGCTCTTCAGGGTAGGCTCGGAATCAAAATTCAAGCGAGAATTCGGCTTTCCAGCACATGGGGAACAGGAATATTTCTTTCTTTTTCATTTCTGAGGTGTTTGTCAAAAGTGATGTTTTTGGGCTGAATTGAGAAATAAGGCGAATGCTGTGTTAGACCTTGGGCTAGCTCTTCAGGGTAGGCTCGGAATCAAAATTCAAGCGAGAATTCGGCTTTCCAGCCTGTGGGGAACAGGAATATGTGTTTCTTTTTCATTTCTGAGGTGTTTGTCAAAAGTCATGTTTTTTGGCTGTATTGAGTCCTAAGGCGAATGCTGTGTTAGACTTTGGGCTAGCTCTTCAGGGTAGGCTTGGAATCGAAAATCAAGCGAGAATTCGGCTTTCCAGCCTGTGGGGAACAGGAATATGTGTTTCATTTTCATTTCTGAGGTGTTTGTCAAAAGTCATGTTTTTTGGCTGTATTGAGTCCTAAGGCGAATGCTGTGTTAGACTTTGGGCTAGCTCTTCAGGGAAAGGTCGGAATCAAAAATCAAGCGAGAATTTGGCTTTCCAGCCTGTGGGGAACAGGAATATGTGTTTCATTTTCATTTCTGAGGTGTTTGTCAAAAGTCATGTTTTTTGGCTGTAAGGAGTCCTAAGGCGAATGCTGTGTTAGACTTTGGGCTAGCTCTTCAGGGTAGGCTCGGAATCGAAAATCAAGCGAGAATTCGGCTTTCCAGCCTGTGGGGAACAGGAATATGTGTTTCTTTTTCATTTCTGAGGTGTTTGTCAAAAGTGATGTTTTTGGACTGAATTGAATCCTAAGGCGAATGCTGTGTTAGACTTTGGGCTAGTTCTTCAGGGTAGGCTCGGAATCGAAAATCAAGCGAGAATTCGGCTTTCCAGCCTGTGGGGAACAGGAATATGTGTTTCATTTTCATTTCTGAGGTGTTTGTCAAAAGTCATGTTTTTTGGCTGTATTGAGTCCTAAGGCGAATGCTGTGTTAGACTTTGGGCTAGCTCTTCAGGGTAGGCTCAGAATCAAAATTCAAGCGAGAATTCGGCTTTCCAGCACGTGGGGAACAGGAATATGTGTTTCTTTTTCATTTCTGAGGTGTTTGTCAAAAGTGATGTTTTTGGACTGAATTGAATCCTAAGGCGAATGCTGTGTTAGACTTTCGGCTAGCTCTTCAGGGTAGGTTCGGAATCGAAAATCAAGCGAGAATTTGGCTTTCCAGCCCGTGGGGAACAGGAATATGTGTTTCTTTTTCATTTCTGAGGTGTTTGTCAAAAGTGATGTTTTTGGGCTGAATTGAGAAATAAGGCGAATGCTGTGTTAGACCTTGGGCTAGCTCTTCAGGGAAAGGTCGGAATCAAAAATCAAGCGAGAATTCGGCTTTCCAGCCTGTGGGGAACAGGAATATGTGTTTCATTTTCATTTCTGAGGTGTTTGTCAAAAGTCATGTTTTTTGGCTGTATTGAGTCCTAAGGCGAATGCTGTGTTAGACTTTGGGCTAGCTCTTCAGGGTAGGCTCGGAATCAAAATTCAACCGAGAATTCGGCTTTCCAGCCCGTGGGGAACAGGAATATGTGTTTCTTTTTCATTTCTGAGGTGTTTGTCAAAAGTGATGTTTTTGGGCTGAATTGAATCCTAAGGCGAATGCTGTGTTAGACTTTGGGCTAGCTCTTCAGGGTAGGCTCGGAATCGAAAATCAAGCGAGAATTTGGCTTTCCAGCATGTGGGGAACAGGAATATGTCTTTCTTTTTCATTTCTGAGGTGTTTGTCAAAAGTGATGTTTTTGGGCTGAATTGAATCCTAAGGCGAATGCTGTGTTAGACCTTGGGCTAGCTCTTCAGGGAAAGGTCGGAATCAAAAATCAAGCGAGAATTCGGCTTTCCAGCCCGTGGGGAACAGGAATATGTGTTTCTTTTTCATTTCTGAGGTGTTTGTCAAAAGTGATGTTTTTGGGCTGAATTGAATCCTAAGGCGAATGCTGTGTTAGACTTTGGGCTAGCTCTTCAGGGTAGGCTCGGAATCGAAAATCAAGCGAGAATTTGGCTTTCCAGCCCGTGGGGAACAGGAATATGTGTTTCTTTTTCATTTCTGAGGTGTTTGTCAAAAGTGATGTTTTTGGACTGAATTGAATCCTAAGGCGAATGCTGTGTTAGACTTTGGGCTAGCTCTTCAGGGTAGGCTCGGAATCGAAAATCAAGCGAGAATTTGGCTTTCCAGCCCGTGGGGAACAGGAATATGTGTTTCTTTTTCATTTCTGATGTGTTTGTCAAAAGTGATGTTTTTTGGCTGAATTGAGAACTAAGGCGAATTCCGTGTTAGACATTGGGCTAGCTCTTCAGGGAAAGGTTGGAATCAAAAATCAAGAGAGAATTCGGCTTTCCAGCCTGTGGGGAACAGGAATATGTGTTTCATTTTCATTTCTGAGGTGTTTGTCAAAAGTCATGTTTTTTGGCTGTATTGAGTCCTAAGGCGAATGCTGTGTTAGACTTTGGGCTAGCTCTTCAGGGTAGGCTCGGAATCGAAAATAAAGTGAGAATTCGGCTTTCCAGCCCGTGGGGAACAGGAATATGTGTTTCTTTTTCATTTCTGAGGTGTTTGTCAAAAGTGATGTTTTTGGGCTGAATTGAGAAATAAGGCGAATGCTGTGTTAGAACTTGGGCTAGCTCTTCAGAGAAAGGTCGGAATCAAAAATCAAGCGAGAATTCAGCTTTCCAGCCTGTGGGGAACAGGAATATGTGTTTCATTTTCATTTCTGAGGTGTTTGTCAAAAGTCATGTTTTTTGGCTGTATTGAGTCCTAAGGCGAATGCTGTGTTAGACTTTGGGCTAGCTCTTCAGGGTAGGCTCGGAATCGAAAATCAAGCGAGAATTCGGCTTTCCAGCCTGTGGGGAACAGGAATATGTGTTTCTTTTTCATTTCTGAGGTGTTTGTCAAAAGTGATGTTTTTGGGCTGAATTGAGAACTAAGGCGAATTCCGTGTTAGACATTGGGCTTTCTCTTCAGGGAAAGCTCGGAATCAAAAATCAAGCGAGAATTCGGCTTTCCAGCCTGTGGGGAACAGGAATATGTGTTTCATTTTCATTTCTGAGGTGTTTGTCAAAAGTCATGTTTTTTGGCTGTATTGAGTCCTAAGGCGAATGCTGTGTTAGACTTTGGGCTAGCTCTTCAGGGTAGGCTCGGAATCAAAATTCAAGCGAGAATTCGGCTTTCCAGCACGTGGGGAACAGGAATATGTGTTTCTTTTTCATTTCTGAGGTGTTTGTCAAAAGTGATGTTTTTGGACTGAATTGAATCCTAAGGCGAATGCTGTGTTAGACTTTCGGCTAGCTCTTCAGGGTAGGTTCGGAATCGAAAATCAAGCGAGAATTTGGCTTTCCAGCCCGTGGGGAACAGGAATATGTGTTTCTTTTTCATTTCTGAGGTGTTTGTCAAAAGTGATGTTTTTGGGCTGAATTGAGAAATAAGGCGAATGCTGTGTTAGACCTTGGGCTAGCTCTTCAGGGAAAGGTCGGAATCAAAAATCAAGCGAGAATTCGGCTTTCCAGCCTGTGGGGAACAGGAATATGTGTTTCATTTTCATTTCTGAGGTGTTTGTCAAAAGTCATGTTTTTTGGCTGTATTGAGTCCTAAGGCGAATGCTGTGTTAGACTTTGGGCTAGCTCTTCAGGGTAGGCTCGGAATCAAAATTCAAGCGAGAATTCGGCTTTCCAGCACATGGGGAACAGGAATATTTCTTTCTTTTTCATTTCTGAGGTGTTTGTCAAAAGTGATGTTTTTGGGCTGAATTGAGAAATAAGGCGAATGCTGTGTTAGACCTTGGGCTAGCTCTTCAGGGTAGGCTCGGAATCAAAATTCAAGCGAGAATTCGGCTTTCCAGCCTGTGGGGAACAGGAATATGTGTTTCTTTTTCATTTCTGAGGTGTTTGTCAAAAGTCATGTTTTTTGGCTGTATTGAGTCCTAAGGCGAATGCTGTGTTAGACTTTGGGCTAGCTCTTCAGGGTAGGCTTGGAATCGAAAATCAAGCGAGAATTCGGCTTTCCAGCCTGTGGGGAACAGGAATATGTGTTTCATTTTCATTTCTGAGGTGTTTGTCAAAAGTCATGTTTTTTGGCTGTATTGAGTCCTAAGGCGAATGCTGTGTTAGACTTTGGGCTAGCTCTTCAAGGAAAGGTCGGAATCAAAAATCAAGCGAGAATTTGGCTTTCCAGCCTGTGGGGAACAGGAATATGTGTTTCATTTTCATTTCTGAGGTGTTTGTCAAAAGTCATGTTTTTTGGCTGTAAGGAGTCCTAAGGCGAATGCTGTGTTAGACTTTGGGCTAGCTCTTCAGGGTAGGCTCGGAATCGAAAATCAAGCGAGAATTCGGCTTTCCAGCCTGTGGGGAACAGGAATATGTGTTTCTTTTTCATTTCTGAGGTGTTTGTCAAAAGTGATGTTTTTGGACTGAATTGAATCCTAAGGCGAATGCTGTGTTAGACTTTGGGCTAGTTCTTCAGGGTAGGCTCGGAATCGAAAATCAAGCGAGAATTCGGCTTTCCAGCCTGTGGGGAACAGGAATATGTGTTTCATTTTCATTTCTGAGGTGTTTGTCAAAAGTCATGTTTTTTGGCTGTATTGAGTCCTAAGGCGAATGCTGTGTTAGACTTTGGGCTAGCTCTTCAGGGTAGGTTCAGAATCAAAATTCAAGCGAGAATTCGGCTTTCCAGCACGTGGGGAACAGGAATATGTGTTTCTTTTTCATTTCTGAGGTGTTTGTCAAAAGTGATGTTTTTGGACTGAATTGAATCCTAAGGCGAATGCTGTGTTAGACTTTCGGCTAGCTCTTCAGGGTAGGTTCGGAATCGAAAATCAAGCGAGAATTTGGCTTTCCAGCCCGTGGGGAACAGGAATATGTGTTTCTTTTTCATTTCTGAGGTGTTTGTCAAAAGTGATGTTTTTGGGCTGAATTGAGAAATAAGGCGAATGCTGTGTTAGACCTTGGGCTAGCTCTTCAGGGAAAGGTCGGAATCAAAAATCAAGCGAGAATTCGGCTTTCCAGCCTGTGGGGAACAGGAATATGTGTTTCATTTTCATTTCTGAGGTGTTTGTCAAAAATCATGTTTTTTGGCTGTATTGAGTCCTAAGGCGAATGCTGTGTTAGACTTTGGGCTAGCTCTTCAGGGTAGGCTCGGAATCAAAATTCAACCGAGAATTCGGCTTTCCAGCCCGTGGGGAACAGGAATATGTGTTTCTTTTTCATTTCTGAGGTGTTTGTCAAAAGTGATGTTTTTGGGCTGAATTGAATCCTAAGGCGAATGCTGTGTTAGACTTTGGGCTAGCTCTTCAGGGTAGGCTCGGAATCGAAAATCAAGCGAGAATTTGGCTTTCCAGCATGTGGGGAACAGGAATATGTCTTTCTTTTTCATTTCTGAGGTGTTTGTCAAAAGTGATGTTTTTGGGCTGAATTGAATCCTAAGGCGAATGCTGTGTTAGACCTTGGGCTAGCTCTTCAGGGAAAGGTCGGAATCAAAAATCAAGCGAGAATTCGGCTTTCCAGCCCGTGGGGAACAGGAATATGTGTTTCTTTTTCATTTCTGAGGTGTTTGTCAAAAGTGATGTTTTTGGGCTGAATTGAATCCTAAGGCGAATGCTGTGTTAGACTTTGGGCTAGCTCTTCAGGGTAGGCTCGGAATCGAAAATCAAGCGAGAATTTGGCTTTCCAGCCCGTGGGGAACAGGAATATGTGTTTCTTTTTCATTTCTGAGGTGTTTGTCAAAAGTGATGTTTTTGGACTGAATTGAATCCTAAGGCGAATGCTGTGTTAGACTTTGGGCTAGCTCTTCAGGGTAGGCTCGGAATCGAAAATCAAGCGAGAATTTGGCTTTCCAGCCCGTGGGGAACAGGAATATGTGTTTCTTTTTCATTTCTGATGTGTTTGTCAAAAGTGATGTTTTTTGGCTGAATTGAGAACTAAGGCGAATTCCGTGTTAGACATTGGGCTAGCTCTTCAGGGAAAGGTTGGAATCAAAAATCAAGAGAGAATTCGGCTTTCCAGCCTGTGGGGAACAGGAATATGTGTTTCATTTTCATTTCTGAGGTGTTTGTCAAAAGTCATGTTTTTTGGCTGTATTGAGTCCTAAGGCGAATGCTGTGTTAGACTTTGGGCTAGCTCTTCAGGGTAGGCTTGGAATCGAAAATCAAGCGAGAATTCGGCTTTCCAGCCTCTGGGGAACAGGAATATGTGTTTCATTTTCATTTCTGAGGTGTTTGTCAAAAGTCATGTTTTTTGGCTGTATTGAGTCCTAAGGCGAATGCTGTGTTAGACTTTGGGCTAGCTCTTCAGGGAAAGGTCGGAATCAAAAATCAAGCGAGAATTCGGCTTTCCAGCCTGTGGGGAACAGGAATATGTGTTTCATTTTCATTTCTGAGGTGTTTGTCAAAAGTCATGTTTTTTGGCTGTATTGAGTCCTAAGGCGAATGCTGTGTTAGACTTTGGGCTAGCTCTTCAGGGTAGGCTCGGAATCGAAAATCAAGCGAGAATTCGGCTTTCCAGCCTGTGGGGAACAGGAATATGTGTTTCTTTTTCATTTCTGAGGTGTTTGTCAAAAGTGATGTTTTTGGGCTGAATTGAGAACTAAGGCGAATTCCGTGTTAGACATTGGGCTTTCTCTTCAGGGAAAGCTCGGAATCAAAAATCAAGCGAGAATTCGGCTTTCCAGCCTGTGGGGAACAGGAATATGTGTTTCATTTTCATTTCTGAGGTGTTTGTCAAAAGTCATGTTTTTTGGCTGTATTGAGTCCTAAGGCGAATGCTGTGTTAGACTTTGGGCTAGCTCTTCAGGGTAGGCTCGGAATCAAAATTCAAGCGAGAATTCGGCTTTCCAGCACATGGGGAACAGGAATATTTCTTTCTTTTTCATTTCTGAGGTGTTTGTCAAAAGTGATGTTTTTGGGCTGAATTGAGAAATAAGGCGAATGCTGTGTTAGACCTTGGGCTAGCTCTTCAGGGTAGGCTCGGAATCAAAATTCAAGCGAGAATTCGGCTTTCCAGCCTGTGGGGAACAGGAATATGTGTTTCTTTTTCATTTCTGAGGTGTTTGTCAAAAGTCATGTTTTTTGGCTGTATTGAGTCCTAAGGCGAATGCTGTGTTAGACTTTGGGCTAGCTCTTCAGGGTAGGCTTGGAATCGAAAATCAAGCGAGAATTCGGCTTTCCAGCCTGTGGGGAACAGGAATATGTGTTTCATTTTCATTTCTGAGGTGTTTGTCAAAAGTCATGTTTTTTGGCTGTATTGAGTCCTAAGGCGAATGCTGTGTTAGACTTTGGGCTAGCTCTTCAAGGAAAGGTCGGAATCAAAAATCAAGCGAGAATTTGGCTTTCCAGCCTGTGGGGAACAGGAATATGTGTTTCATTTTCATTTCTGAGGTGTTTGTCAAAAGTCATGTTTTTTGGCTGTAAGGAGTCCTAAGGCGAATGCTGTGTTAGACTTTGGGCTAGCTCTTCAGGGTAGGCTCGGAATCGAAAATCAAGCGAGAATTCGGCTTTCCAGCCTGTGGGGAACAGGAATATGTGTTTCTTTTTCATTTCTGAGGTGTTTGTCAAAAGTGATGTTTTTGGACTGAATTGAATCCTAAGGCGAATGCTGTGTTAGACTTTGGGCTAGTTCTTCAGGGTAGGCTCGGAATCGAAAATCAAGCGAGAATTCGGCTTTCCAGCCTGTGGGGAACAGGAATATGTGTTTCATTTTCATTTCTGAGGTGTTTGTCAAAAGTCATGTTTTTTGGCTGTATTGAGTCCTAAGGCGAATGCTGTGTTAGACTTTGGGCTAGCTCTTCAGGGTAGGTTCAGAATCAAAATTCAAGCGAGAATTCGGCTTTCCAGCACGTGGGGAACAGGAATATGTGTTTCTTTTTCATTTCTGAGGTGTTTGTCAAAAGTGATGTTTTTGGACTGAATTGAATCCTAAGGCGAATGCTGTGTTAGACTTTCGGCTAGCTCTTCAGGGTAGGTTCGGAATCGAAAATCAAGCGAGAATTTGGCTTTCCAGCCCGTGGGGAACAGGAATATGTGTTTCTTTTTCATTTCTGAGGTGTTTGTCAAAAGTGATGTTTTTGGGCTGAATTGAGAAATAAGGCGAATGCTGTGTTAGACCTTGGGCTAGCTCTTCAGGGAAAGGTCGGAATCAAAAATCAAGCGAGAATTCGGCTTTCCAGCCTGTGGGGAACAGGAATATGTGTTTCATTTTCATTTCTGAGGTGTTTGTCAAAAATCATGTTTTTTGGCTGTATTGAGTCCTAAGGCGAATGCTGTGTTAGACTTTGGGCTAGCTCTTCAGGGTAGGCTCGGAATCAAAATTCAACCGAGAATTCGGCTTTCCAGCCCGTGGGGAACAGGAATATGTGTTTCTTTTTCATTTCTGAGGTGTTTGTCAAAAGTGATGTTTTTGGGCTGAATTGAATCCTAAGGCGAATGCTGTGTTAGACTTTGGGCTAGCTCTTCAGGGTAGGCTCGGAATCGAAAATCAAGCGAGAATTTGGCTTTCCAGCATGTGGGGAACAGGAATATGTCTTTCTTTTTCATTTCTGAGGTGTTTGTCAAAAGTGATGTTTTTGGGCTGAATTGAATCCTAAGGCGAATGCTGTGTTAGACCTTGGGCTAGCTCTTCAGGGAAAGGTCGGAATCAAAAATCAAGCGAGAATTCGGCTTTCCAGCCCGTGGGGAACAGGAATATGTGTTTCTTTTTCATTTCTGAGGTGTTTGTCAAAAGTGATGTTTTTGGGCTGAATTGAATCCTAAGGCGAATGCTGTGTTAGACTTTGGGCTAGCTCTTCAGGGTAGGCTCGGAATCGAAAATCAAGCGAGAATTTGGCTTTCCAGCCCGTGGGGAACAGGAATATGTGTTTCTTTTTCATTTCTGAGGTGTTTGTCAAAAGTGATGTTTTTGGACTGAATTGAATCCTAAGGCGAATGCTGTGTTAGACTTTGGGCTAGCTCTTCAGGGTAGGCTCGGAATCGAAAATCAAGCGAGAATTTGGCTTTCCAGCCCGTGGGGAACAGGAATATGTGTTTCTTTTTCATTTCTGATGTGTTTGTCAAAAGTGATGTTTTTTGGCTGAATTGAGAACTAAGGCGAATTCCGTGTTAGACATTGGGCTAGCTCTTCAGGGAAAGGTTGGAATCAAAAATCAAGAGAGAATTCGGCTTTCCAGCCTGTGGGGAACAGGAATATGTGTTTCATTTTCATTTCTGAGGTGTTTGTCAAAAGTCATGTTTTTTGGCTGTATTGAGTCCTAAGGCGAATGCTGTGTTAGACTTTGGGCTAGCTCTTCAGGGTAGGCTTGGAATCGAAAATCAAGCGAGAATTCGGCTTTCCAGCCTCTGGGGAACAGGAATATGTGTTTCATTTTCATTTCTGAGGTGTTTGTCAAAAGTCATGTTTTTTGGCTGTATTGAGTCCTAAGGCGAATGCTGTGTTAGACTTTGGGCTAGCTCTTCAGGGAAAGGTCGGAATCAAAAATCAAGCGAGAATTCGGCTTTCCAGCCTGTGGGGAACAGGAATATGTGTTTCATTTTCATTTCTGAGGTGTTTGTCAAAAGTCATGTTTTTTGGCTGTATTGAGTCCTAAGGCGAATGCTGTGTTAGACTTTGGGCTAGCTCTTCAGGGTAGGCTCGGAATCGAAAATCAAGCGAGAATTCGGCTTTCCAGCCTGTGGGGAACAGGAATATGTGTTTCTTTTTCATTTCTGAGGTGTTTGTCAAAAGTGATGTTTTTGGGCTGAATTGAGAACTAAGGCGAATTCCGTGTTAGACATTGGGCTTTCTCTTCAGGGAAAGCTCGGAATCAAAAATCAAGCGAGAATTCGGCTTTCCAGCCTGTGGGGAACAGGAATATGTGTTTCATTTTCATTTCTGAGGTGTTTGTCAAAAGTCATGTTTTTTGGCTGTATTGAGTCCTAAGGCGAATGCTGTGTTAGACTTTGGGCTAGCTCTTCAGGGTAGGCTCGGAATCGAAAATCAAGCGAGAATTCAGCTTTCCAGCATGTGGGGAACAGGAATATGTGTTTCTTTTTCATTTCTGAGGTGTTTGTCAAAAGTGATGTTTTTGGACAATTGAATCCTAAGGCGAATGCTGTGTTAGACTTTGGGCTAGCTCTTCAGGGTAGGCTCGGAATCGAAAATCAAGCGAGAATTTGGCTTTCCAGCATGTGGGGAACAGGAATATGTCTTTCTTTTTCATTTCTGAGGTGTTTGTCAAAAGTGATGTTTTTGGGCTGAATTGAATCCTAAGGCGAATGCTGTGTTAGACCTTGGGCTAGCTCTTCAGGGAAAGGTCGGAATCAAAAATCAAGCGAGAATTCGGCTTTCCAGCCCGTGGGAACAGGAATATGTGTTTCTTTTTCATTTCTGAGGTGTTTGTCAAAAGTGATGTTTTTGGGCTGAATTGAATCCTAAGGCGAATGCTGTGTTAGACTTTGGGCTAGCTCTTCAGGGTAGGCTCGGAATCGAAAATCAAGCGAGAATTCGGCTTTCCAGCACGTGGGGAACAGGAATATGTGTTTCTTTTTCATTTCTGAGGTGTTTGTCAAAAGTGATGTTTTTGGGCTGAATTGAATCCTAAGGCGAATGCTGTGTTAGACCTTGGGCTAGCTCTTCAGGGTAGGCTCGGAATCGAAAATCAAGCGAGAATTTGGCTTTCCAGCCCGTGGGGAACAGGAATATGTGTTTCTTTTTCATTTCTGATGTGTTTGTCAAAAGTGATGTTTTTTGGCTGAATTGAGAACTAAGGCGAATTCCGTGTTAGACATTGGGCTAGCTCTTCAGGGAAAGGTTGGAATCAAAAATCAAGAGAGAATTCGGCTTTCCAGCCTGTGGGGAACAGGAATATGTGTTTCATTTTCATTTCTGAGGTGTTTGTCAAAAGTCATGTTTTTTGGCTGTATTGAGTCCTAAGGCGAATGCTGTGTTAGACTTTGGGCTAGCTCTTCAGGGTAGGCTCGGAATCGAAAATAAAGTGAGAATTCGGCTTTCCAGCCCGTGGGGAACAGGAATATGTGTTTCTTTTTCATTTCTGAGGTGTTTGTCAAAAGTGATGTTTTTGGGCTGAATTGAGAACTCAGGCGAATTCCGTGTTAGACATTGGGCTAGCTCTTCAGGGAAAGGTCGGAATCAAAAATCAAGCGAGAATTCGGCTTTCCAGCCTGTGGGGAACAGGAATATGTGTTTCATTTTCATTTCTGAGGTGTTTGTCAAAAGTCATGTTTTTTGGCTGTATTGAGTCCTAAGGCGAATGCTGTGTTAGACTTTGGGCTAGCTCTTCAGGGTAGGCTCGGAATCAAAATTCAAGCGAGAATTCAGCTTTCCAGCACGTGGGGAACAGGAATATGTGTTTCTTTTTCATTTCTGAGGTGTTTGTCAAAAGTGATGTTTTTGGACTGAATTGAATCCTAAGGCGAATGCTGTGTTAGACTTTCGGCTAGCTCTTCAGGGTAGGCTCGGAATCGAAACTCAAGCGAGAATTTGGCTTTCCAGCCCGTGGGGAACAGGAATATGTGTTTCTTTTTCATTTCTGAGGTGTTTGTCAAAAGTGATGTTTTTGGCTTGAATTGAGAAATAAGGCGAATGCTGTGTTAGAACTTGGGCTAGCTCTTCAGAGAAAGGTCGGAATCAAAAATCAAGCGAGAATTCAGCTTTCCAGCCTGTGGGGAACAGGAATATGTGTTTCATTTTCATTTCTGAGGTGTTTGTCAAAAGTCATGTTTTTTGGCTGTATTGAGTCCTAAGGCGAATGCTGTGTTAGACTTTGGGCTAGCTCTTCAGGGTAGGCTTGGAATCGAAAATCAAGCGAGAATTCGGCTTTCCAGCCTTTGGGGAACAGGAATATGTGTTTCATTTTCATTTCTGAGGTGTTTGTCAAAAGTCATGTTTTTTGGCTGTATTGAGTCCTAAGTCGAATGCTGTGTTAGACTTTGGGCTAGCTCTTCAGGGAAAGGTCGGAATCAAAAATCAAGCGAGAATTCGGCTTTCCAGCCTGTGGGGAACAGGAATATGTGTTTCATTTTCATTTCTGAGGTGTTTGTCAAAAGTCATGTTTTTTGGCTGTATTGAGTCCTAAGGCGAATGCTGTGTTAGACTTTGGGCTAGCTCTTCAGGGTAGGCTCGGAATCGAAAATCAAGCGAGAATTCGGCTTTCCAGCCTGTGGGGAACAGGAATATGTGTTTCTTTTTCATTTCTGAGGTGTTTGTCAAAAGTGATGTTTTTGGGCTGAATTGAGAACTAAGGCGAATTCCGTGTTAGACATTGGGCTTTCTCTTCAGGGAAAGCTCGGAATCAAAAATGAAGCGAGAATTCGGCTTTCCAGCCTGTGGGGAACAGGAATATGTGTTTCATTTTCATTTCTGAGGTGTTTGTCAAAAGTCATGTTTTTTGGCTGTATTGAGTCCTAAGGCGAATGCTGTGTTAGACTTTGGGCTAGCTCTTCAGGGTAGGCTCGGAATCAAAATTCAAGCGAGAATTCGGCTTTCCAGCACGTGGGGAACAGGAATATGTGTTTCTTTTTCATTTCTGAGGTGTTTGTCAAAAGTGATGTTTTTGGACTGAATTGAATCCTAAGGCGAATGCTGTGTTAGACTTTCGGCTAGCTCTTCAGGGTAGGCTCGGAATCGAAACTCAAGCGAGAATTTGGCTTTCCAGCCCGTGGGGAACAGGAATATGTGTTTCTTTTTCATTTCTGAGGTGTTTGTCAAAAGTGATGTTTTTGGGCTGAATTGAGAAATAAGGCGAATGCTGTGTTAGAACTTGGGCTAGCTCTTCAGAGAAAGGTCGGAATCAAAAATCAAGCGAGAATTCAGCTTTCCAGCCTGTGGGGAACAGGAATATGTGTTTCATTTTCATTTCTGAGGTGTTTGTCAAAAGTCATGTTTTTTGGCTGTATTGAGTCCTAAGGCGAATGCTGTGTTAGACTTTGGGCTAGCTCTTCAGGGTAGGCTTGGAATCGAAAATCAAGCGAGAATTCGGCTTTCCAGCCTGTGGGGAACAGGAATATGTGTTTCATTTTCATTTCTGAGGTGTTTGTCAAAAGTCATGTTTTTTGGCTGTATTGAGTCCTAAGTCGAATGCTGTGTTAGACTTTGGGCTAGCTCTTCAGGGAAAGGTCGGAATCAAAAATCAAGCGAGAATTCGGCTTTCCAGCCTGTGGGGAACAGGAATATGTGTTTCATTTTCATTTCTGAGGTGTTTGTCAAAAGTCATGTTTTTTGGCTGTATTGAGTCCTAAGGCGAATGCTGTGTTAGACTTTGGGCTAGCTCTTCAGGGTAGGCTCGGAATCGAAAATCAAGCGAGAATTCGGCTTTCCAGCCTGTGGGGAACAGGAATATGTGTTTCTTTTTCATTTCTGAGGTGTTTGTCAAAAGTGATGTTTTTGGGCTGAATTGAGAACTAAGGCGAATTCCGTGTTAGACATTGGGCTTTCTCTTCAGGGAAAGCTCGGAATCAAAAATCAAGCGAGAATTCGGCTTTCCAGCCTGTGGGGAACAGGAATATGTGTTTCATTTTCATTTCTGAGGTGTTTGTCAAAAGTCATGTTTTTTGGCTGTATTGAGTCCTAAGGCGAATGCTGTGTTAGACTTTGGGCTAGCTCTTCAGGGTAGGCTCGGAATCAAAATTCAAGCGAGAATTCGGCTTTCCAGCACGTGGGGAACAGGAATATGTGTTTCTTTTTCATTTCTGAGGTGTTTGTCAAAAGTGATGTTTTTGGACTGAATTGAATCCTAAGGCGAATGCTGTGTTAGACTTTCGGCTAGCTCTTCAGGGTAGGTTCGGAATCGAAAATCAAGCGAGAATTTGGCTTTCCAGCCCGTGGGGAACAGGAATATGTGTTTCTTTTTCATTTCTGAGGTGTTTGTCAAAAGTGATGTTTTTGGGCTGAATTGAGAAATAAGGCGAATGCTGTGTTAGACCTTGGGCTAGCTCTTCAGGGAAAGGTCGGAATCAAAAATCAAGCGAGAATTCGGCTTTCCAGCCTGTGGGGAACAGGAATATGTGTTTCATTTTCATTTCTGAGGTGTTTGTCAAAAGTCATGTTTTTTGGCTGTATTGAGTCCTAAGGCGAATGCTGTGTTAGACTTTGGGCTAGCTCTTCAGGGTAGGCTCGGAATCAAAATTCAAGCGAGAATTCGGCTTTCCAGCACATGGGGAACAGGAATATTTCTTTCTTTTTCATTTCTGAGGTGTTTGTCAAAAGTGATGTTTTTGGGCTGAATTGAGAAATAAGGCGAATGCTGTGTTAGACCTTGGGCTAGCTCTTCAGGGTAGGCTCGGAATCAAAATTCAAGCGAGAATTCGGCTTTCCAGCCTGTGGGGAACAGGAATATGTGTTTCTTTTTCATTTCTGAGGTGTTTGTCAAAAGTCATGTTTTTTGGCTGTATTGAGTCCTAAGGCGAATGCTGTGTTAGACTTTGGGCTAGCTCTTCAGGGTAGGCTTGGAATCGAAAATCAAGCGAGAATTCGGCTTTCCAGCCTGTGGGGAACAGGAATATGTGTTTCATTTTCATTTCTGAGGTGTTTGTCAAAAGTCATGTTTTTTGGCTGTATTGAGTCCTAAGGCGAATGCTGTGTTAGACTTTGGGCTAGCTCTTCAGGGAAAGGTCGGAATCAAAAATCAAGCGAGAATTTGGCTTTCCAGCCTGTGGGGAACAGGAATATGTGTTTCATTTTCATTTCTGAGGTGTTTGTCAAAAGTCATGTTTTTTGGCTGTAAGGAGTCCTAAGGCGAATGCTGTGTTAGACTTTGGGCTAGCTCTTCAGGGTAGGCTCGGAATCGAAAATCAAGCGAGAATTCGGCTTTCCAGCCTGTGGGGAACAGGAATATGTGTTTCTTTTTCATTTCTGAGGTGTTTGTCAAAAGTGATGTTTTTGGACTGAATTGAATCCTAAGGCGAATGCTGTGTTAGACTTTGGGCTAGTTCTTCAGGGTAGGCTCGGAATCGAAAATCAAGCGAGAATTCGGCTTTCCAGCCTGTGGGGAACAGGAATATGTGTTTCATTTTCATTTCTGAGGTGTTTGTCAAAAGTCATGTTTTTTGGCTGTATTGAGTCCTAAGGCGAATGCTGTGTTAGACTTTGGGCTAGCTCTTCAGGGAAAGGTCGGAATCAAAAATCAAGCGAGAATTCGGCTTTCCAGCCTGTGGGGAACAGGAATATGTGTTTCATTTTCATTTCTGAGGTGTTTGTCAAAAGTCATGTTTTTTTGGCTGTATTGAGTCCTAAGGCGAATGCTGTGTTAGACTTTGGGCTAGCTCTTCAGGGTAGGCTCAGAATCAAAATTCAAGCGAGAATTCGGCTTTCCAGCACGTGGGGAACAGGAATATGTGTTTCTTTTTCATTTCTGAGGTGTTTGTCAAAAGTGATGTTTTTGGACTGAATTGAATCCTAAGGCGAATGCTGTGTTAGACTTTCGGCTAGCTCTTCAGGGTAGGTTCGGAATCGAAAATCAAGCGAGAATTTGGCTTTCCAGCCCGTGGGGAACAGGAATATGTGTTTCTTTTTCATTTCTGAGGTGTTTGTCAAAAGTGATGTTTTTGGGCTGAATTGAGAAATAAGGCGAATGCTGTGTTAGACCTTGGGCTAGCTCTTCAGGGAAAGGTCGGAATCAAAAATCAAGCGAGAATTCGGCTTTCCAGCCTGTGGGGAACAGGAATATGTGTTTCTTATTCATTTCTGAGGTGTTTGTCAAAAGTCATGTTTTTTGGCTGTATTGAGTCCTAAGGCGAATGCTGTGTTAGACTTTGGGCTAGCTCTTCAGGGTAGGCTCGGAATCAAAATTCAACCGAGAATTCGGCTTTCCAGCCCGTGGGGAACAGGAATATGTGTTTCTTTTTCATTTCTGAGGTGTTTGTCAAAAGTGATGTTTTTGGGCTGAATTGAATCCTAAGGCGAATGCTGTGTTAGACTTTGGGCTAGCTCTTCAGGGTAGGCTCGGAATCGAAAATCAAGCGAGAATTTGGCTTTCCAGCATGTGGGGAACAGGAATATGTCTTTCTTTTTCATTTCTGAGGTGTTTGTCAAAAGTGATGTTTTTGGGCTGAATTGAATCCTAAGGCGAATGCTGTGTTAGACCTTGGGCTAGCTCTTCAGGGAAAGGTCGGAATCAAAAATCAAGCGAGAATTCGGCTTTCCAGCCCGTGGGGAACAGGAATATGTGTTTCTTTTTCATTTCTGAGGTGTTTGTCAAAAGTGATGTTTTTGGGCTGAATTGAATCCTAAGGCGAATGCTGTGTTAGACTTTGGGCTAGCTCTTCAGGGTAGGCTCGGAATCGAAAATCAAGCGAGAATTTGGCTTTCCAGCCCGTGGGGAACAGGAATATGTGTTTCTTTTTCATTTCTGAGGTGTTTGTCAAAAGTGATGTTTTTGGACTGAATTGAATCCTAAGGCGAATGCTGTGTTAGACTTTGGGCTAGCTCTTCAGGGTAGGCTCGGAATCGAAAATCAAGCGAGAATTTGGCTTTCCAGCCCGTGGGGAACAGGAATATGTGTTTCTTTTTCATTTCTGATGTGATTGTCAAAAGTGATGTTTTTTGGCTGAATTGAGAACTAAGGCGAATTCCGTGTTAGACATTGGGCTAGCTCTTCAGGGAAAGGTTGGAATCAAAAATCAAGAGAGAATTCGGCTTTCCAGCCTGTGGGGAACAGGAATATGTGTTTCATTTTCATTTCTGAGGTGTTTGTCAAAAGTCATGTTTTTTGGCTGTATTGAGTCCTAAGGCGAATGCTGTGTTAGACTTTGGGCTAGCTCTTCAGGGTAGGCTCGGAATCGAAAATAAAGTGAGAATTCGGCTTTCCAGCCCGTGGAGAACAGGAATATGTGTTTCTTTTTCATTTCTGAGGTGTTTGTCAAAAGTGATGTTTTTGGGCTGAATTGAGAAATAAGGCGAATGCTGTGTTAGAACTTGGGCTAGCTCTTCAGAGAAAGGTCGGAATCAAAAATCAAGCGAGAATTCAGCTTTCCAGCCTGTGGGGAACAGGAATATGTGTTTCATTTTCATTTCTGAGGTGTTTGTCAAAAGTCATGTTTTTTGGCTGTATTGAGTCCTAAGGCGAATGCTGTGTTAGACTTTGGGCTAGCTCTTCAGGGTAGGCTTGGAATCGAAAATCAAGCGAGAATTCGGCTTTCCAGCCTGTGGGGAACAGGAATATGTGTTTCATTTTCATTTCTGAGGTGTTTGTCAAAAGTCATGTTTTTTGGCTGTATTGAGTCCTAAGGCGAATGCTGTGTTAGACTTTGGGCTAGCTCTTCAGGGAAAGGTCGGAATCAAAAATCAAGCGAGAATTCGGCTTTCCAGCCTGTGGGGAACAGGAATATGTGTTTCATTTTCATTTCTGAGGTGTTTGTCAAAAGTCATGTTTTTTGGCTGTATTGAGTCCTAAGGCGAATGCTGTGTTAGACTTTGGGCTAGCTCTTCAGGGTAGGCTCGGAATCGAAAATCAAGCGAGAATTCGGCTTTCCAGCCTGTGGGGAACAGGAATATGTGTTTCTTTTTCATTTCTGAGGTGTTTGTCAAAAGTGATGTTTTTGGGCTGAATTGAGAACTAAGGCGAATTCCGTGTTAGACATTGGGCTTTCTCTTCAGGGAAAGCTCGGAATCAAAAATCAAGCGAGAATTCGGCTTTCCAGCCTGTGGGGAACAGGAATATGTGTTTCATTTTCATTTCTGAGGTGTTTGTCAAAAGTCATGTTTTTTGGCTGTATTGAGTCCTAAGGCGAATGCTGTGTTAGACTTTGGGCTAGCTCTTCAGGGTAGGCTCGGAATCAAAATTCAAGCGAGAATTCGGCTTTCCAGCACATGGGGAACAGGAATATGTGTTTCTTTTTCATTTCTGAGGTGTTTGTCAAAAGTGATGTTTTTGGACTGAATTGAATCCTAAGGCGAATGCTGTGTTAGACTTTCGGCTAGCTCTTCAGGGTAGGTTCGGAATCGAAAATCAAGCGAGAATTTGGCTTTCCAGCCCGTGGGGAACAGGAATATGTGTTTCTTTTTCATTTCTGAGGTGTTTGTCAAAAGTGATGTTTTTGGGCTGAATTGAGAAATAAGGCGAATGCTGTGTTAGACCTTGGGCTAGCTCTTCAGGGAAAGGTCGGAATCAAAAATCAAGCGAGAATTCGGCTTTCCAGCCTGTGGGGAACAGGAATATGTGTTTCATTTTCATTTCTGAGGTGTTTGTCAAAAGTCATGTTTTTTGGCTGTATTGAGTCCTAAGGCGAATGCTGTGTTAGACTTTGGGCTAGCTCTTCAGGGTAGGCTCGGAATCAAAATTCAAGCGAGAATTCGGCTTTCCAGCACATGGGGAACAGGAATATTTCTTTCTTTTTCATTTCTGAGGTGTTTGTCAAAAGTGATGTTTTTGGGCTGAATTGAGAAATAAGGCAAATGCTGTGTTAGACCTTGGGCTAGCTCTTCAGGGTAGGCTCGGAATCAAAATTCAAGCGAGAATTCGGCTTTCCAGCCTGTGGGGAACAGGAATATGTGTTTCTTTTTCATTTCTGAGGTGTTTGTCAAAAGTCATGTTTTTTGGCTGTATTGAGTCCTAAGGCGAATGCTGTGTTAGACTTTGGGCTAGCTCTTCAGGGTAGGCTCGGAATCGAAAATCAAGCGAGAATTCAGCTTTCCAGCATGTGGGGAACAGGAATATGTGTTTCTTTTTCATTTCTGAGGTGTTTGTCAAAAGTGATGTTTTTGGACAATTGAATCCTAAGGCGAATGCTGTGTTAGACTTTGGGCTAGCTCTTCAGGGTAGGCTCGGAATCGAAAATCAAGCGAGAATTTGGCTTTCCAGCATGTGGGGAACAGGAATATGTCTTTCTTTTTCATTTCTGAGGTGTTTGTCAAAAGTGATGTTTTTGGGCTGAATTGAATCCTAAGGCGAATGCTGTGTTAGACTTTGGGCTAGCTCTTCAGGGTAGGCTCGGAATCGAAAATCAAGCGAGAATTCGGCTTTCCAGCACGTGGGGAACAGGAATATGTGTTTCTTTTTCATTTCTGAGGTGTTTGTCAAAAGTGATGTTTTTGGGCTGAATTGAATCCTAAGGCGAATGCTGTGTTAGACCTTGGGCTAGCTCTTCAGGGAAAGGTCGGAATCAAAAATCAAGCGAGAATTCAGCTTTCCAGCCCGTGGGGAACAGGAATATGTGTTTCTTTTTCATTTCTGAGGTGTTTGTCAAAAGTGATGTTTTTGGGCTGAATTGAGAAATAAGGCGAATGCTGTGTTAGACCTTGGGCTAGCTCTTCAGGGTAGGCTCGGAATCAAAATTCAAGCGAGAATTCGGCTTTCCAGCATGTGGGGAACAGGAATATGTGTTTCTTTTTCATTTCTGATGTGTTTGTCAAAAGTGATGTTTTTGGCTGAATTGAGAACTAAGGCGAATTCCGTGTTAGACATTGGGCTAGCTCTTCAGGGAAAGGTCGGAATCAAAAATCAAGAGAGAATTCAGCTTTCCAGCCCGTGGGGAACAGGAATATGTGTTTCTTTTTCATTTCTGAGGTGTTTGTCAAAAGTGATGTTTTTGGGCTGAATTGAATCCTAAGGCGAATGCTGTGTTAGACTTTGGGCTAGCTCTTCAGGGTAGGCTCGGAATCGAAAATCAAGCGAGAATTCGGCTTTCCAGCACGTGGGGAACAGGAATATGTGTTTCTTTTTCATTTCTGAGGTGTTTGTCAAAAGTGATGTTTTTGGACTGAATTGAATCCTAAGGCGAATGCTGTGTTAGACTTTGGGCTAGCTCTTCAGGGTAGGCTCGGAATCGAAAATCAAGCGAGAATTTGGCTTTCCAGCACGTGGGGAACAGGAATATGTCTTTCTTTTTCATTTCTGAGGTGTTTGTCAAAAGTGATGTTTTTGGGCTGAATTGAATCCTAAGGCGAATGCTGTGTTAGACCTTGGGCTAGCTCTTCAGGGAAAGGTCGGAATCAAAAATCAAGCGAGAATTCAGCTTTCCAGCCCGTGGGGAACAGGAATATGTGTTTCTTTTTCATTTCTGAGGTGTTTGTCAAAAGTGATGTTTTTGGGCTGAATTGAGAAATAAGGCGAATGCTGTGTTAGACCTTGGGCTAGCTCTTCAGGGTAGGCTCGGAATCAAAATTCAAGCGAGAATTCGGCTTTCCAGCATGTGGGGAACAGGAATATGTGTTTCTTTTTCATTTCTGATGTGTTTGTCAAAAGTGATGTTTTTTGGCTGAATTGAGAACTAAGGCGAATTCCTTGTTAGACATTGGGCTAGCTCTTCAGGGAAAGGTCGGAATCAAAAATCAAGAGAGAATTCAGCTTTCCAGCCTGTGGGGAACAGGAATATGTGTTTCATTATCATTTCTGAGGTGTTTGTCAAAAGTGATGTTTTTGGACTGAATTGAATCCTAAGGCGAATGCTGTGTTAGACTTTGGGCTAGCTCTTCAGGGAAAGGTCGGAATCAAAAATCAAGCGAGAATTCGGCTTTCCAGCCTGTGGGGAACAGGAATATGTGTTTCATTTTCATTTCTGAGGTGTTTGTCAAAAGTCATGTTTTTTGGCTGTATTGAGTCCTAAGGCGAATGCTGTGTTAGACTTTGGGCTAGCTCTTCAGGGTAGGCTCCGAATCAAAATTCAAGCGAGAATTCGGCTTTCCAGCACGTGGGGAACAGGAATATGTGTTTCTTTTTCATTTCTGAGGTGTTTGTCAAAAGTGATGTTTTTGGACTGAATTGAATCCTAAGGCGAATGCTGTGTTAGACTTTCGGCTAGCTCTTCAGGGTAGGTTCGGAATCGAAAATCAAGCGAGAATTTGGCTTTCCAGCCCGTGGGGAACAGGAATATGTGTTTCTTTTTCATTTCTGAGGTGTTTGTCAAAAGTGATGTTTTTGGGCTGAATTGAGAAATAAGGCGAATGCTGTGTTAGACCTTGGGCTAGCTCTTCAGGGAAAGGTCGGAATCAAAAATCAAGCGAGAATTCGGCTTTCCAGCCTGTGGGGAACAGGAATATGTGTTTCATTTTCATTTCTGAGGTGTTTGTCAAAAGTCATGTTTTTTGGCTGTATTGAGTCCTAAGGCGAATGCTTTGTTAGACTTTGGGCTAGCTCTTCAGGGTAGGCTCGGAATCAAAATTCAAGCGAGAATTCGGCTTTCCAGCCCGTGGGGAACAGGAATATGTGTTTCTTTTTCATTTCTGAGGTGTTTGTCAAAAGTGATGTTTTTGGGCTGAATTGAATCCTAAGGCGAATGCTGTGTTAGACTTTGGGCTAGCTCTTCAGGGTAGGCTCGGAATCGAAAATCAAGCGAGAATTCGGCTTTCCAGCATGTGGGGAACAGGAATATGTGTTTCTTTTTCATTTCTGAGGTGTTTGTCAAAAGTGATGTTTTTGGACAATTGAATCCTAAGGCGAATGCTGTGTTAGACTTTGGGCTAGCTCTTTGGGGTAGGCTCGGAATCGAAAATCAAGCGAGAATTTGGCTTTCCAGCACGTGGGGAACAGGAATATGTGTTTCTTTTTCATTTCTGAGGTGTTTGTCAAAAGTGATGTTTTTGGGCTGAATTGAAATCTAAGGCGAATGCTGTGTTAGACCTTGGGCTAGCTCTTCAGGGAAAGGTCGGAATCAAAAATCAAGCGAGAATTCGGCTTTCCAGCCCGTGGGGAACAGGAATATGTGTTTCATTTTCATTTCTGAGGTGTTTGTCAAAAGTCATGTTTTTTGGCTGTATTGAGTCCTAAGGCGAATGCTTTGTTAGACTTTGGGCTAGCTCTTCAGGGTAGGCTCGGAATCAAAATTCAAGCGAGAATTCGGCTTTCCAGCCCGTGGGGAACAGGAATATGTGTTTCTTTTTCATTTCTGAGGTGTTTGTCAAAAGTGATGTTTTTGGGCTGAATTGAATCCTAAGGCGAATGCTGTGTTAGACTTTGGGCTAGCTCTTCAGGGTAGGCTCGGAATCGAAAATCAAGCGAGAATTCGGCTTTCCAGCATGTGGGGAACAGGAATATGTGTTTCTTTTTCATTTCTGAGGTGTTTGTCAAAAGTGATGTTTTTGGACAATTGAATCCTAAGGCGAATGCTGTGTTAGACTTTGGGCTAGCTCTTTGGGGTAGGCTCGGAATCGAAAATCAAGCGAGAATTTGGCTTTCCAGCACGTGGGGAACAGGAATATGTGTTTCTTTTTCATTTCTGAGGTGTTTGTCAAAAGTGATGTTTTTGGGCTGAATTGAAATCTAAGGCGAATGCTGTGTTAGACCTTGGGCTAGCTCTTCAGGGAAAGGTCGGAATCAAAAATCAAGCGAGAATTCGGCTTTCCAGCCCGTGGGGAACAGGAATATGTGTTTCTTTTTCATTTCTGAGGTGTTTGTCAAAAGTGATGTTTTTGGGCTGAATTGAATCCTAAGGCGAATGCTGTGTTAGACTTTGGGCTAGCTCTTCAGGGTAGGCTCGGAATCGAAAATCAAGCGAGAATTCGGCTTTCCAGCACGTGGGGAACAGGAATATGTGTTTCTTTTTCATTTCTGAGGTGTTTGTCAGAAGTGATGTTTTTGGACTGAATTGAATCCTAAGGCGAATGCTGTGTTAGACTTTCGGCTAGCTCTTCAGGGTAGGCTCGGAATCGAAAATCAAGCGAGAATTTGGCTTTCCAGCACGTGGGGAACAGGAATATGTCTTTCTTTTTCATTTCTGAGGTGTTTGTCAAAAGTGATGTTTTTGGGCTGAATTGAATCCTAATGCGAATGCTGTGTTAGACCTTGGGCTAGCTCTTCAGGGAAAGGTCGGAATCAAAAATCAAGAGAGAATTCAGCTTTCCAGCCTGTGGGGAACAGGAATATGTGTTTCATTATCATTTCTGAGGTGTTTGTCAAAAGTGATGTTTTTGGACTGAATTGAATCCTAAGGCGAATGCTGTGTTAGACTTTGGGCTAGCTCTTCAGGGTAGGCTCGGAATCGAAAATCAAGCGAGAATTCGGCTTTCCAGCCTGTGGGGAACAGGAATATGTGTTTCATTTTCATTTCTGAGGTGTTTGTCAAAAGTGATGTTTTTGGGCTGAATTGAATCCTAAGGCGAATGCTGTGTTAGACTTTCGGCTAGCTCTTCAGGGAAAGGTCGGAATCAAAAATCAAGCGAGAATTCGGCTTTCCAGCCCGTGGGGAACAGGAATATGTGTTTCTTTTTCATTTCTGAGGTGTTTGTCAAAAGTGATGTTTTTGGGCTGAATTGAATCCTAAGGCGAATGCTGTGTTAGACTTTGGGCTAGCTCTTCAGGGTAGGCTCGGAATCGAAAATCAAGCGAGAATTCGGCTTTCCAGCACGTGGGGAACAGGAATATGTGTTTCTTTTTCATTTCTGAGGTGTTTGTCAGAAGTGATGTTTTTGGACTGAATTGAATCCTAAGGCGAATGCTGTGTTAGACTTTCGGCTAGCTCTTCAGGGTAGGCTCGGAATCGAAAATCAAGCGAGAATTTGGCTTTCCAGCACGTGGGGAACAGGAATATGTCTTTCTTTTTCATTTCTGAGGTGTTTGTCAAAAGTGATGTTTTTGGGCTGAATTGAATCCTAATGCGAATGCTGTGTTAGACCTTGGGCTAGCTCTTCAGGGAAAGGTCGGAATCAAAAATCAAGAGAGAATTCAGCTTTCCAGCCTGTGGGGAACAGGAATATGTGTTTCATTATCATTTCTGAGGTGTTTGTCAAAAGTGATGTTTTTGGACTGAATTGAATCCTAAGGCGAATGCTGTGTTAGACTTTGGGCTAGCTCTTCAGGGTAGGCTCGGAATCGAAAATCAAGCGAGAATTCGGCTTTCCAGCCTGTGGGGAACAGGAATATGTGTTTCATTTTCATTTCTGAGGTGTTTGTCAAAAGTGATGTTTTTGGGCTGAATTGAATCCTAAGGCCAAAGCTGTGTTAGACTTTGGGCTAGCTCTTCAGGGAAAGGTCGGAATCAAAAATCAAGCGAGAATTCGGCTTTCCAGCCCGTGGGGAACAGGAATATGTGTTTCTTTTTCATTTCTGAGGTGTTTGTCAAAAGTGATGTTTTTGGGCTGAATTGAGAAATAAGGCGAATGCTGTGTTAGACCTTGGGCTAGCTCTTCAGGGTAGGCTCGGAATCAAAATTCAAGCGAGAATTCGGCTTTCCAGCATGTGGGGAACAGGAATATGTGTTTCTTTTTCATTTCTGATGTGTTTGTCAAAAGTGATGTTTTTTGGCTGAATTGAGAACTATTGCGAATTCCGTGTTAGACATTGGGCTAGCTCTTCAGGGAAAGGTCGGAATCAAAAATCAAGAGAGAATTCAGCTTTCCAGCCTGTGGGGAACAGGAATATGTGTTTCATTATCATTTCTGAGGTGTTTGTCAAAAGTGATGTTTTTGGACTGAATTGAATCCTAAGGCGAATGCTGTGTTAGACTTTGGGCTAGCTCTTCAGGGTAGGCTCGGAATCGAAAATCAAGCGAGAATTCGGCTTTCCAGCCTGTGGGGAACAGGAATATGTGTTTCATTTTCATTTCTGAGGTGTTTGTCAAAAGTCATGTTTTTTGGCTGTATTGAGTCCTAAGGCGAATGCTGTGTTAGACTTTGGGCTAGCTCTTCAGGGAAAGGTCGGAATCAAAAATCAAGCGAGAATTCAGCTTTCCAGCCTGTGGGGAACAGGAATATGTGTTTCATTTTCATTTCTGAGGTGTTTGTCAAAAGTCATGTTTTTTGGCTGTATTGAGTCCTAAGGCGAATGCTGTGTTAGACTTTGGGCTAGCTCTTCAGGGTAGGCTCGGAATCGAAAATCAAGCGAGAATTCGGCTTTCCAGCACGTGGGGAACAGGAATATGTGTTTCATTTTCATTTCTGAGGTGTTTGTCAAAAGTGATGTTTTTGGGCTGAATTGAGAACTAAGGCGAATTCCGTGTTAGACATTGGGCTTTCTCTTCAGGGAAAGCTCGGAATCAAAAATCAAGCGAGAATTTGGCTTTCCAGCCCGTGGGGAACAGGAATATGTGTTTCTTATTCATTTCTGAGGTGTTTGTCAAAAGTCATGTTTTTTGGCTGTATTGAGTCCTAAGGCGAATGCTGTGTTAGACTTTGGGCTAGCTCTTCAGGGTAGGCTCGGAATCAAAATTCAAGCGAGAATTCGGCTTTCCAGCCCGTGGGGAACAGGAATATGTGTTTCTTTTTCATTTCTGAGGTGTTTGTCAAAAGTGATGTTTTTGGGCTGAATTGAATCCTAAGGCGAATGCTGTGTTAGACTTTGGGCTAGCTCTTCAGGGTAGGCTCGGAATCGAAAATCAAGCGAGAATTCGGCTTTCCAGCATGTGGGGAACAGGAATATGTGTTTCTTTTTCATTTCTGAGGTGTTTGTCAAAAGTGATGTTTTTGGACAATTGAATCCTAAGGCGAATGCTGTGTTAGACTTTGGGCTAGCTCTTTGGGGTAGGCTCGGAATCGAAAATCAAGCGAGAATTTGGCTTTCCAGCACGTGGGGAACAGGAATATGTGTTTCTTTTTCATTTCTGAGGTGTTTGTCAAAAGTGATGTTTTTGGGCTGAATTGAGAAATAAGGCGAATGCTGTGTTAGACCTTGGGCTAGCTCTTCAGGGTAGGCTCGGAATCAAAATTCAAGCGAGAATTCGGCTTTCCAGCCCGTGGGGAACAGGAATATGTGTTTCTTTTTCATTTCTGAGGTGTTTGTCAAAAGTGATGTTTTTGGACTGAATTGAATCCTAAGGCGAATGCTGTGTTAGACTTTCGGCTAGCTCTTCAGGGTAGGCTCGGAATCGAAAATCAAGCGAGAATTTGGCTTTCCAGCACGTGGGGAACAGGAATATGTCTTTCTTTTTCATTTCTGAGGTGTTTGTCAAAAGTGATGTTTTTGGGCTGAATTGAATCCTAAGGCGAATGCTGTGTTAGACCTTGGGCTAGCTCTTCAGGGAAATGTCGGAATCAAAAATCAAGCGAGAATTCGGCTTTCCAGCCTGTGGGGAACAGAAATATGTGTTTCTTTTTCATTTCTGAGGTGTTTGTCAAAAGTGATGTTTTTGGGCTGAATTGAGAAATAAGGCGAATGCTGTGTTAGACCTTGGGCTAGCTCTTCAGGGTAGGCTCGGAATCAAAATTCAAGCGAGAATTCGGCTTTCCAGCATGTGGGGAACAGGAATATGTGTTTCTTTTTCATTTCTGATGTGTTTGTCAAAAGTGATGTTTTTTGGCTGAATTGAGAACTAAGGCGAATTCCGTGTTAGACATTGGGCTAGCTCTTCAGGGAAAGGTCGGAATCAAAAATCAAGATAGAATTCAGCTTTCCAGCCTGTGGGGAACAGGAATATGTGTTTCATTTTCATTTCTGAGGTGTTTGTCAAAAGTGATGTTTTTGGACTGAATTGAATCCTAAGGCGAATGCTGTGTTAGACTTTGGGCTAGCTCTTCAGGGAAAGGTCGGAATCGAAAATCAAGCGAGAATTCAGCTTTCCAGCCTGTGGGGAACAGGAATATGTGTTTCATTTTCATTTCTGAGGTGTTTGTCAAAAGTCATGTTTTTTGGCTGTATTGAGTCCTAAGGCGAATGCTGTGTTAGACTTTGGGCTAGCTCTTCAGGGTAGGCTCGGAATCAAAAATCAAGCGAGAATTCGGCTTTCCAGCACGTGGGGAACAGGAATATGTGTTTTATTTTCATTTCTGAGGTGTTTGTCAAAAGTGATGTTTTTGGGCTGAATTGAGAACTAAGGCGAATTCCGTGTTAGACATTGGGCTTTCTCTTCAGGGAAAGCTCGGAATCAAAAATCAAGCGAGAATTCGGCTTTCCAGCCTGTGGGGAACAGGAATATGTGTTTCATTTTCATTTCTGAGGTGTTTGTCAAAAGTCATGTTTTTTGGCTGTATTGAGTCCTAAGGCGAATGCTGTGTTAGACTTTGGGCTAGCTCTTCAGGGTAGGCTCGGAATCAAAATTCAAGCGAGAATTCGGCTTTCCAGCACGTGGGGAACAGGAACATGTGTTTCATTTTCATTTCTGAGGTGTTTGTCAAAAGTGATGTTTTTGGACTGAATTGAGTCCTAAGGCGAATGCTGTGTTAGACTTTCGGCTAGCTCTTCAGGGTAGGTTCGGAATCGAAAATCAAGCGAGAATTTGGCTTTCCAGCCCGTGGGGAACAGGAATATGTGTTTCATTTTCATTTCTGAGGTGTTTGTCAAAAGTCATGTTTTTTGGCTGTATTGAGTCCTAAGGCGAATGCTGTGTTAGACTTTGGGCTAGCTCTTCAGGGTAGGCTCGGAATCAAAATTCAAGCGAGAATTCGGCTTTCCAGCCCATGGGGAACAGGAATATGTGTTTCATTTTGATTTCTGAGGTGTTTGTCAAAAGTGATGTTTTTGGGCTGAATTGAATCCTAAGGCGAATACTGTGTTAGACTTTGGGCTAGCTCTTCAGGGTAGGCTCGGAATCGAAAATCAAGCGAGAATTCGGCTTTCCAGCATGTGGGGAACAGGAATATGTGTTTCTTTTTCATTTCTGAGGTGTTTGTCAAAAGTGATGTTTTTGGACAATTGAATCCTAAGGCGAATGCTGTGTTAGACTTTGGGCTAGCTCTTTGGGGTAGGCTCGGAATCGAAAATCAAGCGAGAATTTGGCTTTCCAGCACGTGGGGAACAGGAATATGTGTTTCTTTTTCATTTCTGAGGTGTTTGTCAAAAGTGATGTTTTTGGGCTGAATTGAGAAATAAGGCGAATGCTGTGTTAGACCTTGGGCTAGCTCTTCAGGGTAGGCTCGGAATCAAAATTCAAGCGAGAATTCGGCTTTCCAGCCCGTGGGGAACAGGAATATGTGTTTCTTTTTCATTTCTGAGGTGTTTGTCAAAAGTCATGTTTTTTGGCTGTATTGAGTCCTAAGGCGAATGCTGTGTTAGACTTTGGGCTAGCTCTTCAGGGTAGGCTCGGAATCAAAATTTAAGCGAGAATTCGGCTTTCCAGCCCGTGGGGAACAGGAATATGTGTTTCTTTTTCATTTCTGAGGTGTTTGTCAAAAGTGATGTTTTTGGACTGAATTGAATCCTAAGGCGAATGCTGTGTTAGACTTTCGGCTAGCTCTTCAGGGTAGGCTCGGAATTGAAAATCAAGCGAGAATTTGGCTTTCCAGCACGTGGGGAACAGGAATATGTCTTTCTTTTTCATTTCTGAGGTGTTTGTCAAAAGTGATGTTTTTGGGCTGAATTGAATCCTAAGGCGAATGCTGTGTTAGACCTTGGGCTAGCTCTTCAGGGAAATGTCGGAATCAAAAATCAAGCGAGAATTCGGCTTTCCAGCCCCTGGGGAACAGAAATATGTGTTTCTTTTTCATTTCTGAGGTGTTTGTCAAAAGTGATGTTTTTGGACTGAATTGAGTCCTAAGGCGAATGCTGTGTTAGACTTTCGGCTAGCTCTTCAGGGTAGGTTCGGAATCGAAAATCAAGCGAGAATTTGGCTTTCCAGCCCGTGGGGAACAGGAATATGTGTTTCATTTTCATTTCTGAGGTGTTTGTCAAAAGTCATGTTTTTTGGCTGTATTGAGTCCTAAGGCGAATGCTGTGTTAGACTTTGGGCTAGCTCTTCAGGGTAGGCTCGGAATCAAAATTCAAGCGAGAATTCGGCTTTCCAGCCCATGGGGAACAGGAATATGTGTTTCATTTTGATTTCTGAGGTGTTTGTCAAAAGTGATGTTTTTGGGCTGAATTGAATCCTAAGGCGAATACTGTGTTAGACTTTGGGCTAGCTCTTCAGGGTAGGCTCGGAATCGAAAATCAAGCGAGAATTCGGCTTTCCAGCATGTGGGGAACAGGAATATGTGTTTCTTTTTCATTTCTGAGGTGTTTGTCAAAAGTGATGTTTTTGGACAATTGAATCCTAAGGCGAATGCTGTGTTAGACTTTGGGCTAGCTCTTTGGGGTAGGCTCGGAATCGAAAATCAAGCGAGAATTTGGCTTTCCAGCACGTGGGGAACAGGAATATGTGTTTCTTTTTCATTTCTGAGGTGTTTGTCAAAAGTGATGTTTTTGGGCTGAATTGAGAAATAAGGCGAATGCTGTGTTAGACCTTGGGCTAGCTCTTCAGGGTAGGCTCGGAATCAAAATTCAAGCGAGAATTCGGCTTTCCAGCCCGTGGGGAACAGGAATATGTGTTTCTTTTTCATTTCTGAGGTGTTTGTCAAAAGTCATGTTTTTTGGCTGTATTGAGTCCTAAGGCGAATGCTGTGTTAGACTTTGGGCTAGCTCTTCAGGGTAGGCTCGGAATCAAAATTTAAGCGAGAATTCGGCTTTCCAGCCCGTGGGGAACAGGAATATGTGTTTCTTTTTCATTTCTGAGGTGTTTGTCAAAAGTGATGTTTTTGGACTGAATTGAATCCTAAGGCGAATGCTGTGTTAGACTTTCGGCTAGCTCTTCAGGGTAGGCTCGGAATTGAAAATCAAGCGAGAATTTGGCTTTCCAGCACGTGGGGAACAGGAATATGTCTTTCTTTTTCATTTCTGAGGTGTTTGTCAAAAGTGATGTTTTTGGGCTGAATTGAATCCTAAGGCGAATACTGTGTTAGACTTTGGGCTAGCTCTTCAGGGTAGGCTCGGAATCGAAAATCAAGCGAGAATTCGGCTTTCCAGCATGTGGGGAACAGGAATATGTGTTTCTTTTTCATTTCTGAGGTGTTTGTCAAAAGTGATGTTTTTGGACAATTGAATCCTAAGGCGAATGCTGTGTTAGACTTTGGGCTAGCTCTTTGGGGTAGGCTCGGAATCGAAAATCAAGCGAGAATTTGGCTTTCCAGCACGTGGGGAACAGGAATATGTGTTTCTTTTTCATTTCTGAGGTGTTTGTCAAAAGTGATGTTTTTGGGCTGAATTGAGAAATAAGGCGAATGCTGTGTTAGACCTTGGGCTAGCTCTTCAGGGTAGGCTCGGAATCAAAATTCAAGCGAGAATTCGGCTTTCCAGCCCGTGGGGAACAGGAATATGTGTTTCTTTTTCATTTCTGAGGTGTTTGTCAAAAGTCATGTTTTTTGGCTGTATTGAGTCCTAAGGCGAATGCTGTGTTAGACTTTGGGCTAGCTCTTCAGGGTAGGCTCGGAATCAAAATTTAAGCGAGAATTCGGCTTTCCAGCCCGTGGGGAACAGGAATATGTGTTTCTTTTTCATTTCTGAGGTGTTTGTCAAAAGTGATGTTTTTGGACTGAATTGAATCCTAAGGCGAATGCTGTGTTAGACTTTCGGCTAGCTCTTCAGGGTAGGCTCGGAATTGAAAATCAAGCGAGAATTTGGCTTTCCAGCACGTGGGGAACAGGAATATGTCTTTCTTTTTCATTTCTGAGGTGTTTGTCAAAAGTGATGTTTTTGGGCTGAATTGAATCCTAAGGCGAATGCTGTGTTAGACCTTGGGCTAGCTCTTCAGGGAAATGTCGGAATCAAAAATCAAGCGAGAATTCGGCTTTCCAGCCCCTGGGGAACAGAAATATGTGTTTCTTTTTCATTTCTGAGGTGTTTGTCAAAAGTGATGTTTTTGGGCTGAATTGAGAAATAAGGCGAATGCTGTGTTAGACCTTGGGCTAGCTCTTCAGGGTAGGCTCGGAATCAAAATTCAAGCGAGAATTCGGCTTTCCAGCATGTGGGGAACAGGAATATGTGTTTCTTTTTCATTTCTGATGTGTTTGTCAAAAGTGATGTTTTTTGGCTGAATTGAGAACTAAGGCGAATTCCGTGTTAGACATTGGGCTAGCTCTTCAGGGAAAGGTCGGAATCAAAAATCAAGATAGAATTCAGCTTTCCAGCCGGTGGGGAACAGGAATATGTGTTTCATTTTCATTTCTGAGGTGTTTGTCAAAAGTGATGTTTTTGGACTGAATTGAATCCTAAGGCGAATGCTGTGTTAGACTTTGGGCTAGCTCTTCAGGGTAGGCTCGGAATCGAAAATCAAGTGAGAATTCAGCTTTCCAGCCTGTGGGGAACAGGAATATGTGTTTCATTTTCATTTCTGAGGTGTTTGTCAAAAGTCATGGTTTTTGGCTGTATTGAGTCCTAAGGCGAATGCTGTGTTAGACTTTGGGCTAGCTCTTCAGGGTAGGCTCGGAATCAAAAATCAAGCGAGAATTCGGCTTTCCAGCACGTGGGGAACAGGAATATGTGTTTTATTTTCATTTCTGAGGTGTTTGTCAAAAGTGATGTTTTTGGGCTGAATTGAGAACTAAGGCGAATTCCGTGTTAGACATTGGGCTTTCTCTTCAGGGAAAGCTCGGAATCAAAAATCAAGCGAGAATTCGGCTTTCCAGCCTGTGGGGAACAGGAATATGTGTTTCATTTTCATTTCTGAGGTGTTTGTCAAAAGTCATGTTTTTTGGCTGTATTGAGTCCTAAGGCGAATGCTGTGTTAGACTTTGGGCTAGCTCTTCAGGGTAGGCTCGGAATCAAAATTCAAGCGAGAATTCGGCTTTCCAGCACGTGGGGAACAGGAATATGTGTTTCATTTTCATTTCTGAGGTGTTTGTCAAAAGTGATGTTTTTGGACTGAATTGAGTCCTAAGGCGAATGCTGTGTTAGACTTTCGGCTAGCTCTTCAGGGTAGGTTCGGAATCGAAAATCAAGCGAGAATTTGGCTTTCCAGCCCGTGGGGAACAGGAATATGTGTTTCTTTTTCATTTCTGAGGTGTTTGTCAAAAGTGATGTTTTTGGGCTGAATTGAGAAATAAGGCGAATTCCGTGTTAGACCTTGGGCTAGCTCTTCAGGGAAAGGTCGGAATCAAAAATCAAGCGAGAATTCGGCTTTCCAGCCTGTGTGGAACAGGAATATGTGTTTCATTTTCATTTCTGAGGTGTTTGTCAAAAGTCATGTTTTTTGGCTGTATTGAGTCCTAAGGCGAATGCTGTGTTAGACTTTGGGCTAGCTCTTCAGGGTAGGCTCGGAATCAAAATTCAAGCGAGAATTCGGCTTTCCAGCCCGTGGGGAACAGGAATATGTGTTTCATTTTCATTTCTGAGGTGTTTGTCAAAAGTGATGTTTTTGGGCTTAATTGAATCCTAAGGCGAATGCTGTGTTAGACTTTGGGCTAGCTCTTCAGGGTAGGCTCGGAATCGAAAATCAAGCGAGAATTCGGCTTTCCAGCATGTGGGGAACAGGAATATGTGTTTCTTTTTCATTTCTGAGGTGTTTGTCAAAAGTGATGTTTTTGGACAATTGAATCCTAAGGCGAATGCTGTGTTAGACTTTGGGCTAGCTCTTTAGGGTAGGCTCGGAATCGAAAATCAAGCAAGAATTTGGCTTTCCAGCACGTGGGGAACAGGAATATTTCTTTCTTTTTCATTTCTGAGGTGTTTGTCAAAAGTGATGTTTTTGGGCTGAATTGAGAAATAAGGCGAATGCTGTGTTAGACCTTGGGCTAGCTCTTCAGGGTAGGCTCGGAATCAAAATTCAAGCGAGAATTCGGCTTTCCAGCCCATGGGGAACAGGAATATGTGTTTCTTTTTCATTTCTGGGGTGTTTGTCAAAAGTCATGTTTTTTGGCTGTATTGAGTCCTAAGGCGAATGCTGTGTTAGACTTTGGGCTAGCTCTTCAGGGTAGGCTCGGAATCAAAATTCAAGCGAGAATTCGGCTTTCCAGCCCGTGGGGAACAGGAATATGTGTTTCATTTTCATTTCTGAGGTGTTTGTCAAAAGTCATGTTTTTTGGCTGTATTGAGTCCTAAGGCGAATGCTGTGTTAGACTTTGGGCTAGCTCTTCAGGGTAGGCTCGGAATCGAAAATCAAGCGAGAATTCAGCTTTACAGCACGTGGGGAACAGGAATATGTGTTTCTTTTTCATTTCTGAGGTGTTTGTCAAAAGTCATGTTTTTTGGCTGAATTGAGAACTAAGGCGAATGCTGTGTTAGACTTTGGGCTAGCTCTTCAGGGTAGGCTCGGAATCAAAATTCAAGCGAGAATTCGGCTTTCCAGCCCGTGGGGAACAGGAATATGTGTTTCTTTTTCATTTCTGAGGTGTTTGTCAAAAGTGATGTTTTTGGACTGAATTGAATCCTAAGGCGAATGCTGTGTTAGACTTTCGGCTAGCTCTTCAGGGTAGGCTCGGAATCAAAATTCAAGCGAGAATTCGGCTTTCCAGCATGTGGGGAACAGGAATATGTGTTTCTTTTTCATTTCTGATGTGTTTGTCAAAAGTGATGTTTTTTGGCTGAATTGAGAACTAAGGCGAATTCCGTGTTAGACATTGGGCTAGCTCTTCAGGGAAAGGTCGGAATCAAAAATCAAGATAGAATTCAGCTTTCCAGCCTGTGGGGAACAGGAATATGTGTTTCATTTTCATTTCTGAGGTGTTTGTCAAAAGTGATGTTTTTGGACTGAATTGAATCCTAAGGCGAATGCTGTGTTAGACTTTGGGCTAGCTCTTCAGGGAAAGGTCGGAATCGAAAATCAAGCGAGAATTCAGCTTTCCAGCCTGTGGGGAACAGGAATATGTGTTTCATTTTCATTTCTGAGGTGTTTGTCAAAAGTCATGTTTTTTGGCTGTATTGAGTCCTAAGGCGAATGCTGTGTTAGACTTTGGGCTAGCTCTTCAGGGTAGGCTCGGAATCAAAAATCAAGCGAGAATTCGGCTTTCCAGCACGTGGGGAACAGGAATATGTGTTTTATTTTCATTTCTGAGGTGTTTGTCAAAAGTGATGTTTTTGGGCTGAATTGAGAACTAAGGCGAATTCCGTGTTAGACATTGGGCTTTCTCTTCAGGGAAAGCTCGGAATCAAAAATCAAGCGAGAATTCGGCTTTCCAGCCTGTGGGGAACAGGAATATGTGTTTCATTTTCATTTCTGAGGTGTTTGTCAAAAGTCATGTTTTTTGGCTGTATTGAGTCCTAAGGCGAATGCTGTGTTAGACTTTGGGCTAGCTCTTCAGGGTAGGCTCGGAATCAAAATTCAAGCGAGAATTCGGCTTTCCAGCACGTGGGGAACAGGAACATGTGTTTCATTTTCATTTCTGAGGTGTTTGTCAAAAGTGATGTTTTTGGACTGAATTGAGTCCTAAGGCGAATGCTGTGTTAGACTTTCGGCTAGCTCTTCAGGGTAGGTTCGGAATCGAAAATCAAGCGAGAATTTGGCTTTCCAGCCCGTGGGGAACAGGAATATGTGTTTCATTTTCATTTCTGAGGTGTTTGTCAAAAGTCATGTTTTTTGGCTGTATTGAGTCCTAAGGCGAATGCTGTGTTAGACTTTGGGCTAGCTCTTCAGGGTAGGCTCGGAATCAAAATTCAAGCGAGAATTCGGCTTTCCAGCCCATGGGGAACAGGAATATGTGTTTCATTTTGATTTCTGAGGTGTTTGTCAAAAGTGATGTTTTTGGGCTGAATTGAATCCTAAGGCGAATACTGTGTTAGACTTTGGGCTAGCTCTTCAGGGTAGGCTCGGAATCGAAAATCAAGCGAGAATTCGGCTTTCCAGCATGTGGGGAACAGGAATATGTGTTTCTTTTTCATTTCTGAGGTGTTTGTCAAAAGTGATGTTTTTGGACAATTGAATCCTAAGGCGAATGCTGTGTTAGACTTTGGGCTAGCTCTTTGGGGTAGGCTCGGAATCGAAAATCAAGCGAGAATTTGGCTTTCCAGCACGTGGGGAACAGGAATATGTGTTTCTTTTTCATTTCTGAGGTGTTTGTCAAAAGTGATGTTTTTGGGCTGAATTGAGAAATAAGGCGAATGCTGTGTTAGACCTTGGGCTAGCTCTTCAGGGTAGGCTCGGAATCAAAATTCAAGCGAGAATTCGGCTTTCCAGCCCGTGGGGAACAGGAATATGTGTTTCTTTTTCATTTCTGAGGTGTTTGTCAAAAGTCATGTTTTTTGGCTGTATTGAGTCCTAAGGCGAATGCTGTGTTAGACTTTGGGCTAGCTCTTCAGGGTAGGCTCGGAATCAAAATTTAAGCGAGAATTCGGCTTTCCAGCCCGTGGGGAACAGGAATATGTGTTTCTTTTTCATTTCTGAGGTGTTTGTCAAAAGTGATGTTTTTGGACTGAATTGAATCCTAAGGCGAATGCTGTGTTAGACTTTCGGCTAGCTCTTCAGGGTAGGCTCGGAATTGAAAATCAAGCGAGAATTTGGCTTTCCAGCACGTGGGGAACAGGAATATGTCTTTCTTTTTCATTTCTGAGGTGTTTGTCAAAAGTGATGTTTTTGGGCTGAATTGAATCCTAAGGCGAATGCTGTGTTAGACCTTGGGCTAGCTCTTCAGGGAAATGTCGGAATCAAAAATCAAGCGAGAATTCGGCTTTCCAGCCCCTGGGGAACAGAAATATGTGTTTCTTTTTCATTTCTGAGGTGTTTGTCAAAAGTGATGTTTTTGGACTGAATTGAGTCCTAAGGCGAATGCTGTGTTAGACTTTCGGCTAGCTCTTCAGGGTAGGTTCGGAATCGAAAATCAAGCGAGAATTTGGCTTTCCAGCCCGTGGGGAACAGGAATATGTGTTTCATTTTCATTTCTGAGGTGTTTGTCAAAAGTCATGTTTTTTGGCTGTATTGAGTCCTAAGGCGAATGCTGTGTTAGACTTTGGGCTAGCTCTTCAGGGTAGGCTCGGAATCAAAATTCAAGCGAGAATTCGGCTTTCCAGCCCATGGGGAACAGGAATATGTGTTTCATTTTGATTTCTGAGGTGTTTGTCAAAAGTGATGTTTTTGGGCTGAATTGAATCCTAAGGCGAATACTGTGTTAGACTTTGGGCTAGCTCTTCAGGGTAGGCTCGGAATCGAAAATCAAGCGAGAATTCGGCTTTCCAGCATGTGGGGAACAGGAATATGTGTTTCTTTTTCATTTCTGAGGTGTTTGTCAAAAGTGATGTTTTTGGACAATTGAATCCTAAGGCGAATGCTGTGTTAGACTTTGGGCTAGCTCTTTGGGGTAGGCTCGGAATCGAAAATCAAGCGAGAATTTGGCTTTCCAGCACGTGGGGAACAGGAATATGTGTTTCTTTTTCATTTCTGAGGTGTTTGTCAAAAGTGATGTTTTTGGGCTGAATTGAGAAATAAGGCGAATGCTGTGTTAGACCTTGGGCTAGCTCTTCAGGGTAGGCTCGGAATCAAAATTCAAGCGAGAATTCGGCTTTCCAGCCCGTGGGGAACAGGAATATGTGTTTCTTTTTCATTTCTGAGGTGTTTGTCAAAAGTCATGTTTTTTGGCTGTATTGAGTCCTAAGGCGAATGCTGTGTTAGACTTTGGGCTAGCTCTTCAGGGTAGGCTCGGAATCAAAATTTAAGCGAGAATTCGGCTTTCCAGCCCGTGGGGAACAGGAATATGTGTTTCTTTTTCATTTCTGAGGTGTTTGTCAAAAGTGATGTTTTTGGACTGAATTGAATCCTAAGGCGAATGCTGTGTTAGACTTTCGGCTAGCTCTTCAGGGTAGGCTCGGAATTGAAAATCAAGCGAGAATTTGGCTTTCCAGCACGTGGGGAACAGGAATATGTCTTTCTTTTTCATTTCTGAGGTGTTTGTCAAAAGTGATGTTTTTGGGCTGAATTGAATCCTAAGGCGAATACTGTGTTAGACTTTGGGCTAGCTCTTCAGGGTAGGCTCGGAATCGAAAATCAAGCGAGAATTCGGCTTTCCAGCATGTGGGGAACAGGAATATGTGTTTCTTTTTCATTTCTGAGGTGTTTGTCAAAAGTGATGTTTTTGGACAATTGAATCCTAAGGCGAATGCTGTGTTAGACTTTGGGCTAGCTCTTTGGGGTAGGCTCGGAATCGAAAATCAAGCGAGAATTTGGCTTTCCAGCACGTGGGGAACAGGAATATGTGTTTCTTTTTCATTTCTGAGGTGTTTGTCAAAAGTGATGTTTTTGGGCTGAATTGAGAAATAAGGCGAATGCTGTGTTAGACCTTGGGCTAGCTCTTCAGGGTAGGCTCGGAATCAAAATTCAAGCGAGAATTCGGCTTTCCAGCCCGTGGGGAACAGGAATATGTGTTTCTTTTTCATTTCTGAGGTGTTTGTCAAAAGTCATGTTTTTTGGCTGTATTGAGTCCTAAGGCGAATGCTGTGTTAGACTTTGGGCTAGCTCTTCAGGGTAGGCTCGGAATCAAAATTTAAGCGAGAATTCGGCTTTCCAGCCCGTGGGGAACAGGAATATGTGTTTCTTTTTCATTTCTGAGGTGTTTGTCAAAAGTGATGTTTTTGGACTGAATTGAATCCTAAGGCGAATGCTGTGTTAGACTTTCGGCTAGCTCTTCAGGGTAGGCTCGGAATTGAAAATCAAGCGAGAATTTGGCTTTCCAGCACGTGGGGAACAGGAATATGTCTTTCTTTTTCATTTCTGAGGTGTTTGTCAAAAGTGATGTTTTTGGGCTGAATTGAATCCTAAGGCGAATGCTGTGTTAGACCTTGGGCTAGCTCTTCAGGGAAATGTCGGAATCAAAAATCAAGCGAGAATTCGGCTTTCCAGCCCCTGGGGAACAGAAATATGTGTTTCTTTTTCATTTCTGAGGTGTTTGTCAAAAGTGATGTTTTTGGGCTGAATTGAGAAATAAGGCGAATGCTGTGTTAGACCTTGGGCTAGCTCTTCAGGGTAGGCTCGGAATCAAAATTCAAGCGAGAATTCGGCTTTCCAGCATGTGGGGAACAGGAATATGTGTTTCTTTTTCATTTCTGATGTGTTTGTCAAAAGTGATGTTTTTTGGCTGAATTGAGAACTAAGGCGAATTCCGTGTTAGACATTGGGCTAGCTCTTCAGGGAAAGGTCGGAATCAAAAATCAAGATAGAATTCAGCTTTCCAGCCGGTGGGGAACAGGAATATGTGTTTCATTTTCATTTCTGAGGTGTTTGTCAAAAGTGATGTTTTTGGACTGAATTGAATCCTAAGGCGAATGCTGTGTTAGACTTTGGGCTAGCTCTTCAGGGTAGGCTCGGAATCGAAAATCAAGTGAGAATTCAGCTTTCCAGCCTGTGGGGAACAGGAATATGTGTTTCATTTTCATTTCTGAGGTGTTTGTCAAAAGTCATGGTTTTTGGCTGTATTGAGTCCTAAGGCGAATGCTGTGTTAGACTTTGGGCTAGCTCTTCAGGGTAGGCTCGGAATCAAAAATCAAGCGAGAATTCGGCTTTCCAGCACGTGGGGAACAGGAATATGTGTTTTATTTTCATTTCTGAGGTGTTTGTCAAAAGTGATGTTTTTGGGCTGAATTGAGAACTAAGGCGAATTCCGTGTTAGACATTGGGCTTTCTCTTCAGGGAAAGCTCGGAATCAAAAATCAAGCGAGAATTCGGCTTTCCAGCCTGTGGGGAACAGGAATATGTGTTTCATTTTCATTTCTGAGGTGTTTGTCAAAAGTCATGTTTTTTGGCTGTATTGAGTCCTAAGGCGAATGCTGTGTTAGACTTTGGGCTAGCTCTTCAGGGTAGGCTCGGAATCAAAATTCAAGCGAGAATTCGGCTTTCCAGCACGTGGGGAACAGGAATATGTGTTTCATTTTCATTTCTGAGGTGTTTGTCAAAAGTGATGTTTTTGGACTGAATTGAGTCCTAAGGCGAATGCTGTGTTAGACTTTCGGCTAGCTCTTCAGGGTAGGTTCGGAATCGAAAATCAAGCGAGAATTTGGCTTTCCAGCCCGTGGGGAACAGGAATATGTGTTTCTTTTTCATTTCTGAGGTGTTTGTCAAAAGTGATGTTTTTGGGCTGAATTGAGAAATAAGGCGAATTCCGTGTTAGACCTTGGGCTAGCTCTTCAGGGAAAGGTCGGAATCAAAAATCAAGCGAGAATTCGGCTTTCCAGCCTGTGTGGAACAGGAATATGTGTTTCATTTTCATTTCTGAGGTGTTTGTCAAAAGTCATGTTTTTTGGCTGTATTGAGTCCTAAGGCGAATGCTGTGTTAGACTTTGGGCTAGCTCTTCAGGGTAGGCTCGGAATCAAAATTCAAGCGAGAATTCGGCTTTCCAGCCCGTGGGGAACAGGAATATGTGTTTCATTTTCATTTCTGAGGTGTTTGTCAAAAGTGATGTTTTTGGGCTTAATTGAATCCTAAGGCGAATGCTGTGTTAGACTTTGGGCTAGCTCTTCAGGGTAGGCTCGGAATCGAAAATCAAGCGAGAATTCGGCTTTCCAGCATGTGGGGAACAGGAATATGTGTTTCTTTTTCATTTCTGAGGTGTTTGTCAAAAGTGATGTTTTTGGACAATTGAATCCTAAGGCGAATGCTGTGTTAGACTTTGGGCTAGCTCTTTAGGGTAGGCTCGGAATCGAAAATCAAGCAAGAATTTGGCTTTCCAGCACGTGGGGAACAGGAATATTTCTTTCTTTTTCATTTCTGAGGTGTTTGTCAAAAGTGATGTTTTTGGGCTGAATTGAGAAATAAGGCGAATGCTGTGTTAGACCTTGGGCTAGCTCTTCAGGGTAGGCTCGGAATCAAAATTCAAGCGAGAATT
>JALIGW010000271.1:7500-122024 GCA_023053685.1 Diadophis punctatus similis | reverse complement strand
CCCGGGCACCAAAAACACTCAATTTTTAAAAACAGCAATAAATACCATTTTTAAGTATGGAATTCCACTCTGGTTCACATTCTAGCATCCGTTTTTGCACTTGACTTGAAAAAATTTTTTTGCTTCTGAGCACCAATTTTTCTGACCCCGGCATCACGCGTTTTTCCCCCCGGGCACCAAAAACACTCAATTTTTTAAAACAGCAATAAATACCATTTTTAAGTATGGAATTCCACTCTGATGCACATTCTAGCATCCGTTTTCGCATTTGACTTGAAAAATTTTTTTCGCTTCTGAGCACCAATTTTTCTGACCCCGCGTTTTTCTGATCACGCGTTTTTTCCCCCGGGCACCAAAAACACTCAATTTTTAAAAACAGCAATAAATACCATTTTTAAGTATGGAATTCCACTCTGATGCACATTCTAGCATCCGTTTTTGCATTTGACTTGAAAAAATTTTTTCGCTTCTGAGCACCAATTTTTCTGACCCCGCGTTTTTCTGATCACGCGTTTTTTCCCCGGGCACCAAAAACACTCAATTTTTAAAAACAGCAATAAATACCATTTTTAAGTATAGAATTCCACTCTGATGCACATTCTAGCATCCGTTTTTGCATTTGACTTGAATTTTTTTTTTTGCTTCTGAGCACCAATTTTTCTGACCCCGGCATCACGCGTTTTTTCCCCCGGGCACCAAAAACACTCAATTTTTAAAAACAGCAATAAATACCATTTTTAAGTATGGAATTCCACTCTGATGCACATTCTAGCATCCGTTTTTGCATTTGACTTGAAAATTTTTTTTTGCTTCTGAGCACTAATTTTTCTGACCCCGGCATCACGCGTTTTTTCCCCCGGGCACCAAAAACACTCAATTTTTAAAAACAGCAATAAATACCATTTTTAAGTATGGAATTCCACTCTGATGCACATTCTAGCATCCGTTTTTGCATTTGACTTGAAAAATTTTTTTCGCTTCTGAGCACCAATTTTTCTGACCCCGGCATCATGCGTTTTTCCCCCCGGGCACCAAAAACACTCAATTTTTAAAAACAGAAAGCAATACCTTTTTTTAGTATGGAATTCCACTCTGGTTCACATTCTAGCATTCATTTTTGCATTTGACTTGAAAAAATTTTTTCGCTTCTGAGCACCAATTTTTCTGACCCCGGCATCACGCGTTTTTTCCCCAGGGCACCAAAAACACTCAATTTTTAAAAACAGCAATAAATACCATTTTTAAGTATGGAATTCCACTCTGATGCACATTCTAGCATCCGTTTTTGCACTTGACTTGAAATTTTTTTTTTGCTTCTGAGCACCAATTTTTCTGACCCCGCGTTTTTCTGATCACCCGTTTTTTCCCCCGGGCACCAAAAACACTCAATTTTTAAAAACAGCAATAAATACCATTTTTAAGTATGGAATTCCACTCTGATGCACATTCTAGCATCCGTTTTTGCATTTGACTTGAAATTTTTTTTTTGCTTCTGAGCACCAATTTTTCTGACCCCGGCATCACACGTTTTTTCCCCCGGGCACCAAAAACACTCAATTTTTAAAAACAGAAAGCAATACCTTTTTTTAGTATGGAATTCCACTCTGATGGACATTCTAGCATCCGTTTTTGCATTTGACTTGAAATTTTTTTTTCGCTTCTGAGCACCAATTTTTCTGACCCCGGCATCACGCGTTTTTCCCCCCGGGCACCAAAAACACTCAATTTTTAAAAACAGCAATAAATACCATTTTTAAGTATGGAATTCCACTCTGATGCACATTCTAGCATCCATTTTTGCATTTGACTTGAAAAATTTTTTTTGCTTCTGAGCACCAATTTTTCTGACCCCGGCATCACACGTTTTTCCCCCGGGCACCAAAAACACTCAATTTTTAAAAACAGCAATAAATACCATTTTTAAGTATGGAATTCCACTCTGATGCACATTCTAGCATCTGTTTTTGCATTTGACTTGAAAAAAATTTTTCGCTTCTGAGCACCAATTTTTCTGACCCCGGCATCATGCGTTTTTTCCCCCGGGCACCAAAAACACTCAATTTTTAAAAACAGCAATAAATACCATTTTTAAGTATGGAATTCCACTCCGATGCACATTCTAGCATCCGTTTTTGCATTTGACTTGAAAATTTTTTTTCGCTTCTGACCACCAATTTTTCTGACCCCGGCATCACGCGTTTTTTCCCCTGGGCACCAAAAACACTCAATTTTTAAAAACAGCAATAAATACCATTTTTAAGTATGGAATTCCACTCTGATGCACATTCTAGCATCCGTTTTTGCATTTGACTTGAAAATTTTTTTTCGCTTCTGACCACCAATTTTTCTGACCCCGGCATCACGCGTTTTTTCCCCTGGGCACCAAAAACACTCAATTTTTAAAAACAGCAATAAATACCATTTTTAAGTATGGAATTCCACTCTGATGCACATTCTAGCATCCGTTTTTGCATTTGACTTGAAATTTTTTTTTCGCTTCTGAGCACCAATTTTTCTGACCCCGCGTTTTTCTGATCACGCGTTTTTTCCCCCCGGGCACCAAAAACACTCAATTTTTAAAAACAGCAATAAATACCATTTTTAAGTATGGAATTCCACTCTGATGCACATTCTAGCATCCGTTTTTGCATTTGACTTGGAAAATTTTAAAAAAAATTAAAAAAAATTTTTTTTTGATACAATAAAAGTACAGGAAAAAAATCAAAGAAATATAAAAGAATGGAATAGCAAATATGAAAAAAAAGGAAAAAAGTAAGAAAACATAGAATTATGATTTCCAAATTGCCATTTTGATTTTCTTCCTTTAACACTTTGATAACCCCAAAAGTCAGGAACCTAAATTGCAAACCACAGGGAATAGAATACAATTCTTTATTGGCCAAGTGTGATTGGACACACAAGGAATTTGTCTTTGGTGCATATGCTCTCAGTGTACATAAAAGAAAAGATACATTCGTCAGGAATCATAAGGTAGAACACTTAATGATAGTCATAGGGTATAAATAAGTAAATCACATTAGGAACCTGTCAATATAAATTGTAAGGGTACAAGCAACATAATTACAGTCATGCAGTCATAAGTGGGAGGAGATGGGTGATGGGAACGATGAGAAGATTAATAGTAGTGCAGACTTAGTAAATAGTTTGACAGTGGGGAGGGAATTATTTGTTTAGCAGAGTGATGGCGTTTGGGAAAAAACTGTTCTTGTGTCTAGTTGTCTTGGTGTGCAGTGCTCTATAGCGACGTTTTGAGGGTAGGAATTGAAACAATTTATGTCCAGGATGCGAGGGGTCAGTAAATATTTTCACGGCCCTCTTTTTGACTCGTGCAGTATACAGGTCCTCAATGGAAGGCAGGTTGGCAGCAATTGTTTTTTCTGCAGTTCTGATTATCCTCCGAAGTCTGTGTCTGTCTTGTTGGGTTGCAGAACCGAACCAGACAGTTATAGAGGTGCAGATGACAAACTCAATAATTCCTCTGTAGAACTGGATCAGCAGCTCCTTGGGCAGTTTGAGCTTCCTGAGTTGGTGCAGAAAGAACATTCTTTGTTGTGCTTTTTTGATGTTTTTGATGTTAGGTGACCATTTTAGGTCTTGAGATATGGTAGAACCTAGAAACTTGAAGGTCTCTACTGTTGATACTGTGTTGTCTAGTATTGATATACAAGCCATTGTTTGTTAGCATGAGGGTCAAGCTGCCTTTTCCTTCTGTTACTTCTGGCAATTAAGGTCAAGAAGGGATGAATTTCCAGGATGGGTCCTTTGTCCTGAGGAACTGAAGAAGCTCCTTGGATGAAACGTGAAATGTTTCCAAAGAACAAAACCGAGAATGTCCAGTTGCCTGTTGAAAAAACACCTTTGGGACAACCACGGCCTGGATGACCGATAGCCGACAGGTTGCTATGTTGCTTGCGGTGGTTCATCCCAAAGGTGGTTTTTTCAAGAGGCAACTGGACTTTCTGGTTTTTCTTTGAAGACGTTTCACTTCTCATCCAAGAAGCTTCTTCAGCTCAGAGCAGATGTCTGCAAGGGACATAAATCCTTCCATTCCCCACCATCCAGCCAGAGCTGAAGAAGCTTCTTGGATGAGAAGTGAAACATCTTCAAGGGGAAAAAAAAGCCCAGTTGCCTCTTGAAAAAGCACCTTTGGGACAACCATGACCTGGATGACTGAGAAGCTCCTTAGACATTTGGTGGTCCATCATTTCCTCGCCCGCCGCTCTGCTTCTTTCATCCTGACCCCGTTAAGCCCAGTAGACGGGGAGGGTGCTGCAGAGAAGGTTGATGGCTGCTCCCAAGGTCGAACGGCGATGAGCCGGCACAGCCGAGAGGTTTTCCACTGGCTTCTCTCTCTGTCCGAGGGGCAGCAGGGGAGGGGGCTTCTGCAAGAGGAAGGGGAGGGAAAGAATTGCTCCACCAGGAAAGAAACACAACAGCAAGCAGCTCTTTCTCCTGGTGGGCAGAGGAGGGTCTCTACGGCATTATTTGGGGAACTGCAACTCAAATTATAACCATTCATTTAACGACTCTTCCAAGTTACAACGGCACTGAAAATAGTGATGGATGACTGGTCCTCACACTTATGACTGGATCAGCATCCCCAGGGTCACGCGATCAAAATTCAACCAGCTTGTGCTTACCACTGTTGTACAGGTAGTCCTTGTGTTACAACCATTCATTTAGTGACCGAAGTTACAACGGCACTGACTATTTTTCACCTGGTTGTTACAGTATTCCAGTGGTCAAGTGATCAAAATTTGAATGCTATTTTAGTTGGGCTTCCTTCCCCAAGCAGACGGTGGGCGCTATGGCCCGAATGGCTCTCCCACCCTCCAACCATGAATGCCCTCACTCCCCCCCCCCCGTTTTTACTCACCTGGACATGCTGGAAGATCCCGATGACGGCATCCAGGCCTTGGATATCCTTCTGGTCCATTCTGATGACGTAGCAGGACTTTCCCGGCCACGACCTGTAGCCGATCACCAGCTGTTCAAAGACAGAGTGTGGAGGTGAGCTTGCGATGGCAAGAATCACATTCGCAAGAATCGGGTATTTGGGTATCTGACCACTAATATTGGATACCCATTATTGGGTATCCAATAATGGAATGGAAATATAATGGAATTAGAATAGAATAGAATAGAATAGAATAGAATAGAATAATGGAATGGAAATAGAATAGAATGGAATGGAATGGAATGGAATGGAATGGAATGAGAATATAATAATATAATATAATAGAATATAATAGAATATAATATAATAGAATAGAATAGAATAGAATAGAATAGAATAGAATAGAATAGAATAGAATAGAATATTATGATATGATATGATATGATATGATATAATAATAGAATAGAATAGAATAGAATATTATGATATGATATGATATAATAATAAAATAGAATAGAATAGAATAGAATAGGAACAGAACAGAACAGAACAGAACAGAACAGAATAGAATAGTGGAATGGAAATATAATGGAATTAGAATAGAATAGAATAGAATAGAATAGAATAGAATAGAATAGAATAGAATAGAATAGAATAGAATAGAATAGAATAGAATAGAATAGAATAGAATAATGGAATGGAAATAGAATAGAATGGAATGGAATGGAATGGAATGGAATGGAATGAGAATATAATAATATAATATAATATAATATAATATAATATAATAGAATAGAATAGAATAGAATAGAATAGAATAGAATAGAATAGAATAGAATAGAATAGAATATTATGATATGATATGATATGATATGATATAATAATAGAATAGAATAGAATAGAATATTATGATATGATATGATATAATAATAAAATAGAATAGAATAGAATAGAATAGGAACAGAACAGAACAGAACAGAACAGAACAGAATAGAATAGTGGAATGGAAATATAATGGAATTAGAATAGAATAGAATAGAATAGAATAGAATAGAATAGAATAGAATAGAATAGAATAGAATAGAATAGAATAGAATAGAACAGGAGAAAAATAGAATAATGGAATGGAAAGGTATGGAATAGAATAGAATAGAATAGAATAGAATAGAATAGAATAGAATAGAATAGAATTTTTTTCACTTTATGCAAAGCAGCAACCAATGTGAGCCAGTCTCTCCTCTGTACAATGAGAATTATTTATTAGCGTCATTATTCATTCTCACTGAGTGGTGCGGTGGCCTAGAGGTGAAGCTCTCGCTTCACAATCAGGAGGCTGTGAGTTCAATCCTAGGTAGAGGCAGATATTTCTCTCTCTGGGCACGATGGGAATATATCTGCTGAATATAACTCCACAGGAAGGGCATCTGGCCGGTAAATACTCCGTTCCATTCAGTTGCCCAGGACTCCACCCCGCAAGGGATTATGGCAGGGGTGAATTTCAAATTGTTTCCCTACCAGTTCTGTGGGCGTGGCTTGGTGGGCGTGGCAGGGGAAGGATACTGCAAAATCCCCATTCCCTCCCCACTCTGGGGCCAGCCAGAGGTAGTATTTGCCCGTTCTCCAAACTACTCATAATTTCCGCTACCGGTTCTCCAGAACCTGCCAGAACCTGATGGATTTCACCCCTGGATTTTGGGGTCTTTAAAAGAAGATGACTATTCATTCATTCTCCTTTCTAACTGAATTGCAATAAGGAAGACCCTCCCCCAAAACTGGGACATATCTTTGGGTTGGAACTTTTCAGTAGACTCATAAGAAGATTCCATTGTGTCACAACAAGAACTAGAAGTTTACTTTAAAAGGCAGGGGAGAATCCTTCGCTTCCAAACAGGTGTCAGCCAGGTGCACAAGCAAACCTTTGGCCAAGACAAGGGAAGCCAGAATTGGGTGCAAATCTTACATTGCTGTAATCGTAAACCACCGTGGCCGAAGAGTTGAGCTTCATGTGGATGGGAAATATCGCCAGTTTCTCCTTATGGTTCATGGCCAGGTGCTGGGAGGACCCTTTGCCGTCCAGGCCTTGAATGGTCATTTGCAGGACCTAGGAATCGCCAAGAAGCCAAAACAAAAGAGGAAGAAAAATGAGAATCAGGACTTGCAGAAAGGATGAAGACTTCTGGCTGGGTGTCATGCATCACACTGAACCTTAATCCTGGTTTAAGAAAACCACCTGTTGAGCCAACAATGCCTGTGTCACGATGTGAATATTGTCAGTTTGTGCATCTCTATGTTTTCTACTGTTTCTTGTATTTATGGTCAAGCAGACGTATGATATATTCTACTACGCATGTCTGCATTCCAGAGGTTTACTCCTTTTTTTTCTCTTCGCCATTTCTGCCGAAGGTAGAAGTGATTTATTCATTAGCCGATAAGATGTAGCTTTACTAAGGATTCTTTTTATTACTTTTCTACTGAAATAAATATTTTGTTAATTAGATTTGAATCTCGGTTTTATTTTCTAAGTAAGGATGACTTCAAAGGGAAGCAAAGATCCATCGACCTCTCCGGAGGATTTATTCCTCTCTTTCTAACAGCCTGTGCTGTCCAGACAAATAACCCATGGGATGGATTCACAGATTAGCTACAGCCTGGCTTGTGTTACCTACTCAGACCAGGGTTGGATTCCCACAGCATGAACAAAATACAAGCTAGCCAACCCCATTTGAGTCGGGTCACGCACATGATGGGAACCCAGCCATTGGCAACACTAAAAGTTTAGAGCAGTGTTTTTCAACCTTGGTCACTTGAAGACCTGTGGACTTCAACTCCCAGAATTCCCCAGCCAGCAAAGTTGCCAACCTTAGCAACTTTAAGACTTGTGGACTTCAACTCCCAGAATTCCTCAGCCAGCAAAGTTGCCAACCTTAGCAACTTTAAGACTTGTGGACTTCAACTCCCACAGTTCCTCAGCCAGCAAAGTCCACTTGTGGACTTCAACTTCCAAACTCTGGGAGTTGAAGTCCACAAATCTTAAAGTTGCTAAGGTTGGAGACCCCTGCTCTAATATGTCATCAAAGGTATGGGGAGGAGGGTTGCAGATTTCCCAGGATGCTTCAGCACAGGGAGAAATCCAGGTTTCTTCCTTTCTGAAGATTCCCCAAGAATCTTAACTTACATTGGAGGGAGCAGCCGAAGGAAAGGGACAAGAAGACTTTCGTTGCAAGTGGGGACCAAGGACATCTTCATGTAACCAGGGGTAGAACATCAACCGCACAATCATGGCTATCGTCCTTGTCACGATGTGAATTATTGCCAGTTGTGCATCTCTGTGTTTTTCTGTTTCTTGTATTTATGGTCAAGCAGACGTATGATATATTCTATTACGCATGTCTGCATTCCAGAGGTCTCCTCCTTTCCTTTTCTCATCGCCATTTCTACCGAAGGTAGAAGTGATTTATTTCCTTAGCCGATAAAATGTAGTCTTAATAAGAATTCTTTATTACTTTTCTACTAAAATAAATATTTTGTTAATTAGATTTGAATCTCGGGTTTTATTTTATAAGTAAGTATGTTTTCAAAGAAGCCACGATCCATCGACCTACGGAGAGTAATTCTTATCTTAACAGTCCTGATTTTTTGGGCGTGGGGGGATGGCTCTAGTGGGGATGAATGATTATGAACCTCTCTGGAAATCCCTCCCATAGTTTCATCACAAGAACCCCGGTCAAGGTGTCCTTACCGCCTCCGTATGTTTCTCGGCCATGTGCAGCCCCGCCAGCAGGCAAGTCAGGACCACCAGAGCAATCCCCACGACCGCCATTGCCATGAAGAAGGTTTTCCTCCAAGGAAGGTCAGGAGGCTTGGGAGATTCTGTGTAATCCTGCAGGACCAAAACCAGATGTGAGCGTTCCTCACCCAACGGTACTGGATTTCATCTCAGAATCAGAATAGAGCCGGAAGGGACCTTGGAGGTCTTCTAGTCCAGCCCCCTTCTAGTCCAGACCCTATCCCATTTTGGACAAGTGGCTGCCCAGTGTCTTCTTAAAAATCTCCAGTGATGAAGCACCTACAACTTCTGGTGGCAAGCTGTTCCACTGGTTAATTGCTCTCACTGTTAGGAAGTTTCTTCTCAATTCCAGGTTGCTTCTCTCCTTGATTAGTTTCCATCCATCATTTCTGATGCTTTGGTGCTTTGAAGAATAATTTGACCCCGTCTTCTTTGTGGCAGCCCCTCAAATACTGGAATATTGCTATCATGTCACCCCTAATTCTTCTTTTCTCTAGACTATCCATTATGTCTCAAATGACGTAATGAGATAGAACCTCTGCTTTGTGTCCACTCCAGAAGTCACCCTGAGACAGAAGATATTTGGGGGAGGGGGGAGGGGTTGGACTAGATGACCTCCAAGGTCCCTTCCAACTCTGTTAATCTGTTAATCTGTTAATCCCTTCTTCCCTTCCCCCAGAGAGGTAATGATAGCCAGCTAGGGATCTATTTCCTCCGAGTAAATTAATTGCACATCAACCTACTTCATAGGTAGCATTAATCTCGAGGCTGCCAGACGGCCCCGTTGTTGTACAGGTAGTCCTCGACTTATAACAGTTTGTTCGAAGTTACAACAGCACTGAAAAAAGTGACTTATGATTGTTTTTCACACGATCCCCACAGTCACAGGGGCAAAATTCAGATGGTTGACAACCGTCTCACATTTATGACGGTTGCAGTCTCCCAGGGTCACGGGATTCTCCCTTTGGCGACCTTCTGACACGCAAAGTCGATGGGGAAGCCAGATTCACTTTACAACCACGTTACGAACTTTAACAACCGCAGCGATGGACTTCGCAAACGCAGCAAGAAAAGTCGTAACATGGGGCAAAACCTCGGTTAGCGAATTTCTCATTTAGCGACAATAAATTTTGGGCTCAGTTGCGGTCGTTCAGCCGAGGACTACCTGTATTCCGGCCATAGACTTGGGGCATCTCTCGGGGGGGGGGGCAGAAGAGGAACGAGACATTTCCGAGGGATGCAAAATGAAAATGCTGAAATCACAGAAGGGAAGTTTTCATAGGTTGTGCCCCCAAATTAATTGGCTGAAGAGTTGGCTAATTAAAAATTCCCCAGCTCAGTTATCATAGTTTATGGCAGTGTTTCCCAACCTTGGCAAGTTGAAGATGTCTGGACTTCAACTCCCAGAATTCCCCAGCCAGCGAATGCTGGCTGGGGAATTCTGGGAGTTGAAGTCCAGACATCTTCAACTTGCCAAGGTTGGGAAACACTGGTTTATGGGCTAACTCTAGCTGGCTCCGTTTCTCTAGCTCACATCCCATACATTGTTCCACGTTAAAGTTGGAGGAACAAAAATTCTTCCCAATAGGAGTGAAACTCACCGGAGGTGGTTCGGCCATTAGGGCCAACTTCTTGCTATCGTCCATCTTGTAATCTCCTTCCATTCTGATCCTTAGCTCTCCAGCGGAGAATGTTCCTTATTTTTCTGGACTACTGAAGGCAGGAGAACCTCTACTTATATTATGCACCTGGTGCTAAACTCCTCCGGGGGGGATTGGTTAGCTCTCCAGCCCCATTACAACTCCTGTTGGCGGGTAGCCAGTCTTGGTTTCAGGGAGCGTTTCTTGCCAAGTCTTCTTCACGGGGCACTCAAAAAGTGTTATTTGGACATATGTCCTTCAAGAGTTTCTGAAGAACCATGTCCAAAAGGAGAAGCACCTTCCAGGGACAAGTGGTCTCTTGTTGTTCCTAAGCCTTAAACTCAACTTGTTCTAATGTCAATCCGGGAAGTACGAAGTCCTCCTCGTTCGCTTTTAAATCACTCCTTGAGAAGTTCTTAAGATGTTTGCCAAAAACACAAAATCAAGAGCTTCTGAGAACAGCGAGAGAATGAGGACCACGTTATAGGAAAGAAATCTGGAGCCAAAGAGAGGGGTGGGGAGCTGTGTCTCCAGTAGCCCCACCATCACAGTGTGGGACACCGGGAATTTGTATTTGTTTATTTGTCAAGCATATATGATTATAAGCAAAGTATAAACAGTAAAACATGATTGAATATATATGTAATAGTACAAGCATGAATAAGAGTAAAAGAGGTATGAATATATGGGTACATTAGGACAGGAACGGTAGGCACGATTGTGCGCTTATGCACGCCCCTTACCCACCTCTTAGGAATGGGGTGAGGTCGATGGTAGATAATACGAGGTTGAAGTTTTTGGGGTTTGGGGAAGAAACTACTGAGTCAGGTAAAGTGTTCCAGGCGTTGACCACTCTGTTGTTGAAGTTCAAATTTAACCAGAAAGAAACTCATGGAAATTATATTTGCTTATGTGCTATTACTAACAAAGATGATCTGTAATCTCCTAGTAACAAAAGTAGAACAGGCTCCTCCTCTCTGAGAGTTTCGTTCCTTCTTCCCTCCCACCCAGCAACGGGGGTTTGCAGTCTGCCCCCCAACAATTGGCTTCTGCTTGGCCTCACCCCACGAGCCCTTGTGCCCAGCTCAGCCCAGCCCTGGGTTGCAAAACGTGGCTTGCAAAGCTCAAGTCACCCCCTGGCACACTTTGCCCTTTGTTGTCTGGGACACAGCTGTGCCTGGAACAACAGATGTTTATGCCCGTGCCACACGCTGCCCCCCCCCCAGCAGCTCCTGGGCCCCAGTGGACTCAATTCAGTCGCCAGCACAATGGTGGAGCCGCAACAACAATGATTGCAGCCAGAAGCCCAATTCACAATGGCCACAAAGGCTGGGGACGAGCTTGTTGTGAAAGGAGCAAAGAAACATCTGGATGTTGCAAGTGGTGTGATCCGTGTCTGTCCCATTCTCCAAACAGCATCAGAACTTTTCCAGAAGACACCGGCGTGCCAAAATCAGCTAAGGCTTGGGGCTGTATGTAAAGATTGGTGAAACATTATGATTATTATTTATTATATAAAGATTGGTGAAACATTATAAGATTGGTGAAACTGTATGTAAAGATTGGTGAACATTAGGACCGTCCCTGTCCTAATGTTCCCGCTTATCAGTACCAATCTTATGTATATAAACAATGTTATATCTATGTATATTACTAATACTACTTGACAAAATAAATAAACAAATAAATGTTATTTAAGGGGCAGGAGGAGGAGGAGGGAACTAGGCAACAGTTAGATAAGAGGCAGCTTAGCCCACAAAAGCAACGGAGGTGTGGAAAAGGTCTCAGAAAGGGTCCCCGTTTCTTATGTTGTAAAGGTGAGGTGGGGGTTAGGTATGTTGTTTGAGACTTGTGTAAGGAGATTCTCAGTCCTCCAGGTCTTGGCTGTCCCAAAGGTGCTTTTTTTTCAAGAGGCGACTGGACTTTCTGGTTTTTCTTTGAAGACGCTTCGCTTCTCATCCAAGAAGCTTCTTCAGCTCTGGCTGGATGGTGGGGAATGGAAGGGTTGATACTCCTTGCAGACAGCTGGTCATTTGCATCCTTATAGAGGGTCCTTGAAGCACTTAGAGGTTTATCTGTGTCCTGTTAACTGTTGCATCTAAAAGGATGCAAATCCAGTCAGAACTGAGAAGCGAAATGTCTTCGAAGAAAAACCAGAAAGTCCAGTTGCCTCTTGAAAAAAAAGTACTTTGTGATTTATATTGCCTGTTATATGTATATGCAGGGAGAAGCATCCCTATCTAATATAATGGTTTATTCCTGAGCACGTGATTGATGTATTCTTGTACGCATGTGTACATTCCATTCCTTCCTTCTGTTCCTGGCTTCCATTGAAGCAAGACCTATTTTTATATCAGAGATGCAGAATAATGAGGATTTATTGTTTTGTACCGAAATAAACATTTTTACTTAGACTTTTAAACTGCGGTTTCTTTTCTAAAGTTTGATGTCCGGGAAAAGATCTATTTCTCCTTTGTGAGATTAATTATCGCCTCTGACACTTTGAGACATGCAAGATTCTGCTAGCATAACCTTAGAATAACCTTAGAATAAAGGTAGTGTTAGCACTTGCGGTTGGAACTTCTTGCCTGGACCGTTTCAAAAGCCTTGACCCTGGGACTGGGTTCATCTGGAAATCAGTCTCATTTGGAAATCGGTCTCATCAAGAGAGTAGACGGCAAATCCTGAGACCCAAGGATACAGTCTATTCAAACAGCGCTGGCTGGGGAAAAATAACCCTGACAACAACAACAAACAACTCCTTGTGTAAGATGGCAAGAGTGGTAGACGGTAGCTCCTTCGCCAGCTGACAATTCCATTAAAAGGCATCACCTGTAATTCCCATCCTCCGAGGCCCACGGTGGCTAGGCTAATTTAAGAATCAAGTGGGGGTGACATGGGGAGAAGGGATGCAGGTCATATATAATGCATTCATGAAAAGGTTTGCGACCCACAAAAGCTGACACCTTTTTTGACTCATATTTATGACGGCTGCAGTGGCTCACCTTCCTGTGATCTACTTTTGCAACCTCCCGATTTAACAACGACAGTGATTCGCTTAACAACGGTGGCAAGGAACGGTTGTAAAATGGGGCCGAACTCATTCAGCAACCATTTCACATACCAGCAGAAATTTTGGGTTCATTTGTGATCATAAGTTGAGAACCACCTGTACATATATATATACAGTATAAGTACTGTTTGTATTATTCTCTTTTATGGTGTGCAGCATTACGCAAAGCATAAAAATGTAGCAAGACATAAGAAATTAAAGGCTTGAATTTTAAAAAAAGAGGGAAACCTAGCTCAATCTAGTTTAGTTCAATTATAACTTCCCATATTATTCGGCTCTTACAACCTTCACAGCTTCCCTCACGTCCAGCCATTGCTCCTAAAGTTGCCTTTTGTGCTACACCTGTCAAGTTTGAGATACTCAAGACGCCCACAGAGACCCCAGGCAGGTCTTGCAAAACGGCTCAGGAGCCCAGAAGAGGCATTGCGCAAATCCGTATTTTATTTATTTTATTTTATTTATTTATTTATTTGTTTTTGTCAAGTACGTGTTAGTAATATACATAGATATAACGTTGTTTATATACGTAAGATGGGTACTGATAAGAGGGAACATTAGGACAGGGACGGTAGGCACGCTGGTGCACTTATGCACGCCCCTTACTGATCTCTTAGGAATCGGGTGAGGTCAACAGTGGACAGTCTAAGGGTAAAGTTTTGGGGGTTTGGTGACCAAACCACAATGTCAGGTAGTGAGTTCCAGCCTGGAGTCCCTGGACCAATGACCCCGTGCATGGCCCAGAATTAGCAGTGTCCCCCCCCCCCCCAGCAACGGCAGAGGCGCACCCCACCAACCTGCCCTGGAAATGGGGCTTCTCTGCGCCCTCAAAAGTCAGTATCCCGCTTGTGTGGGTTGCCCCCCCCCTCTGCAACCCCTTTTAGCATCTTTGGCAGCACAACGGGGCTCCTTGCCTGGCGTTCCTCAAATGGCTCTTTGTCTTGGCTCCAAAGTTTCGGTCACCAAACCCCCAAAACTTTACCCTTAGACTGTCCACCTCACCCGATTCCTAAGAGGTGAGTAAGGGGCGTGCATAAGTGCACCAGTGTGCCCACCGTCCCTGTCCTAATGTTCCCTCTTATCAGTACCCAACTTATGTATATAAACAATGTTACATCTATGTATATTACCAACATGTACTTGACAAATAAAATAAATAAATAAAAATAAATAAAGTTGGGGGATGCTCCCCTCCCTCCTTTCACCTCCCTCCACCCCACAGGAGCCCCTGATGCCATGTGCTTTCTTTCCCCTCCATCCCGATGCTCTCGGGAGTGCCCAGGGCTTCCATGCCCCCCCCTTCTCAGCTCCCTCCCCCCGCCCGGGGCTGGCATTTGCAGCCCGCTCCCTCCCTCCCTCCCTCCCTCCCTGGCTGCCACCCCCGCGCCGGGCGGAGAAGCCGAGCGCTGCTCTCTTCTGCAGGGCTGAAGCATCCCGCTCGGCCACTTGGGCTTCAGCACCCAGCCAGGAGGAAAGCTGCGGGGACCCAACGCTCAGCCGGCGCGGGAGAAGCGATGGCCGGGCTGCAGCGCTGGAGCCAAGGCTTCCGGGCGGGGCGCTTCCTCCTCCTCCTCCTCTCCTTGCTGGGCCTGCTTTGTTGCTGGGGGCCGGTGGGCTCCCGCCGAGCGCCCCGGCCGCCCCCTTGCCCCGCCAGCTGCTCCTGCACCCGCGACACGGCTTTCTGCGTGGACTCCCAGGCGGTGCCCAAGAACCTGGCGCGGGACGTCATCTCCCTGTAAGTGGCAAAGCGGAGATCCCTTGCAGGGGGTGGGGGTGGGGAGGAGGGGGGGAGAGGTTGGGGGTGGGAGCGAGGGGGGGGAAAGGACCCCCATGTCTTTGAAATGGCATGGGGGTCTCCTGCTTAGCGGGGGTGTTGTTGGACTTAGAAGAACTCCAAGCTTCGCTTCCAACTCTCTTGTCTTCTTCTCTGTTGTCTTCTTCTGCATCTCCCGGTGTGTCTATTTCAACGCCGCAACAACAACTTTGGGAACCAGGGCGGAGAGAAACTTGGCCAGAGGAGGGCTCGGGTGCGGGGGTGTTAAAGAGGGGGGGGGGAGGCAGGAGCAGAACAAAGGAGGTAGCACATCCCACCCCAACATTTCAAGGGTGCGGATTGGGTGGGGCTCCATATCTAGAAGGCTGGAGGGGGGGGGAGGATGTATCACACACACCCTGCCGCCGGTGGGTTTGATTCTTGAGAAGGGGGGGGCGGAGACCTTCTCTCCACCCTTTGGGGGGGGACCACAGATGGGGGCCCATCCCACAGGACAGCATCTTCTTCCCCAGGCTGCTCCCGATGCGGCATTGAAAAGCCTCTTTTTGCCCAGAGGGGATGCCAGAGTTATCCTCTCGGGTGGAAGGGGGCAGAATGTGGGGGTGGGGGGTGCCCCAGCCTTTACTGGATACTGCAGCTTCCCCCCCCCAGCAACCGAGGGGGACCAGGGGTTCCCAACCCATTGTTGTTGTTTTTTAATCTGAGGGAGAGACCCCTGGAAAGCCTAGGGCAGGATGCCTGCCCACTTCTCAGGGAGACCAAACTGGTTGCTGTTGTGAAGGTGTGGTGGGAAGGCATGAGTCACTTGTGTGTGTGTTGTTGTTGTTTTTTAGTCAGTGTGTTGGTTGCTTTTGTCACAGCCAACATTCCCTCTTGACACCTCGCTTGTGCGTGCTTCTGCATTGCTGCTTGTGGGTCTGAAAGAGAGGTGGGACTGCCAAGATAGAACATAGAATAATAGGATTGGGGGGGGGTTTCCTAGAGGTCTTCTAGTCCAACCCCCTATTGCCCCATGGCAGGAGATCCTGTACGATTTCCAGACTTTTCTTTAGGATTGATGGGATGGATACACATGATCACAGAAAGAACGACAGAACAGAATAATGGAGTTGGAAGGGACCCTGGAGGTCCTCCAATCCAACCCCCCACCCAAGGTGCATATATGCGTGGGGGTTAGATTGGAGAACCTCCAGGGTCCCTTCCAACTCTATTATTCCGTTCTGTCATTCTCGGATGCATTATAATCTTTGCAGATTATAATGGACAATGCATGTCTGTGTATATGCTCATTTGCCTTGGCCTTTGTGGCATATGAACATAGTAGCCATGCTTAGCACAGGTTTAAATTTTAACATGGCATATAAAACAAGCCATGGTTACTCTTAGCTGAAGTCACTCTAAGATTGTTGTTTTGGGGGAATCTTAGAAAAAAAAGTATTATACTTGTTTAACAATAGGATAGAATTTTAAGATACACTGGAAAATAAAATAACAAACTTCCATATTCAAGGTCCATCAGATGGCAAAATTTGCCACTCGGTGGCACTGGCACAGGTTTCATGTGAATGCACAACTGTTGATTACACTGAAGCATTTTACAAATGTCGGCAATTGCCAGATCAATAGGCAGCTGCTATCCTAACACGGCATCCTTAGCCTTTTTGAAAAATAGTTCCTACTCATATTTGAAAAGTTGAGGATCAGTCATCTTAGAATATAGAATAGAATAGAATAACAGAGTTGGAAGGGACCTTGGAGGTCTTCTAGTCCAACCCCCTGCTTAGCAGGAAATTGAGACAAATAGTTATCCAATCTCTTCTTAAAAACTTCGTGTTGGAGCATTCACAACTTCTGGAGGCAAGCTGTTCCACTGATTAATTGTTCTAACTGTCAGGAAATTTCTCCTTAGTTCTAAGCTGCTTCTCTCCTTGATTAGTTTCCACCCATTGCTTCTTCTCCTGCCATCAACCTTATGAGTTTAAGCAAGTCATGGTTCTCCCATCCAAGACATCTCTGCCCTGAAGATAGGAGCTTCTTCTCAAGCTATCCAAAGAACAGCTGTGCTCACACAACACTCTTAACCAAGTCAATGCAAGTTTTAATGGCTAAGAAAGCTCACCATGCTTGTGTGAAAGTGTGTGTGTGTCTGTTCCATCATATTGTGCAAATCCAGCCTACAGTATGTGGTTACTTTATGACTGAATGGAAATCCCAACAATGAGAAAATTAGACCAGCCTACCATAAGGGTCTCCAACCTTGGCAACTTTAAGACTTGTGGACTTCAACTCCCATAATTCCTCAGCCAGCTTTGGTGGGCTGCATGCGGCCCGTGGGCCATAGTTTGAGGGCCCATGCTTTAGTGGGTTGGAACAGATGACCTTCAAGGGTTTTTCCCCCCCAGTTCTTTAAATCTGCAATTCTGTAGAGAGAAGCTAACTATTAACTTTGGAAGGTCATGATTTACAAATTTTGATTGCATTTTGTTGGGGAGCCCTTACGTTCAGATCAGTGGTGGGATTCAATTTTTTTTACTACCAGTTCTGTAGGCGTGGCTTGGTGGGCGTGGCTTGGTGGGCATGGCAGTGGAAGGTTACTGCAAAATCCCCATTTTGAGTCCCATCAGCTGGGACTCAGGAGGCAGAGAATAGATGGAGCGGGGTCAGTCAGAGGTAGTATTTACCAGTTCTCCGAAATGCTCAAAATTTCCACTACCGGTTCTCCGAACTACTCAAAATTTCCACTGCCGGTTCTCCGAACTGCTCAAAGTTTCTGCTACCAGTTCTCCGAACTACTCAAAATTTTCGCTACCGGTTCTGCAGAACTGGTCAGAACCTGCTGAAACCCACCTCTGGTTCAGATTGGGACCTCTGTGTGGTGTCCACATGCTTTCCAACTATCCTTCTCTACCCAAGTGTCATCACAGATGCTTGACTTCCATCAGCCTCAAGTAGCAATAATCTAAGCTACCCAGAAAACACCATCTTGCATAATTCAACATATCATTTTTTTCTTCTTCGGTTTGGACCTTGGTGCAAAGGAGTTTCCGGAACCTCTCAATATTCGGAATAGCAAACGCCTTCAGGCATTTCTTCCCGCTTGCAGGCCAAAATTGCGGCAGCCCCTCCTAACCCCACCCGCCGGAAATTGTTGGGATGCGAGGCGACAGGCCCACCTGTGGGCCAGCATTGATTTGCTGAAGTGCTCTGGGGGCTCCTTGCCAAGCAGTGTTCATGAATCACAGCAGGACAAACGGCATTCAAGGCTCCCTCCCTCTCCATCTCCGGGGGAGGGGGGGTCCGAGTGTCGCAGTTTCTCAGCCGCAGGACAGAGAGGAGAGCCAACTTGGGGGGGAGGGAGGAGGAACCCCAGCCGGAAGCCTTGGGGGAGGGGTCCACAGGGGGTGCTCAAAAGAATCAAGGAGTTACAAGATACCAGAGGGGAAGCATGAAAGATTCACCAAAAAGTTAATAAGAGTTGAAATTCTAAAAAGGACAAGAGATGATGGATAGATATTTAATTTTTTAAATATGGTGGTTATTTTATTGTTAGAAAAAAGAAGTAGAAAGTAGAAATTGGGAAAATGGTATTATGTATACTGAAATATAATAGAACATATAATTACTATGTATACACAAATGTTAGAAGTTGAAAGATTATGATTATGTTTATTTAAATGGTACTATCATTATCAGAATTGTATGTAAAGCATATTGACCCAGACAATACACTGTCCATGGGGTCTCGATCGGGGTGGGTTCTATCTTACCTTGCTGCCGGTTCGCTTCCTCCCGCGCTAGTGGCCTGTGGCCGCGCGCACGCATGCGCAGTGCCGAAAAATTTGAACACCCCCCCCCTCCCAAAGGCCAAAAACAAGATGGGGACGCATGCGCAGTGCCGGAAACTTGGCAGAAGAAAAAAAAACTGGAAATTAAAAAAAATAAAAATAAAAAGATGGCAGCGCCCACGGACCAGCAACCACTGAACCGGATCCATGACATCACTGTGATGTCACCAGCTGGTCGCTACCATTTCGGGTGAATCGGTCCGAACCGGGAGGAACCCACCTCTGGTCGCGATGGGTCAGACACGACTTCGCTACTAACAGCAACAACAACAATACACTGTCCACCAATTGGATGCTAAAGAAAAAATCATTAAAAAAATAAATTTATAAAAAGAATCAAGCGGATGGTTTTAGTTAGAACAACAGAGTTGGAAGGGACCTTGGAGGTCTTCTAGTCCAACCCCCTGCGCAGGCAGGAAACCTTATACCATTTCCGGCAAAATGGCTGGGACAGTGTGGTTGATGCTGGGCTGCCATTCTTACTTATTTGACCCTATCCTGAATGTAGTTCCAGAGGCTTCCTATATACGGTTGGGAAAATGGGGGAGGGGGCACTTCTGCGTTCCGAAGACTCTGGGGGAGCTGTGTCCCCTGGAAGCTCCTTCAAGGCGTCCGTATGCAGGGGTTTGACAGGCACCTGTGTTGTGACATCATGCAAATGACTCCATAAATCATGCAAACGACGCCAGCGTAATTTCCCCTTTTCCCCTCCATGGCGATTCTCGTGAATTTCATGGAATTTTCTGGGGACAATGCAGGAGTTGATTCTTGGATTTTTTTCCACCCCACTTTCACAGTCTTATTATATAGCCTGGTGTTTCCTAGGGCTATATCGATATGAATTATTATGTATTTCAATATTTTGAAATATGATTTTTAAAAATATTTTGAAATATTATTTATGCACATATTTTGAAATATTACTATTATTGAATGTTCATTTGTTATTGTTGATTTAAATATTATTTAAATTTTATGAAATATGAAACATTGATACTGCTGTTATTTGTTTTAAATACCAATGAGTAACACTTTAATAAGAAATATTATTAAACTAATTTATTTATTTATTATTTCTTTTAACATAAATACATAGAAAGGTTAATAAGTGGTTTACGATTATTAAGCATTAAATCTTTTAAATTGAAAAGTTAGCACTCGAGAGCAGCCAAATTCAATGAAGTGCTGCCATCTAGCTGGCTAATGTTCTATACATTTGATGGCTACAAGTTTTTTGGGAAAAGATTGACCAAGACATTGGTATATCTTGATAGGCTTGCATTTCACAGGCTGGCTGTGGACATGGGTGGGTGTTCTCACCCAGCTCCCCAAACACGACAAACCCATTGCAGTGGAAGCAATGCAGGGGTGGGTTCTAATTTACCTCACCGCTGGTTCGCTTCCTCCCGTGCTGCATGGCCGCGCAGTGCCGAAAACTCTGCTTCTGCACATGTCCAGAAGCAAAACAAGCAAAAAATTAAAAAAAGCTGAAAACAAGATGGTGGCACATGCGCAGTGCTGAAAACTCTGCTTCTGTGCATGCGCAGAAGCAAAAAAAATAAAAAATAAAATTCCCCCCCCCCCAAAAATGGCGGTGTCCACGGACTGGCTCCGTGACGTCACCACCGGTTTACTACCGGTTCTATAGAACTGGTGCGAACCGGGAGGAACCCACCTCTGAAGCAATGATTCCTTTATTAGGAGCGCCGGCAGCCCCGGGAAAAAGTTTCTCTTTCACTGCAGGCTAATAAGTCTGGCCGGAAGATGAATAGTTGTCTGCCACATCTATTCATCTCCGCCCCTGCCTTTTATCCCTAGAGCTAGGGTGGGGCTTCGCTAGCAGCGGTGGCTCTTCCTTCCCAAGGACCGGCCCATAGATTTCCACTGCTCTCCTCTCCTCTGCCTTCTGTGCATCCACGCATCAGGCACTGGACCCAGCTGTTCCTCCTCTTCCTCATCAGCCACCTCCAGACCTGGGGGCTGTTGACTCTCCATCTGAGGGCTGACGGACGGGCCAGGCTTTGCCTCTCTCTCTCTCTCTCTCTCTCTCTGCCAGCTCCATTCCCTCTTCCCCCTCGGAGCTCTCAGGTTGCCTTGATGGTGACCCTGACTCCCACGCCTCCTCCTCCTCCTCCTCTGATTCGGCTGCTGGAGGGGCCAGTGGGCTTCAGTCGCCATGACTGCAGGCAGCCCAGCCAGATGGACTACTCTGGGGTGCCAGGCTCTGCAGCGACTTCCCACTGATTTCTGTCCCCCTCCTCTTTTGCAGGACCCTGATCAACGCAGGCTTCAGCGAGTTGAAGGAAGCGGCCTTTGCACATCTTCCGTCACTGCAGTTCCTGTACGTCTCTCTGCCCAACGGTTGCCAGAAGAGGGGGAACGGGGGCCCGAGTTGTCAGTGCAGAGCCCCCACCCAAGTGCTTGCACCAAAGGAGCATTTGGCCATGGGAATTTCTCGGGAGCTGGCAGGAGGCCAGGGGTCCCATGCTTTTCATAGCAAGCACCACAAATCTTCCTTTCTGGAGTTACAGCATTCTTGGGGACCGCGTTTCTCAACCTTGGCAACCCTCCGATGGGTGGACTTCAGCTCCCAGAATTTCTCAGCCAGCCGTTTGGGAGTTGCCAAGGTTGAAAGATGCTCTCCAAGGAGTAAGTAGAACTTTGATGGTTTCTAGGACCAGATGTGAGGAGTGGGGTGGGGAACCCTAACTCTCTTCCTTTCAGTTGGGGGGTTTCCTTTGAGGCAAGAGTTGGCAGAGCCAAGAGTGAGGCCCCTTCCCCAAACTTCATGAAGTCCACCCCTCCCCCTTCATCTCCTTTTTTGAAGGAGGACAGGGAACCTAGAATCAGAAAAGTGGATTTGAGAGAGGTGAAATGGAAGAGCGCTTCCTTGAAAGGAACGGGAAAGTCACATTTTGAATATTTTCTGGATCTCGCTTTGCTCCTGGATCCCAAAATCCCCGGATGCCAGTATCTGTCAACCATCCCAACCTGGTCAGTTAGGAAGGAAAGACTCCTGGCCCATGATTAGCCAAAAGCATACTTTACTACAGCCAAGGTGTTTCAAGAAGAGGCAAAGCTGGATCTGAGGTTTTTGCGTGCAAAAGATACAATTAACTGCAATCACAGGTAGTCCTTGGACTTACAACAGTTCGTTTAGTGACCATTCAAAGTTACAACGGCCTTGGAAAAAGTGACTTATGACCGTTTTTCACACTTACGAGCTTTGCAGCATCCCCATAGTCACGTGATTTACATACAAATGCTTGACAACTGGTTCATATTTATGACGGTTGCAGTGTCCCGGGGTCATGTGATCCCCTTTTTACGACCTTCTGACAAGCAAAGTCAACGGAGAAACCAGATTCATTTAACAACTGCGTTACTGATTTAACAACTGCAGCCATTCACTTAACAATTGTGGCAAAACTCACTTAACAAATCTCTCACTTAGCAACATGAATTCTGGGCTCAATTATGGTCATAAGTCGAAGGACTACCTGTAATGATAGCATCGTTGGCCAAGGGTTCAGCTCCAGACTAATTGGGGCCATTCTTGCAGGTCTGGCAATGTGCTCTTAATCTAAAGGCCATCTTGGCCCAGCCCTGGCCAACCTTTTGGGCTCGGCGTGTCTGAAAATCAGAAAATGCCTAACTCCGCTGGCTTGTCACACCCTCACCCGGCAGCCTCCCCAAGGCTGCTGTGGGTCACCCGAGGCCTTCGCTCTTGGAGCAGCTTCGGAGGATGTTCTTCCGTGGCTTCTGCAGCCTTTGAAAACTGTGTGGAAGCATGTCCTGTTCTCACATTGTTTCCGTAGCCTCTGAAAATGGTGTGGGAACAGGACATGTTTTGGAGAATGGTTGTTGTCCAAAAGATGGGTGAAGATGGGTGTGTCACCCAAAATGTTGTGGTGTGTTACCCTTGACATCTATATAATAGGTTCGCCGTCACAGCCCTACTCTTATTTCAAGTAATTTTCCCCGTTGCAAAAGGGCACTTGGGCTGTCGATTGATGGATTTGTTAACATGAATTCATGTGGCTCTTAAGTTTGTGAAATATTTTGATTGATTGATTGTAATTTTCCATTCATTCTTCTTACTGGCAGTGCATGGTTTTTAACATGGCTTTGAATATTTGGTTGGTCTCGACTGATTTCCCTTGCAATCTCATATGAATATGCAGTAATTTCAAAGAGGGAGCAGAGGATTAATTGGGGGGGGGGGGAATCCCCAGGACTCAAACAAATCGCAGATCCCCACACTTCAGTTCTTATATTTCATTTATGATTAGAAGCTGATTAAATTATCAAAATGTTCATTTATAAGGTCTAAGAGTTCTACTTTTGCAGTGATCAGCTTTAAGATCTTAAGAGAAATTTTGCATATAATGGTTTTACAGACCTGGAGAAGATGTGGCTGTTCTCCAGCTCAGTTGGAGTGGGGCAGGGGCTGATTTTAAAGACGTGCTGCCCTTCACCTCCAGATTTTTTCCTTTATGCTGCACTGCACGTCTTTTAACAATTATCCACAAACTGGCTTTGCTAATTCAACACCAAGCATCGCTTGTGTTCTAGTTCAGATAATGTTTGCATATGCCTGAGTTGCTAAGTGGGTCACCTGTTTCTGGAAGGAGCCTAGATTAGGGTAGAGAGAAAAAAGGATACTGCAGGACAATGGTGGGTTGCTCCTGGTTCGGACCCGTTCTTAGAACCAGTAGCGGCGGTGGCGGGAGGCTCCGCCCACCCACCCGGAATGCTTCGCGCGCAAGCAAACCAGTAGTAAAGGGTTTTAGAACCCACTACTGCTGCAGTAGTAAAGAATGACAGAAAAGGGGGTTGAAAAAGTCAAGATGGCAGTGGAATGACTCAAAAGAAGCCTCACTCCTTTTAATGTGTGTCGCCGTGGGGGTCTATGCAATGACTATCATTGTACTGAAACAATATACTGTATTTTACTAAAACAGAGCCATCTCTCTCTCTCTCTCTCTCTCTCTCTCTCTCTCTCTCTCTCTCTCTCTCTCTCTCTCTCTCTCTCTCTCTCTCTCTCTCTCTTTATATATATATATATATATATATATATATATATATATATATATATATATATATATATATATATATATATATATAGCTATATAGCTATCTATCTGTCTATCTCTATCTATCTATCTACTTTGTTTCCCCCAAAATAAGACCCTGTCTCATATATTTTTGAACCCTGAAATAAGCGCTTGGCCTTATTGCCATGCACTCAAAAGCCCGATTGGGCTTATTATCAGGGGATGTCTTTTTTTGGGGGAAACAGGTATCATCTATCTATCTATCTATCTATCTATCTATCTATCTATCTATCTATCTATCTATCTATCTATCTATCTATCATCTATCTATCTATCATCTATCTATCTATCTATCTATCTATCTATCTATCATCTATCTATCTATCTATCTATCATCTATCTATCAATCAATCAATCTATCTATCAATCTATCTATCATCTATCTATCTATCTATCTATCTATCTATCTATCTATCTATCTATCTATCTATCTATCTATCATCTATCTATCTATCTATCTATCATCTATCTATCTATCTATCTATCTATCTATCTATCTATCTATCTATCTATCTATCTATCTATCTATCTATCTATCTATCTTCGGGAGTTGGGCGGCATATAAGAATAACAAAATAAATAAATAAATATCTATCTATCTATCATCTATCTATCTATCTATATCTATCATCTCTCTCTCTCTCTCTCTCTCTCTCTCTCTCTCTCTCTCTCTCTCTCTCTCTCTCTCTCTCTCTCTCTCTCTCTCTCTCTCTCTCTCTATCTATCTATCTCTATCTATCTATCTATCCTTGGTGTTGATCTAGCAAAGCCAGTTCGTAGATAATTCTATCTGTATATTTTGCATGACTGAAGAAGTCATGTGAAATGCAACTGGATGATCCAAGCCCCATCCCTTTTAAGGTTTAACCCAACGTACATAAAAAAGGGAGGTGCTCTGATCATGAAATCGGGGCCACTGTCATCACTTTTGGGATACCCCCTCCCTCCAACACCCTGATATCTTAAAGGGCCTGTTAAGAGTTAAATAATCCCAGCTAAGTGTAAAAATTGAACTGAAATTAAATAAAAATGCAAGAGAATTTAAAACAATCTGCAGCGCAATTTGGGAAATCTTGAATTTTGCCCATCTTAGGTTGTTCCCCTGGCCAGTTTTAACACTTGCTTCTTCTTTTTTGTTTGTTTCTTGCAGCTTGCTGAATTCCAACAAATTTTCCCTGATCAGAGACAACGCATTCACGGGCCTTTCTCACCTGCAATACCTGTACGGAATATCGGCAGGCTTTCTCCGGTCTTTAGTCAGAACATGGGGTGACCTGGGCCAAATTTTTTTTGGGAAATGACACTCTGCAGAAGGGCACGTAAACCTCATGCAGGGTTAAAATACGAAGGTCTAGGCTGGAGAATTACAGGAAGGATCTGGACTGGTCTTGAAGCGTTATGTGAATTTCGTTGTATGGGTATATACGTAGAATGACAATAAATTATTATTATTATTATAAGTCTTAGCAACCTCTTCCTTCCAATGACAGCACCTAATTCTTCCTCTTCCTCATAAGAACTACAGGTGGACACTTCCCCATTAACATGGTAAGATCTTCCTCTGGCATAGGCTGACTCACCTCTGCCTGTAGCAAGATCAACCCTGTTAATAATCTTCTATCGACTCTTTCTGCTCCAGGGCTGTTTACAGGGCACCTGCATTCAGGTACCAATCAAATCAGTGGTGGGCTGCTGCCGGTTTGGACCGGTTCATTAGAACCGGTAGCGGGAATTTACCGCCGCTTGCAGAACCGGCAGCGATGACTGGCTGTCCACGCTCCCAAACTGGTCACCGTGGCTTGCAAAAAAAACCCCCTCTGCGCATGCGCAAAGGCTTCTGCGTATGCGCAGAGGGTCATTTCCGGGTCTTTTGCACGACGTGACGAGGGCGCACTTCCGACGCGATGGGAACGGGTAGGGAAGGTAAGTGGAGCCCACCCCTGAATCAAATCCCACACTGGATCTTTGCCACGAAGCAAAAAAATTAAAAAAATAAAACCCTGATCAGCGAGAGGGAACATTTGTCCTAGGAGTGTCGACTCTGGGCTTCAATATCCCTGCAGGGGCATCTGCTGACTCTGTATTTTAGCCCAGGTGTCATGGAAAGGGGAGACTCTGCTATGGGTTGGCAGCCTGAAAGAAGGAAGGGATGGAAGCTAGGGAGACTGTGTTTGAGGGACATAGGTGAAGGGAAAGGGGATTCGTTGTTAGAGGAAAGTGGGGCGGGAGGGTGATGGAGAAAATATAGGTGGGACCTTATCAAAATATGTCCCTTGCCATCTTGCTTTTTGTTTCCTTAGGTTCATCGAGAACAACGACATCCGGTCTCTGTCAAAAAATGCCTTTCGTGGGCTTAAGTCCCTGACACATCTGTGAGTTTTCACTTACACATAGCTCATTTCACGTGTATCTGGCTAAAATGTCTTTGTGTCAGGACTGGAAACCATCTTGGGCCTTGGATGGTGATCAAGAACCGAGATGAATTAAGACCTCTGATTGTTGAAAGAATTATTTTCTTGAGAGGGAGGCTTCTGGTTTTCCAGCTCATTTTTAAGGTCTGAGTTTCTTTCTTTCTTTTTTTCCAATTTTTATTTTTATTTTTTCCTCCACCACTTTTACAATTCAATAGACAGGTCTGAGTTTCTCTACCTTGAGTGAGAAGTGGAACAGTGTGCTAGGAGTTTACTTTTCAGTTGCACGACTTTTCACCACTCTTAAAAAGGATGAACATTTGCTCATTGAAGTATGTTCCCAAAACACAGTTGCAGCCCCTCCCCCCCCCGCGAGCCTCCCTTTCATTGTTTAGTCTTAATGTGAGGATCATGAAATGTTTGGCATAAAATAGTTGTCCTTCCCTCTTTTCGTCTAGATCTTTGGCCAACAACAACCTGCAGACGCTGCCCAGAGATCTCCTGAAGCCTTTGGATATCCTAAGTGATCTGTAAGGCTCTCTTTTGGTTGTGAATGCTATAAAAATAATAGTAACAGGAATAATAGTACATGGATGACCATTAGATGAGCAATGTGACATCATCATGCAAATTGCACAAATGACAGAATTTGCACCATTTGTGCAGTGATCTCATGAGGCATGCAACATTATTGTGTATTCCACTATAGCCTGGCTAATTCTTTATGGCACTAGAAATGTTTAACCATATGATTGTTAATTGCATTAGTACAATGACCTAAGATAGTTGTAGTTAATGGGAAGGCTTTGGACGAAACAAGCCAAGCGGGACAATTAAAGACAAACTTCCAAAATCAATTGATGTAAATAATGAATGGAGCAGGAGGGAATATGATTTAAACACACACCTATTATTTTTCCACTGAAACCACAGAGAAGATAATATATATTGAGCCACGGTGGTGCAGTGGTTAGAGTGCAGTACTGCAGGCTACTTCTGCTGCCTGCCTGCAATTTGGCAGTTTAAATCTCACCAGGCTCAAGGTTGACTCAGCCTTCATTCCTTCCGAGGTGGGTAGCTGCACTCTAACCACTGCGCCACCTCGGCTCATATTAGGCCTACCACATTTAGTGCTGTGGGAAACTGGGAGGGGGGATTGTATGGAGCTGGGGAGATATGTAGTCAAAATAACATTCCTTTCTCCGAGAGCCAAGGCCACTCTGCCCTGCACCTGGAGGGGTGTGGCTGGGAGGCATCTCCAGTTGGGACGGTGCTTTGATTGGACCAAGTGATGGACATGTGGGTGCTGGGGCAGGGGCTTGGACTTTCTTTTGGGTGGGGAAAACCCGGAAGCTTTCAGATTCGGGTTTTCCCAGATGTGCCAATATGACATCTCTAATAAAATGGAACTTTGAGGAATGCCTAGCCTCGGAGTTTTCTTTCGTTGGGGGTGTTACTTGGAACCCTGCCTTGTCATTAGGGCTGAGACGGAGAAGTTCAATGACAGTCCCCACATTTTCCATCCACAGAGACCTTCGGGGCAATTCTTTGACTTGTGACTGCAAGATCAAATGGCTGGTAGAATGGATGGAGAACACCAATGCAAGCATGCCTGCCATTTTCTGTGGTGGTCCTCCCCAGTACCAAGGCCAGAAGATCAGAGAGCTTCCTCTAAAGAACTTTGACTGTATCACCACAGGTAGGAATGGGCGTCTTTGCGCAGCTGTCTAAGAAACGGCATCAGAACTCATAAATTAGGTCAACATTTGATTGATCAAATGTACATACATGTTCTCCAGCTGCTTCTGGGGCTTAGGATGAAGTTGCCTCAATTCCCTTGACAACTTCCAAACATTGATAAAGGTTATCTAGTAAGGTGAGAAGTTACTGGCGGCCGGGATGGGTTTCACATACCTTCGCCACCGGTTTGAATCGCGATGTTTTGCGCGCGCGAACTCGCTCCGCGCGCATGCGCGTCCCCTCGTGCGATTTGGCTTCCGCGCATGCTCAGAAGCAGGAATGAGCCCGAAACACAGCTGAGGAGCTGATCAGCTGTGCTTCGGGCGAAGAAATAAAGGTCAGAATTCACCCGCGGGCGGGCAGGAGGGCCCTTTTTCAAGCCGCGGAAGGGGAAAAATTCGCACAAAATCCCCCCCAGAAAGATGGCGGCGCGCACGGACCGGCACCGACAGTGACGACACCAGCGGGTTGCTACCAGTTCAGGCGATCCGGTCCGAACCGGGAGGAACCCACCCCAGGCTGGTGCAAACCTTTCCTATTTCCCGAGATGTCACAGACGTAGGGATGGATTTGTTTGTAAAATTACAAGATTTGGGTTAGTTAACTTAAAAAGTATTACTGACGTTATTTGACACATTTTCAGTGAGGCTGCTGAAATTTCTAAAAAAAGAAGATTGCATATATAAATTAGCCGCAGGTGCCAAAGTTCATCTTGTGATCAGCTGATATTTCAAATATAGTACGTCAAGGCCAAATTGTGTTCAGATATAGGACATTATCTTATTTTGAAATTGTCATTATGTGCTATCGAAAGAGGCCTTTCTGGCCCTAACATTCAAACGTTCATTACCAGGAAAAAATATTTTTCAGTCTGAAATAATAAATAGCTTTGATGAAGTCTTCTTTTTTAAAAATATTTGTTGTATTGATTTATTGTAAAGCCACATAAATTGCAACCCTTGTAATTGGGCAAAAGTAATCATGTAGTTAAGTGGGGGGGAAAAAAGAAGGAAATGACTGCATATTAAAATTGGCAAATATTTTTTTTAAAAAAACATCACAGTCCTGGGCCCAAAATGGAACAATGTGATGGGACTGGATGAAAATAGTTGAAATGCTGCTGAGGTGGGGATTTTTTTTCCTCCAAATATTTTGGAAAAACTGGCAGAAAAGCAGCATCGGAGCAGGCCACCTCGGAGCAAGTCACCTGGCTGAAGCAGTGGGTGAAATAAATCCAGACGTAACACGTAGGGAAGGGATTTTGGTGATGACACTCAAGGCTTGGGTGCAAGTGAAGACGGGCATCTGCAGGAGGGGTAAAACAGATAAGAGGGCCGCTATTGAAGCCCCATCTCTTTTACACCTGTTGCAGGTAAAACCAGGGGAAGCCCTTGTTCATGTGGTCGTGGCCATCATCTTGATATATATTTTTTTACTTCTATTGTGATTGCTCCTGCATCGAGAAGGTGTTTGGCTGGAAAGTATATGTTCTGGTTCTGGTATCTCGATTGTACATTCCGCCAGGCTTTACAGGTAGCCCTTAAACATGATGGGTTCTCCCCTCCCCCTTTCAGACTTCGTGGTGCATCAGGTGCTGCCTTTCCAGTCTGTGTCTGCTGAACCCTTCACGTACTCCAGCGACCTCTACGTGGCTCTGGCCCAGCCCAGTTCCAGCAGCTGTACTGTCCTGAAGTGGGACTACGTTGAGCGCAAACTGCGGGATTTTGACCGCATCCCTGGTAAGGCACACCTGCAGGGCAAAAGGGGACATCGTTCACCCCGGTGTGGCTGGAAAGCAAACTGATTGGGCACAGGTAGCATGGGAAGGGTGGAGGACTGGAATGAGAAATCTTTAAGGGAGCAAGGCTGTCAAAAAGCTGTCAAAACCGTCTGGGAGTTGGGCGGCATAGAAATCCATTTAAATAAATAAATAAATAAATAAAACCCTGCAGACTTCGTTAAAAAAAAACTTTTACAGCTGCCTATCTCAACAATATTAAACAAGAAGACCACCAAAAAATAAACATACAGTGATACCTCGAGATACGAGTTTAATTCGTTCTGTAACCTTGCTCGTATGTCAATTTGCTCGTATCTCAAAGCCCTAGAAAAACTTATCAAAGATGCTTCGACAGTGAGGTAAACAAGCACACTGGGTGGATGCGTGGGATAATGTGAGACGCACGAGACGCACGAGGCGCAGTAAACTGGTGGGTCGTGTGCAGCCGGCCGTTCCTCGTATCTCAAATGTTGCTCGTATTTCAAAGCAAAACTTCGCTCGCTCGACGGCTCGTATCTCAAATATCTCGTATGTTAGGGCACTCGTATCTCGAGGTACCACTGTATACCGGTACATAAATGACAACCATGGGCCGCACAATGCCACAGTAACAATGCTTTCTCTCTCGTTGCTCTCTTCTAGCTCACTCCGCCGTTTACTGCAAACCAATCGTGGTAGAATCCCAGCTGTACATTGTGGTGGCTCAGCTTTTTGGAGGCTCTTACATTTACCGCTGGGACTCCAACATCGACAAGTTCATTAAGATCCAAGATATAGACAGCCAGAAGATCCGGAAGCCCAATGACATTGAGGCCTTCCAGATTGACAGCGAGTGGTTCTTCGTCATCGCCGACAGCTCCAAGGCAGGCTCCACCAGCCTCTACCGCTGGAACCAGAATGGCTTCTATCCCCACCAGGACCTGCATTCGTGGCATCGGGACACAGATGTGGAGTACCTGGAGGTCGACGGGAAACCCCGGCTGATCATCTCCAGCAGCTCCCAGGCCCCTATCATCTACCAGTGGAACCGCTCCCAGAAGCAGTTTGCTCACTGGGGGGATGTGGCAGAAGTGCTGGATGTCCAGATGGTCAAGCATTTCCAGATGAAGAGAGACAACTACTTATGCCTGAGTCGTTACATCGGAGACTCCAAGGTGGTCAGGTGGGAAGGGCTGCGATTCACAGAAGTGCAGACCTTGCCCTCCCGAGGCTCCATGGTAATGGAGCCTTTCCGGATCTCTCGGCAACTTTACATGGCTTTGGGGAGTGACTTCTCCTTTACCCACATCTACCTTTGGGATGAAGACAAGCAAAAGTTTGTGAAGTTTCAGGAACTCTCTGTCCAAGCTCCACGGGCTTTCCAGCTCATCCCTTTGGAGGCCATGGGTGTCCTCCTAGCCCCCAGCTTCAAGGGGAACACGCTGGTTTACAAGCATGTTGTCGTAGACCTCAGCTTGTAGGAGAGGGATGAATATTTCCTCCTCACTTCACTCCCACAACAGGCACCACACCAGCCGCCCTATTCTGCTGAAGCACTTGCAGCATTCTGTGGCAACTGGGCGGAGTCATCACTGGGACACGGTTACTGACGCTCTCTCTTTTACGTCCTGGTCGACTGTTCCTTCTATTCCTCACGAACATAAAAGAATAGGAAAGGATCTTATCAGCTTGGGCGTATCTTGCACTCGTTGCCTTTGAGTCCGTGCAGCGAAAACACATTTCTTCAGCGAGGCCCAAGTGTGAGACCACACAAGAATTGCACATAAATTACCTATAGAGACACACACTAATGTATTCTCACAGCATATGCTATTTTCACTAGTATATCCTCACAGCTATGAAAATGACTTTTGAAGGCGTTCCTTCAAAGGCTGCATGAATTGGCAAATTAGGTAGCAATTGGTTTCCTGCAGAAGAGGCTTCCACATTATATTTTAATCTGAAATGATTATGTTTTGTTTATTTGCGTTTACAGGCCACTACCATCACTTTCACCAAATCATTGTAATGTTTCCTTCACCTTTGCTGCTTCTAAGGGTTTTTTTTTAAGGAGGCAATGGAGAGATACTTCACAAAAGTCAACTTCCACTTAGCGGCTGGTTCGCTTAAAGACTTGAGTTGCAGGTCCTGTTTGCGACCACGAAACAAGGACAGCGAGGATGAAGCATTCACATCTACTCATCTGTCTGTTTTGGAGGGTGTGTGTGGGGGGGGTGTTGGTACCAACTAAGATTTGGGGTGGCTATTTGAGCTCTTATCACCTTCCTTTTTCATTTCAGAAAACTTACACAATTACCTTTCCAACTGCCATCTCAGCTAGATGGTTTTATAAAAAGCATGTGATGATTCGGGCTACATTTTCCTGCCTATTTTAAAAATATTAAATGGTTCTAAAACAAAGGACGTTTTGAGCTTGAATTGAAAATGGAAACCGAATAAAATCCTGTCAACGCCTGCTCAGAAGAAAGTCCCTTTGCATATTTTTTTAAAAAACATGACTTATATCCAAGTCTGTTGCCAAGTCTTTCCATCCACACTGTGTACCTGGAGATATAGATAAAGGAAGCAAGAGAGGAAAAGAAAAGAAATCCGAGTCACAAAGCAGGAAACCAAATATCCTGTTGAACTGTCTTGGTGTATTTCTCTGTGGGTGAGAAAGAGGCTTTGGGGTCCTTTTAAAATCCATCATTTCTTCCAACATGGCAAGTAGGAATTGGGCCATCTCACCAGAGGTGGGTTCCTCCCGGTTCGCCCGAACCGGTAGCAACCCACTGGTGATGTCACGGATATGGTTCGGTTGGTGCCAGTCCATGGGCGCCGCCATCTCTTTTTTAAAAATTTAAAAATTTTAATTTTATTGAATTTTTCCCCCCGTTTTTTTTTCTTCTGCGCATGCGCAGAAGCCGAGTTTCCGGCACTGCGCATGCATCACCATCTTGTTTTCGGCTTTTTGGGAGGGGGGTTGGCACTGCGCATGCGCAAAGCGCACGCACGCCCACGAGGCGCGGCCACACGGTGCAGAGGAAGCGAACCTGCAGCGAGGTAAGTTAGAACCCACCCCTGCATCTCACCCATTGAAGGAATTCCTTGTTTCTCCAGAAGACCCAATCAGAGGGAAATAGTTGCATTAAGAGGCAGAGCTGGGGAGGGGAGAAGATTTGGGGATGGGCTGTAAAAGAAAAGCCAAGGGAATCCATGATGGAAAGGAAGTCAGAAGAAAACCAATGGGATGAGCCAACTCTAAACCCAATTTTGGGAAATTCTTGACTCCTTTTCATTGGATGTACTCATATCTTTGGTTCTCTGGTTTTATATCTGCTAACAATATGTATTTTTTAAAGTATGTTTCTTTATAGAAATAGATGTGTAATTCTATTTCTTCATCACACTTAAAAGTTTAGCAAGGGCAGTGATGGAAGAAAGGGGTAAAAAGAAATATGAATTGCAAAGCAGGAAAACAAATATCCTGTTGAATTGCCATTCCTTATTTCTCTGTGGCCCGAGGAAGAGAATGCAGGGACCTTTTAAAATTTTAGGGGGAATGTCAACTCCTTGGGGATCCCTACTAAATATTTTTATTTGGAAGAAGCCACCAATCAGCAAGGGTAGATCTCTCAAACCTCTTATGGAGTGACCAAGGGCTAAACTACATGATACCCTCAGCGCCCCTATCTACTTCAAAGGACATTGTAAAAAGAAAGAAAATGTTCTCCCCCCCCCAATTATTTATTTCTTTCCCTTTCGTTCCATGTGTGCTGGGGAGAAGGGCTTCGTGCCTGGGGTGTTTAGTGTCTAACCTCTCCCATTGACATTTGATGACGTCGACTTAGATCCAATACAGAATTTCCCCGTTTAAATCTCTTCATCTAGAGATGTGCAACCCGAGGCAACTAAAAGTTACCACCAAATGGTAAAGCTTGAACATGAGAGAGGGATAAAGTATTTAAATAAATAACTGACGGGTGACTGGGTGAGGAATAGGATAGCAAGAGAACTTCCAGACAGAGCCTGAGAACCAGCTGTAGGAGCCTTCAAAATCTTATTGAGGTCCTCCATTGAATAATGGAGAAAGGATCCGTCTGAATCTCTACCGCTCTCTCCCAGCTTCCAGGCAGCAGATCCGGTTTTCCGTACAGGATTCCTTCATGGTATATTAAAACTATAAATAACACCGGATAAGTATCTTATTAGGGCTGATTAGGAGATGAATGACTAATGTCCCTGATTGTTTGTATGTGTGTCTTACAGATGAGGTCAATGAGTTGTGCATATAACTGGCAGAGTGGCAACCATTTCAGGTTGGATGGATATAGTCTTACATGCCCAAGATGAGAGTATTCCATCTATAATAGCAGGAAAAGGTCGTTTCTCAACAAGTCACCAGAAGAGCCCCCAGGAGGTACCTAAAAGAAAGTGCAGGATCTCCACCTTTACCAAAAGGCCCAGGATCAGTGGGACTTCCAGATACAAGATGTGAACCACCGGTTGCAGCCTTCAAAATCTTATTGAGTTCCTCAGGATGAACGGTCTTCTACTGTATGATCAAATTTGGGGAAGGAGCAAAGTGGCCCTTAAGGGGTTCAAAGAGAAGATGAGGAAGAAGGGGGAAGAGTTGGTGCCAGTCCTTCAGACGTGCTGGAGATTCAGATTTCAGGATGGGAACATTGCATAATGGAGAAAGGATCCGTCTGAATCTCTACCACTCTCTCCCAGCTTCCAGACAATAGTCCTGGTTTTCCGTACAGGATTCCTGCCTGGTATATTGACACTCTAAATGCAAATGATATAAGTACATCATTAGGGCTGATCAGGAGATGAATCCCTAATGGCCTTATTTATTTATTTTATTTATTTATTTAAATGGATTTATATGCCGCCCAAATCCCAGGGGACTCTGGGCGGCTTTGCTTCTTTCTAGGTGTGTCTTATAGATATTGTAGATGCCTTGTGCATTCTGTTGGCTGAGTGGCGGCCATTTTCCTTTAGACAAACCGAAGGTAAGAATAACACTGGATAAATAAATTATTAGGGCTGATCAGGAGATGAATGGCTAATGGCCTTGCTTCTTTCTAGGTGTGTCTTATAGATATTGTAGATGCCTTGTGCATTCTGTTGGCTGGGTGGCGGCCATTTTCCTTTAGACAAACCGAAGGTAAGAATAACACTGGATAAATAAATTATTAGGGCTGATCAGGAGATGAATGGCTAATGGCCTTGCTTCTTTCTAGGTGTGTCTTATAGATATTGTAGATGCCTTGTGCATTCTGTTGGCTGGGTGGCGGCCATTTTCCTTTAGACAAACCGAAGGTAAGAATAACACTGGATAAATAAATTATTAGGGCTGATCAGGAGATGAATGGCTAATGGCCTTGCTTCTTTCTAGGTGTGTCTTATAGATATTGTAGATGCCTTGTGCATTCTGTTGGCTGGGTGGCGGCCATTTTCCTTTAGACAAACCGAAGGTAAGAATAACACTGGATAAATAAATTATTAGGGCTGATCAGGAGATGAATGGCTAATGGCCTTGCTTCTTTCTAGGTGTGTCTTATAGATATTGTAGATGCCTTGTGCATTCTGTTGGCTGGGTGGCGGCCATTTTCCTTTAGACAAACCGAAGGTAAGAATAACACTGGATAAATAAATTATTAGGGCTGATCAGGAGATGAATGGCTAATGGCCTTGCTTCTTTCTAGGTGTGTCTTATAGATATTGTAGATGCCTTGTGCATTCTGTTGGCTGGGTGGCGGCCATTTTCCTTTAGACAAACCGAAGGTAAGAATAACACTGGATAAATAAATTATTAGGGCTGATCAGGAGATGAATGGCTAATGGCCTTGCTTCTTTCTAGGTGTGTCTTATAGATATTGTAGATGCCTTGTGCATTCTGTTGGCTGGGTGGCGGCCATTTTCCTTTAGACAAACCGAAGGTAAGAATAACACTGGATAAATAAATTATTAGGGCTGATCAGGAGATGAATGGCTAATGGCCTTGCTTCTTTCTAGGTGTGTCTTATAGATATTGTAGATGCCTTGTGCATTCTGTTGGCTGGGTGGCGGCCATTTTCCTTTAGACAAACCGAAGGTAAGAATAACACTGGATAAATAAATTATTAGGGCTGATCAGGAGATGAATGGCTAATGGCCTTGCTTCTTTCTAGGTGTGTCTTACAGACAGATTAGATACAGGGGTGCACTCAGCTGGCTGAGTGACAGCAATTTCCACTTGGAGACAACCAAACAGCCTTTGCCCAAGATGAGAATTTTCAAACCATAACAACATAATAACAGCAGAAAAAGTCCTTTTCTCAACGAGTCGCCAGAAGGCACTGAAAAGAAAGTGTGTCAGTCCACAACCCCCACCTTCCCCCAAAGGCCCAGGATCAGTGTGACGAAAGGGCGCAACGCTCAATGTAGTCGTTTCTTGTGTTTACATTCAGCAGTTTCTGGGATGAACAGTTTGAGTACTCTGGCCTTCCGCCCACCTATCACATTAAAGTCCACATCTACAAGGACACTGAAAAGAAAAAGAAAAACTATAAGCATAATGGTATTGGTCTGGTCAGCATTCCCATAGCTACTGTAACCAGTCGACAGTTTGTGGGAAAGTGGTACAGCAGCACAATCCCACAGTCAATAAGGGAAAGTCTGGTGTGCCATCCATCAAGTCACGGTACCAGGCCACCATCGTCCTGCCTATGGAAAAACATAAAGAGCTTGCTGAATTTGTAACCAACAATTACACTGAATTATGCTCTGTTTTGGAACCAGTCATAAGTGTCAGAAACGAAGAGGAGATGGCCCGTGCTGTGGTGCACATTCTTCAGAGCACTGTCAAAGCAAAGGACTTCTTGACTGATCTGGTGATCACTGTGGATCAACCATGATGCATTGATCTTCAGAGAAAGTACACTTGCCACCAAATCCATTGAGGTATATGATCTCAAGTTGGTGGGACAGAAGCATCTGCAAGATGCACTAGCCTAGCAAAGGCTCAGAATGAACAAAGCCAAAAGTCAAAAGATAATTTTAAAAAAAGTTTCTTTCAACATATAAATAACAAGAAAAAAGTCAAGGAAACTGTCAGTCCACTAAAGAGAGAAGATAGCAAGGAAGTAACAGGCAACAGAGAGAAAGCAGAGCTGCTTAACTCATTCTTTACATCAATCTTCACACAAAAAGAAACTATAGCCCAACCTACCAAAAACGTAACAAAAACGTAAGCCAGATTAGAAATTAAAATTAAAATAGGCAAGAAAATGTTTAGAGAACACCTGTCTGACCTTGATGACTATAAATCACCGGGACCTGATGGATTATATCCCAGAGTTCTGGGATGTTGTCTCAGAACCATTGTATCATATCTTTAAAGTTTGCCCTAAAGCAGTGCTTCTCAAATAGTGGGGTGGGCCCCCCTGGGGGGGCGCAGAGCGATGCCAGGGGGGGCGCATGACCCCGGGGAACATGCTTTTTTTTGCCGCAGGGAGTAGGAGTTTTTTGCACCGAACAAAATAGCACACAGCACAGAGCAGGAGATATGAAGTGCAGATAACAAACCCTTAAGAGACATCATGGAAAAATATTTAACAGGGATGAAAAGAAAGGAGAGAGACGGAGATAATGAGACAAACGTAAGTCTCCCGAAAGCTAAGACGACGAAATATGACAAAGCTTATGTAGGGCTTGGCTTCACTGTGACTACGGTGGGAGACGAGGAAGGACCGGTATGTTTACTGTGTCTAAAAATGTTGGCAGCGGACAGCATGAAGCCAAATAAATTAAGGCGTCACTTAAACACATTACACCCCAATCACGCTGATAAGCCGCTTGAGTTTTTGCAGCGAAAACGTGCCAAATATTGCAAACAATTGTCCCGGCGGAGAGTTTGGGGGGGGCGCAAAATGTTTACTTCTTCCTAGGGGGGGGGGTAACAGAAAATAATTGAGAAGCACTGCCCTAAAGCATCTAAAGGGGAAGGGAAAGCAAAACTCCTTTCTCTAAAGAGCTTCCAGCCAACAAGTGTAATTCATTGCAATTGCTGGCGAATTGCTAAAGTGAGCACTGTGTTTGTGTCCCCTTGTAAGTCCCCCTCCTTTTACAACAACTCCACGATGGCACGACCTTCCCTGTTTCCGTGGACCCTTCCCTCCCCATCAAGGAAGGAGGAACTGAGGACTCGTGTGGTGGAAGAGAAAGCAGAACTGGGCAGCCGAGGAGGCCCTCAGCCGTGTGCAAACAGCCGAGATGCTCTGCCAAGCCCAAGAACAGCAAGGTGATTGGCAGTGCTGGAACTGCAAGGCAGAACTCCTCGGGACTTTCACCTGCAGATCTGAAAAAACTTTCTTCCAATGAAACTTTCTTCCTTCATTTCTACAGGAAGATCTTGGGGGGGGGGGGGAGCTTTTAATGTGCAAGATATCTCCCAGGTGTGACTCTGACAAGTTTTTCAATATTAGACAAGGTTGGAGACTAGTTGTAGTTGCCAAAATGTTATTGAATCTTATTTTTCTGCAGGGAGGTCTTGGGGGGCTTTTGATGTGCAAGACATCATCCAAGTCACCATAGTTACATAGCTGGGATTTCCAGCATGGAGGAAGACTGTGCCAAGACATAGGAGCCAAGAATTTACACTTCCATTCAGCAGTTTTTGGAATGGATCTCTGAAAAGATTCCAAAGGAGAAACATCTACAAAGCCATTAACATCAAGGACACCAATTCTGCTTCAATCCCTTGCCTCTGGAAGGAAGTAGAGACTGGCATCACCAAGGGCAGTGGAAATCCTAAGATATTTAAGGATTTTATTATTTAGCTTGGATATGGTTTCTTTGGTGGGGTTTTTTTTTTAAATTTCTTTGTTTGGGCTCTTAGAGCTGAGTGGACCAAGGTTTTGCTCCAATGGAAAAAATATTCTAGATATGACGACGAACAGCTAATAATCACAAGTATTATTGAATCATTTCCATTAGATATTTATCTTTATATCCATTTATTTGTGTCATTTTTTCATGTGTCCTGTTTCCTTGCACTTGTTGACAAATAAGTAAATAAATAAATAAATAAAAACTTTTTTTTAAAATGGCTGTGGAGGCTTCCTTGAGAAAACCCCAGTACAGAATGAACTCAAAATGGAGGGAATTGTGCTCCTTGAACACAAAAGGAAAATAAGAAGCCATTGCTCAAATATAAAACCAACCACTGCCTTCTTCCCACCTCTCCAAATGAACAGGGCCCGTTCTGCAGTAAGAATATATACTTCAGGACAAGACCAAACTGCAAAATAAAAGAGGGTGTCGAAGGAGGGAAAACTTTCTAAAATAATTTGAAGGGACATTTCTAATCAAATCTCTTGGCTGAAATCATGAAAATCTATAATGAGATATGTCACTTGTTCCAAGCTTGTAGGGTATTTTATTTCATTAGCTGAAGTTTGGCTTTCAAGCAGTTCTCCGCCGTACCTCATTTTCTATTTGGTACATTCCTGTCCGGACTATATATTTCCAAAAGTTGTAAGGGCAGTAAAGGAACTGCCAATTCTAATGGGGAATCTTAACAGCAATTTTAAGAGTCGGGTGGGTTGCATGCAAAAAAAAAAAAAAGAGAGAAAGAAACTCTGGTTTTTGCTTGGATTTGATTTTCCCTCAATGCAAAGCGATTGTCAGCCTGATTTTGCAGTGTTCAGCTGCCTTGCACAAGTCTATTGCCTATCTTGTGCACAACTTGGAAGGAGCAAATCCACAAATCTGCAATGCAAATTCAAAAGAGACGGCATTGCAAGGGAACAATTCTCCGATGACGAAATTGCCTCACTTCAAATCCAACTGCTGTACATTTTTGATGTGATGCAAATAGCACACATTGTACTTGAGTGCAGCCCCTTTAAATAAATCTTGTGGCGTACAACAATTAATTGACTTTCTTCAAATAATAATTGGGATATAAAGTTGTTGTGAGAACCTGCCTGCCCCTAAAACCAAGATGGGTGGCAACAGAAATGAAATATTTTTCAAATGGTAAAATGCTAAAGGACATCCCCTCCTACAAATAAGTTACATTTCGAGGAGACAGAATCAACGGTAGAAAACTGTACAGGAGGTGTCCTGAGGTTTATTACACTAAAAAAAAATCTGTTATCAAGAGTTTTAATCAGAAATCTACAAGCTATGCTAACATGTTTGTCAGGCAAAGAGGGGGTATATTTATTCAATAGGAAAAGATACTAATTTCACAAAAGTTGTGGGAAAATTGGGGCTACAAAGAGAGATGATCCCAAGGTAGCAGCAGAAACCAAAGCAAATCAGAATATTTCCCCAAAGGAAAAATGGAGAAGTATGTTCTTAAAGGCAGAAAGCAGCCCCAGTTTTTCTTAATAGCCTCAAGTCTTTAAAGATGGATATTTTGTGCCCAATCCAGGCCAGCCTATTCATAAACAAAACGCCTTCAGGTCCAGTTGATGGGATTAAGAATTTACATTCCCCCCCCCAAGAACAAGACATGACCTTCAGGACATTATAGGATTTACCCACGGCCATTAGACACAAAGCTCACTCCATTGCACAACCCCCAAGGCATCTCAAACACAAAACCCCAGAAACCTATAAAGATCCATCCACTCATTCGGCCATTTTGTCAGAAACATGGCTTCTGCCACTGAAGTTTCTGGAAACCCAATAAACCTTCTTCCTTTGCAGTCAGCCAGCCTCCATTTTATTTCCAGCGCCTTTTGCTAGAAGAAGCTATTTGGTTCTGAAAATGGTGTTTGTTTAAGCTTTGTGTACATATTTTTTATTTATTTATTTATTTAATTTGTCAAACATGTATAGGATAGTAGCTGTTTGCATAAACATAACATAAGTTAAAAAGTAACGATAAAAGAGGACAATTTTCTGCACTTTCTGTTTGAATCTTTGTACAGAGACCGAAAAATAATTATGGATGGTCATTAAAACTTTGCTAAAACAACAGGGCGGGTGATGGCCTATGAGTTTTGCAAACTCGACATTTAAGAAGTAGACTATCCCTAAATATGGAGGTTCAAGCAGGCCTAGTGTAACAAATTACTAGAACTTTTTCAAATTATCTGTGCTTTTAAGTATTCTGCCCCCTCCCCACCCTTTCTTTTAGAACAGCATTGTGTAAGTGAAAAATAGTGTTCAAACACTTACAATTAAGGAAAAGAAAGAAACGGAATATTTTTTGACTTGGGACTTATTTTATTAATGGCTAACTGAAAAAAACAAGAGCTAGAAACAGAAATATATGAAAGGATCAGTGATACAAGGAAAATGTTAAATTGGTTAAACAAACAGTATGACTATTATTGGTATTAATATATATATATATATATATATATATATATATATATATATATATATATATATATATATATATATATATATATATATATATATATATATATATATATATATATATATATATTGATATAAATGCTATGAATATTATTGTAAACATTTTGAATATTATTTCCTAAAATGATTTGTACCCAGACAACACACTGTTCAATTGAAGTTGGAATTTTAAAATAGTGTTATGTAAAAAAAAACCTAAGATTTTTCTGGTCAAATAAACCCAAATACTACATATAGAAAAGCCAAGATTTCATTGAATTATAAATGAAAATTTTAAACTCTGACAAGGTTTTTTTTTTAAAAAAGAGCAGATCTGGATTTAAAATCCCAATATTGATAACCCTAATTTTTTTTTAAAAGGCTTCTGTTCCCCTTCCACTTTTAACTAAAAATATTTGCCAGAAATTGAGAGCAAGTATACCAAAAACATTTTCTTGAAAATGGCTACTTAGGTTCCCTCAAGAAACCCCCCCCACACACACACTGAATGAATAAAAAATAATTAAGAATTGCAAAACAGTCTTCTAAACACAACAGGAAACTAAAAGGCCATGAAAACCTATTTGTAATAGATTGTAAATCGTTCCAAGTTTGTAGGATATTTTATTTCATTAGCTGAAGTTTGGCTTTTCAGACTGTTCTCGTCTTTTGCCAGCGGAGGTTGTGAGAGGTTGCCAGCGGAGGTTGCGACCTTCAAAGGGAGACTGGACTGCCATCTGTCTCAAATGGTGTAGGAACTCCTGCTTGAGCAGGGGGTTGGACTAGATGACCTACAAGGTCCCTTCCAACTCTAATAATAAATCTAAAATTTTCCCCCCATGCCGCAATTTCTATTTGGAACATTCCAACCTAGACAAGATTTGAACAAATTGCACTTGCAGGAAAGAAGGAGTTGCAAATTCTAATAGGGACTAAACAGTTGGGGGATTTGCATGCAAAAAACAACAGAGGAAAGATGGCCCATTTTTTTCTACAGATTACCTGGAAAAGTGTTCCAATTATCTGCCACATTTTGCAAAGGATTCAGCTCTGCAAAAGTCCATTCCCCGTTGTGTGCCTAACTTTGAAGGAGTAAATCCACAAATTTCCAATGCAAAATCTGCAATGAGAGTTCATTGCAAGGGAACAATTCTCTACCGACAAAATTATCTGGAAGATTTTTCTTTTAAATTCAGGTTTTAGCATAAAACGTTATCTGGCCTTCTGCTCCGTATTTTAATTTATTCAATTTACGTGCATGCTATGTCTGATGGCTCATAATACGATAAAAATGATAAAAATGCAGCAATTCCAAACAAAACAAACATGTGGATAAAGGGTATGTGGATGAAAATATCTCATGAGTAGTTTGAGGAGCAATAGGTGTGTTAAGGAGAGATACACTTGCTCCTATATCTATTAATACCTCGTGTTCAGATCCCCTAATTTGGACTCCCACCAGGGGTTGGGGGAGCAATAGCTCCTTGCCCAGGGGCGGGTTGCTCTCTAAGTTGCTACCGGTGCGCTGGGGAGGGGAGAAGATTTGGGGATGGGCTGTAAAAGAAAAGCCAAGGGAACCCATGATGGAAAGGAAGTCAGAAGAAAACCAATGGGATGAGCCAACTCTAAACCCAATTTTGGGAACTTCTTGACTCCGTTTCATTGGATGTACTTTTATGGAGTTTAACTTCTTATGGAGTGACTAAACTACATGATACCCTCAGCCTCTCTACAAGGAAATTGTAAAAAGAAATAAAATGTTTCTTTTTTACCAACCAACTCCCCCCCCCCCCCAATTTTCATTCTGGGGCATGCGTGCCTGGGAGAGTAATAGGGGTTTAGCCTCTCCCTGGACATTTCATAATGAGGACCTAGTTACAATAAAGTATTTGCTTATTTAAACCCCTTCATCCAGAGATGTGCAACCAAATGCTAAAGGTTTAACAAATGGGGTAAAATGTTTTAAACAAATAACTAGATAAGTATATTATGAGGGCATCTCAGGGGATGAAGGACTAACAGCCTTGCTCCTTTCTTGTGTCTCTTACAGATGTAGACAACTTGTGCATCCAGCTGGCTGGGTGGCAGCCATACTTTTTTAGGTAGCCCAAAGGTAAGAATAACCCCAGATAAAAATATTATTAGGGCTGTTCCAGAGATGAGTGACTAATGGACTTGCTTTCTGTTGTGTCTTACAGAGGACGTAAATGAACTGTCCACTCAGCTAGCAGGATGGCACCCTTTTAACGGCCCATCTTCCTTTTGTGAAGGTGAGTGTTTTCCAGCAATCATAAAATAGTAAAATAATATATCAGGAATGATTAATGGCCTTGTTTCTTTCGTCTTTCAGATTAAATGAATGGACTGTGCCACTGGCTAGCTGAGTGGCAACCATTTCATCTTGGACGGTGCCAAACACCCACTGTCTAAGGTAAGAGGTTTCCAGCCATTTTGTTTCATTGTGAGAGAGGGGGGACACAAGAAGTAAGACAGCCATTCCATGGCTATCTAATAAACATGGTAGGGCTGATGCAGAGATTGCAATAGCAATAGCATTTAGACGTACGTATATACCGCTTCACAGTGATGTACAGCCCTCTCTAAGCGGTTTACAGAGTCAGCCTCTTGCCCCCAACAATCTGGGTCCTCATTTTACCGACCTCAGAAGGATGGAAGGATGAGTCAACCTTGAGCCCGGTGAGATTCAAACTGCCAAATTGCAGGCATCCGGCAGTCAGCAGAAGTAGCCTGCAGTACTGCATTCTAACCACTGCGCCACCACAGCTCTAATGAGATGAATTAATAATGATCTTCTGTATGTATGTCTTACAGATGACATCCATTACTTATGCCATCAGCTGGACCAGTGGCACCCATTCGAAAACTGACCAGCCAACCTTTTTGGCAAGGTGAGTGTTTCCAGGCCATAATAACTGGAAAGCAGTGGGTTAAGATGCTGCCTTCTAGGGTGGTGTCCTGGTACTTCAAGAGTGAACCTTGAGAACCAATCACCCATTTTCAGTCTGGCAGATGAGTCCAGACTGACTGGGCATACCTAACCAGCTGCTGACCGAGGTCTGCTACTACTCAGCAGGTGACCTCAAGGAAGGGTGGAAAGGGAAGCTGCTCTCCTGCTTCCCTTCAATTGTAAACAAAGGGGCAAAAAAAGCACTCCCAGACCCTGAAACGAGTGGGTCAAGAGGCTACGTCCAGCCCAGGAGAAAAAGGGTTGTAGCTAAGAATTACCTTTTGACCCCCAGGTCTCTCTTTCGGCTTGTGCTCTGTGGCCAGAAGGGCCCCCGGGGGGAATCCTGGATACTGTGAAGCTTTCAAGGCACCCAAGTCCCATGGGACTGAAGGTACACGCAACAGGTCCCAGGACTTCAAAAACTATCCTGTTAAATACAAGCATCAGAAGACCTTTTTTATCAGAAGGACTCAGAATGGGAATGTAAATCCCCTCATCAGGAATTTAGAACTTTTGAAAGACTTTTGAGTTGTATTTTTATGTGAACACTTTCTTTACTTTGCATAAGATAACTATTCAAAAAAAAACACCTGGATTTAAGAATGAAGTGCTCTTTATAGCACTTCAGCCATGAAGAAGGTTTAAAAACATGACAGCTATGGGGTTACCAGCTCCTTGTTGCCACACAGCTGGAACAGAGTGAGGATTGCTAACTTTTGACCATTCAGGAAAACTTTATTCAAGAAGAAAAAGTGATCTGCTGCCCAAATGAAATCTTTTTCCTGCTTCTGTGAAAGTGAAGATTGGCTACCAGGGAAGGTGAGTGGTCAAGAGAAGGACTGGACATTTTCTTTCCTCCCAGGCTTAGCTTTTGTTAGCCATTACTGATGTGCTCCTTGCCTTCTGCAGTGACATCACGTTTCATCATCAGATTCTACTCTGAAAATTCTCCTTGCATCTTGGAATGTCCAGGGTTACCGTAGGGACAGGAGTAAACACTTTTAAATGATTCCAATCTTGCTGACCACTCTTTACCGGACACTGACTCGATAGGAGGTACTGCCAGTACTACTCGTGGTTTTTGAAAGTGATTTCTTCCAAGTAACAGGTGGGCCATCTCACCCATTGAAGGAATCCCTTGTTTTCCAGAAGACCCAATCAGAGGGAAATAGTTGCATTAAGAGGCAGAGCTGGGGAGGGGAGAAGATTTGGGGATGGGCTGTAAAAGAAAAGCCAAGGGAATCCATGATGGAAAGGAAGTCAGAAGAAAACCAATGGGATGAGCCAACTCTAAACCCAATTTTGGGAAATTCTTGACTCCTTTTCATTGGATGTACTCATCTCTTTGGTTCTCTGGTTTTATATCTGCTAACAATATGTATTTTTTAAAGTATGTTTCTTTATAGAAATAGATGTGTAATTCTATTTCTTCATCACACTTTAAGTTTAGCAAGGGCAGTGATGGAAGAAAGGGGTAAAAAGAAATATGAATGGCAAAGCAAGAAAACAAATATCCTGCTGAATTGCCGTTCCTTATTTCTCTGTGGCCAAGGAAGAAAATGCAGGGACCTTTTAACATTTTAAGGGGAATGTCAACTCCTTGGGGATCCCTACTTTTCAGTGCCCAAATATTTTTATTTGGAAGAAGCCACCAATCAGTAGGGAGTAGGCAAGGGTAGATCTCTCAAACTTTTTATGGAGTAACTTGTTATGGAGTTATAACCCTCAAGTTGTAAAAATAAGGAAAAGCTCCTTTCTTACCAGCCAACTTTTCCCTCTTTCATTCTGGGGCATGTGTGCCTGGGGGAGTAATAGGGGTTTAGCCTCTCCTTGGACATTTCATAATGAGGACCTAGTTACAATAAAGTATTTGCTTATTTAAACCCCTTCATCCAGAGATGTGCAACCAAATGCTAAAGGTTTAACACTAAAGAGGGGTAAAGTGTTTTAAACAAATAACTAGATAAGTATATTATGAGGGCATTTCAGGGGATGAAGGATTAACGGCCTTGCTCCTTTCTTGTGTCTCTTACAGATGTAGACAACTTGTGCATCCAGCTGGCTGGGTGGCAGCCATACTCTTTTAGGCAGCCCGAAGGTAAGAATAACCCCAGATAAAAATATTATTAGGGCTGTTCCAGAGATGAGTGACTAATGGACTTGCTTTCTGTTGTGTCTTACAGAGGACGTAAACGAACTGTCCACTCAGCTGGCAGGATGGTACCCCTTTAACGGCCCATCTTCCTTTTGTGAAGGTGAGTGTTTTCCAGCAATCATAAAACAGTAACGTAACATATTAGGAATGACTAATGGCCTTGTTTCTTTCTCCTTTCAGATGAAATGAATGAACTGTGCCACTAGTTAGCTGAGTGGCAACCATTTCATCTGGGACGGTGCCAAATACCGGCTATCCAAGGTAAATTTTCCAGCCATTTTGTTTCATAGTGAGCCTTTAATTTTCCCAATTTTGCAGCTGTATCAGCTCTGTATCTGGGTAGCTGGTGTAGGATGTAAGAAAATTCAAAAATAAAAGGGTATATAGAAATTTATATAAATATAGAAGATTTAATTATGCTTGGGCAGGGAGTTGGGTTGGATGGCCTTCAGTGTCCCTTCCAGCTTGAACTTGTTAAACATTAGTTGCTTTAAGATAGTTGGAGAAAATATATGCTGACATATATTCTTTTATTAATTAGAAAGGGGCCCAACTAAAGGGACATTCCTTAATGCTACGGCAAGAGTAATAAGAACATGCTGTACCTGCAAAATATGTTATGGGCAATAATGGGGAGATGTTGATAAACATGACAGAAATGCTGATTCTGAGGCATTGCGGAGTAGATGTAATCGGTAACTGAACCCAATAGGAGGGGCATGGGGGGGCGTCAAGATAGAGACTATAAATGTAATGATTTTGAAATTCTAAGTGTGGCTTTTGGCTCAAACCTCAATTTGAGGTCAGGCTGAAAGATCCAACGGCACTTTGCAAACTGTCATATTTCTCTTTAAAAATAAAATCTCTTTGTTTCAACTGATCCAGTTGTTGGTTTATTTCCAACACTGGGGAAGGGGGGGGGGAGGAAATAAGACAGCCGTGCCATGGCTATATAATAAACATGGTAGGGATGATCCAGATATGAATGAATAATGATCTTCTTCTGTATGTATGTCTTACAGATGACATCCATTACTTATGCCATCAGCTGGCCCAATGGCACCCATTCACAAACTGACCAGCCAACCTTTTTGGCAAGGTGAGTGTTTCCAGGCCATAATAACTGGAAAGCAGTAGGTTAAGATCTTCCAGGGTGGTTCCTGGTACTTCAAGAGAGAACCTGGAGAACCAATCACCCATTTTCAGTCTGGCAGATGAATCCAGCATCACATTATTCTTTAATGGAGGTGGATGATTTTTCTCCCGCCTTTTTTGTAACTAATTCAAGGCGGTGAACAGACCTAAAAACCCCTTATTCTTCCAACCTATTTCCCCCACAACAACAACCCTGTGAGGTTGGGTTGGGCAGACCATCACAAATCTGTCACAAATCACAATCGGATCAGACAAATCACTTCAGGCAACCTATCGGAATACTTTTGTTCTCCAAAATATCCATGGGAACAACTGCAGTTGTTCTATATAAAATGTACAAATGTCTCTTTTCTTTTATGTACACTGAGAGCATATGCACCAAAGACAAATTCCTTGTGTGTCCAATCACACTTGGCCAATAAAGAATTCTATTCTATTCAAATTCTATTCTATTCTATTCTATTCTATTCTATTCTATTCTATTCTATTCTATTCTATTCTATTCTATTCTATTCTATTCTATTCAAATTCTATTCCATTCCATTCTATTCTATTCTATTCTATTCTATTCTATTCTATTCTATTCTATTCTATTCTATTCTATTCTATTCTATTCTATTCTATTCTATTCTATTCTATTCTATTCTATTCAAATTCCATTCCATTCCATTCCATTCCATTCCATTCTATTCCAAATTCTATTCTATTCTATTCTATTCTATTCTATTCTATTCTATTCTATTCCATTCCATTCCATTCCATTCCATTCCATTCTATTCCAAATTCTATTCTATTCTATTCTATTCTATTCTATTCTATTCTATTCTATTCCATTCCATTCCATTCCATTCCATTCCATTCCATTCTATTCCAAATTCTATTCTATTCTATTCTATTCTATTCTATTCTATTCTATTCTATTCTATTCAAATTCCATTTCATTCTATTCTATTCTATTCCATTCCATTCCATTCCATTCCATTCCATTCTATTCTATTCTATTCTATTCTAACTTGGCAGCCTGTAACCTTCCCATCTCTGCCTTTCCTCAGCCTTTCTATGCAGCACTGCAACCTCATTGTCAAAATGTTTCTGCCACCACCATCATAAAACAGATACACAGGCCTTCCTACCTCCAAGATCGGCTTTTAACATGAATGCAAATGGGAAAAAAATGTATTGTAAGAGCTTCTGTAAGCATCTTTGCCTTGCTCGGATCTTGAGGAGTTTCCAGAACATAAAGGATAATTTTCATTTTCGAGGCATCTGTTGCTACCTTGGCATAGATTTTATTCTCTTTGGGAGAACCTGCACTTTTGCCCAACTCTTTTGGGGAATTCTTGTCTTTTTATTGGATGTGCTCATATCTTTGGTAATTTATGCAGTTGAGTTTTATAGAACAATTAACCAGTGGAACAACTTGCCTCCAGAAATTGTAAATGCTCCAACACTGGAGGTTTTTAAGGAGATTGGACAACCATTTGTCTGGAATGGCATACTATAGGATTTCCTGCCTGAGCAGGGGGTTGGACTAGAAGACCTCCAAGGTCCCTTCCAACTCTGTTATTCTATTCTATCTGCTGCCAAAAGATAATTATTAAATATTTTTATAGAAATAGATTTTTAAAATTCTGTTATCACTGGGTAAGTATATTATTAGGGCTCATCAGGAGATGAATGACTAATGACCTTGGTTCTTTCTATATGTGTCTTATAGAACTGGTGGATGAGCTGTGTCTTCTGCTGGCTGAGTGGCAGCCATTTCCCCTTCGACAGAGCAAAGGTAAGAATGACATTGGATAAATATATCACTAAGGCTAATCAGGAAGTGAATGATTAATGACCTTGCTTCTTTGTATGTGTGTCTTAGTTTAGGTGCATCACCCATAGACAGCAGAAAATCTGAACCAAGTTGTCTGATAGTAGCAGCCGTAACTGGTCTAGGAGGCAATCCTGCTGACATCTCTGGAACAGGAACACCACTTCTGAGCAATCTTTGATCCAGCCTTCTATTTCCTATCTGCCTGCTCAGTTGATCCCAAGCAACGCTAGCATCCAAAGCCACCTCCCTCTAGGAGTTTCACACCTCCAAACTCTCCTTGGGGAAAAATTGCAGCTTCCCACCTTGGCAGCCAGTAACCCTCGTCTTTGCCTTTCCTCAGCCTCGTTATGCACCACCCCAGTATCAACACCTTCCTGCCACCAGCCCCATACAGCAGATACACAGCCCTTCAACGTTGGCTGTCAGCTAGTTCAGAGACAACACCTTGGGCACAAACCACCTCCAACTTGGGCCTATAGCTGGTACAGATGCAGGCAGTTGGACATAGTCAACCAGCCTTTTTGCAAGATGAGAGTTTCTTGTGCAATCCTGGAGTTATGGCTCTCATTCCTTTGAGAGAGACAAATCCTTCTCCACAGACAGGTAGGTTTAGCCCAGGGTTGCCATCTATGTTGTCCTGTATTATAACAGTATTATCACTGAGGAATTCTGACTGATTCAGCTCCCCTGAGAATTAGCTGAGACTTCCTGTTTATTTTATTTTTATTTATTTATTTATTTATTTATTTTGTCAAGTACATGTTGGTAGTATACATAGATATAACATTGTTTATATATATAAGATGGGTACTGATAAGAGGGAACATTAGGACAGATTTCCATGAGGACAGCCTAAGTAGCAGTTAGTGGATTCTTCACATTAAAATTTAAATTGGAAGTCATTAAGTTGGTTATATACCTTGTTGATGTCAACTCTTAGCAACCACTTAGCTAGATTTTCGCCAAGCAGAACTGCCATCCTTTTGGTCTCTTGGTCTTCCAGCAGGGCTCCCTTTGCTTGGTTTGACTCCATCCACCTTAACTGCTAATCACCCTCTTCTTTTTTCTTTCACTTGTTCGCCTTGAAAATTGTTGGGGAGAAGCTTTGTTTCAAGAGTTGAAGAGGGAGAGGACAGTCAGTTGAGATAGTTGAGAGAAAAATGTAAGAGCCGAGGTGGCGCAGCGGTTAGAGGCAGTACTGCAGGCCACTTTAGCTGACTGTGATCCGCAGGTCAGCGGTTCAAATCTCACCGGCTCAAGGTTGACTCAGCCTTCCATCCTTCCAAGGTAGGTAAAATGAGGACGCAGATTGTTGGGGGCAATATAAATATACATTGCTTACTGGTGTAAACCACTAAGAGAGTGCTTGCACTGTGAGGCGGTATATAAATCTCACAAATAAAATAAATAATAAATAAAAAGAAGTCTAGCAACAGGCTTCTCATGGACAGCAGGACCCAAAAGTGAAGAGTCTGGTATATTGAAATTATAAATGCAAATAACACTGGATAAGTATATCATTGGGGCTGATCGGAGATGAATGACTAATGGCCTTGCTACTTTCTATGTGTATCTTACAGAAATCATAGATGACTTGTGCATCTTGCTAGCTGAGTGGCAGACATTTCCTTTAGACGGACTGAAGATAAGAACAACACTGGATAAATATATTATTAAGGCTGATCAGGAGTTGAGTATTTCATGGCCTTGCAAATTTTCACGTGCGTCTTACAGACAGGTGCGACAGTTGTACACTCAGCTGGCTGAGTTGTAGTCATTTGAAGATGGAGCCAGCCAAACAGCCTTTGCCCAAGGTGAGAGTTTTCTGTCCATAGTAACATAATAATAGCATTGTCACTAGAAGACACCCCCCCTTTCCCCCCCGAAGACACTGAAAAGAAAGTGTCAGTCCAGGATCCCCACCTTTACCAAAGGGCTCAGGATCAGTGTGACGATAGGGGGCAATGGTCAAGACGGTCTTGTCTTGTGTTCAGATTCAGTAGTGGACTCTAGTGGACTATTCGGGAGTACACCAAGATCCTGGTAAATTCCTCTCTACCCATACATGGATATATTCCTGACCTCTTAAGATGTCGATTAAAATCAAGAAATCCACCACTCTTGACAGCGCGTAAGTTGATGGCTGACCATCAGAACATCACACAAAAGTGGATGGAGGCGTGGAATAGCTGCACCCCCCAAGATGTCTCTGGGCACATTAGCCCTAGTAGTATACCTCCAGGATTTGGTCTACCCCGATACATGTGGGTGACATATAATAGAATGAGAACAACTCATGGGGTGTGTGCTGACTCCTTGCATAAATGGGGAAAGACACCTTCAGCACAATGTGATTGCGGGGCTCCTCGACAGACTATTCAGCATATAGTGATGGAATGCCCTAACAGAAGATATCCAGGAGACTGTAGGGACTTCCTCTGCACAACAACGGCAGCTACTGACTGGATCTCCAAACTTGATATTAAGCTTTGAAATGTTATTTCTGTTTCCCTTTTTAGGTTTTTCTTACTGCTTTAACTGGTTTTAATTTGTAAAAATGAAGTGTTTTAATATTGTGTGTGACCAGCCATACGCTAAATAAATAGTGGACTCTAAAGTATCTGAAGGGAAAGACAAAAAGAAAACCACTTTCACTGAAGAAGATCCTCCAGCCAAACAGTGAAAAACAAGCTTGGAGAATCAGGGGTGCAAAGAGCCTCATCTGCAGGAGGAAAGAAAGACTTTAGAATCTGAGAAAAGTGAAATGGAGGAGGAAGAGTGGCTCAAGGGGAATCAACTCTTTTTACTGGGTTTCATTATTGACATGAATGAATACTGTAATAATATTGGTTCTTTGTATGTATGTTTTACAGATGAGAGTCATCATTTTTACGCCATCAGCTGTCCCAGTGGCACCCATTCGCAAACTGACCAGCCAACCTTTTTGGCAAGGTTAGTATTTCCAGGCCATAATAACCAGACATGGCAAAAATCTCATCGTATCTTAAAGATCATTCAAATGAGATATATATATATATATATATATATATATATATATATATATATATATATATATATATATATATATATATATATATATATATATATATATATATATATATATATATATATATATATATTGGATGGAGTAGATGGACTGATTATATTTAAAAAAAGTATTAGATTAAGAATATATAAATAGTTTAATAATGATTTTTTTTTAAAAAAATTAGAATGTGTTTAAAAGGTTTTAAATAACGAGGAGTTAAAGAACTAGAGAAATTTTGAATTTATAATTCGTTAGTATATTTTAAGTTTATGCTTATTGAATATTATACCCTGTGTTTTTTCTGGGAAGTCGGGGTGGGAGGGATGGGGGAGAAGGGGAGGGGGTTGGGGGGAAGGGGGGGAGAAAAAGAGAAATATTTTGTACTTTGTACTAATAAAACTTTTTGAATAAATAAAAAAAAATAACCAGATAGCGATGGGTTAAGATGCAGCCAAGGGAATCCATGATGGAAAGGAAGTCAGAAGAAAACCAATGGGGTGAGCCATCTCTAAAGCCAATTTTGGGAGATTCCTGACTCTTTTTCATTGGATGTACTTTATTTATTTATTTATTTTATTTTATTTATTTGTCAAACATGTACAGGATAGTAGTTGTTTGTATAAACATAACATAAGTAAAAAGTTCTGATAAAAGAGGACAGTAGGACAGGGACGGTAGGCACAGTGGTGCGCTTATGCATGCCTCTTAATTTATGGAGTAACTTTTTATGGAGTGACAAAACTACATGATACCCTCAGCCTCTCTACAAGGAAATTGTAAAAAGAAATAAAATGTTTCTTTTTTACCAACCAACTCCCCCCCCCCCCAATTTTCATTCTGGGGCATGCGTGCCTGGGAGAGTAATAGGGGTTTAGCCTCTCCCTGGACATTTCATAATGAGGACCTAGTTACAATAAAGTATTTGCTTATTTAAACCCCTTCATCCAGAGATGTGCAACCAAATGCTAAAGATTTAACAAGTGGGGTAAAATGTTTTAAACAAATAACTAGATAAGTATATTATGAGGGAATCTCAGGGGATGAAGGACTAACAGCCTTGCTCCTTTCTTGTGTCTCTTACAGATGTAGACAACTTGTGCCTCCTGCTGGCTGGGTGGCAGCCATACTCTTTTAGGCAGCCCGAAGGTAAGAATAACCCCAGATAAAGATATTATTAGGGCTTTTCCAGAGATGAGTGATTAATGGACTTGCTTTCTGTTGTGTCTTACAGATGACATCCATTACTTATGCCATCAGCTGGGCCAGTGGCATCCTTTCACAAACTGACCAGCCAACCTTTTTGGCAAGGTGAATGTTTCCAGGCCATAATAACTGGAAAGTAGTGGGTTAAGATGCTACCTTCCAGGATGGTTCCTGGTACTTCAAGAGAGAACCTGGAGAACCAATCACCCATTTTCGGTCTGGCAGAGGAGTCCAGACTGACTGGGCATACCTGACCAGCTGCTGACCGAGGTCTGCTACTACTCAGCAGGTGACCTCAAGGAAGGGTGGAAGGGGAACTATAGCAGAGCAGGGGAAAATGTGGAGATGGGAGAAATAGTGGAGCCTGAAAGTGGCTCACCTTTTGTTTCAGCAAACTGGTTGGTATCCTGAAATCATAAATGCTTTTTGGAAAGATAAGTTTCAGATTGGAACCATTCATCACCTTTGGTGGACTTGTAAAAAAGCTAAGAATTATTGGATAGAAATTAGCAATGTAATTCAAAACATTTGGAAAATAAATGTACAATTTAGGCCAGAAGCTTTATTGTTAGGATATATGGATAACATGTTGGGGAAAAATCACATGGTACTTTATTGTTATATGTGATTATAGCAGCATAACTTTTATATGTCAGCATTGGAGAAGATCCTATGATATGCACAATAGAGGAATGGTTAATAAAGATGGCCGAAGTGGCAACGGGCAGAGCTAATGGCCCTCATGAGAGAGAAACCAGTGAAGGAATTCTTACCTTCTTCTTTGATTTTCTTGATCAGATGTTACAGGCCGAGAGTTGCACGCCCAGCATATTGAAGATCATGGTCGTTTTAGTATCCAAGTTGGAAGTTATTGTTTCTATATAGTTGTGATTTCTTTTTCTTTATACTTTTACACATTGCTATTTCTATTCTTTTTTTTTTTACTCTTTATTCTTTCCCTTGATTGTTAGTTGATGATGTTTTTGTATGTACGTTCTGTAAAATGCAATAAAAATCATTTGAAACGAAAGATAGGGTTCTCTGGTTCTGAAGGTCACGTCTGCCAACTCCTTCAGAGCCCTGGGATGTAATCCACCAGGTCCCGGTGATTCAAACTGCTGGTTCTCCTCCCGAGTCTTTGCACAAATAGCAGCGAGAGCAGCTGAAGTCTGGCTATGCTTCTAGAATCACATTTTTATTATTTATTTATTTTTGTCAAGCACGTATTAGATAACATATATAGGTATAAACATGATTTGAATACATGAAATGAATACGAATAAAAGGGAACATTAGGACAGGGACCGTAGGCACGCTGGTGTGCTTATGCACGACCCTCTTAGGAATGGGGTGAGGTCAACAGTAGGCAGTCTAAGGTTAAAATTTTGGGGGTTTGGGGATGAAACCACAGAGTCAGGTAGTGCATTCCAGACATTGACCACACTATTGCTGAAGTCGTATTTTCTGCAATCAAGTTTGGAGCGGTTTACTTTTAAGTTTGTATCTATTGTGTGCTCATGCATTGTTGTCTGCAAGTTGTTGATATTTTAAGGTAATTTAAGTGTACATAACATTTCGGGGGGCAGTTTCCCCAGACCCCACTCAAATAAGAGACCCACCCTTTGTTCAGGTTTGCAAATGATCTGATGACAGCTGACTGTAGTCTGCTTCTCATTTCTTTCACCTAGCTATATGCAAATCCTGAAGACAAGTATACTCAATAATTGTATTAATCCTGCTCCTTATTTCAAGGTGGACTGAAAAGTCCAACCTCCCGCTCAAGCAGGAGACCCTATACCCATTCCAGACGAATGGCTCTCCTAACTTCTTGAAAACCTCCAGTGATGGAGCACCCAGGATTTCCAGAGGCAAGCTGTTCCACTGATGAATTGTTCCCAATGCCAGGAAATTTCTCCTCAGTTCCAGGATGGATCTCTCTTTAATGATGTTCCACCCATTATTTCCTGTCCTCCCTTTCGGGACAATATAAAGAAGGTTAAGTCAACAGAACAAGCAGCAAAGGACAAAAAAAAAAGATTCTCAAAGTCTGTGGTCAGTCCACTTCTGGAGAGTCCCATCACAAGTCAGTCACACAATGTCCCCATATTGGGCACAGCTGGTTGGAAGGCCATCTGGCAAGGCTTTGGATATGGCCTTGGAATGGCCCTAGAGAACTAAACATTTTGGATTCTATGTTCTCCTATGATGGTCCTGAAATGTAGGGCAGAGTCACAATCGCCAAACCATCAATGGACATTGGACTGAAGACTTGGGCCTCTCCTGCATGGTGGCAAAACTGATACCTGATGTTGAATTGCATACATCTCTTCCCTGATCTAAACTCTCTATAGCACTTCAGCCATGAAGAAGGTTTAAAAACACAACAGATTATGGGGTTACCAGCTCCTTGTTCCCACACAGCTGGAACAGAGTGAGGATTGCTAACTTTTGGCCATTCAGGAAAACTATTGAAAAATAAGTCATCTGCAGCGGCCCCCAACCTTTTGGGCACCAGGGATCGGTTCTGTGGAGAGAACTCATGAATACATGAGTAAATGAACAAGGAGCTGGTAACCCCATAATCTGTCGTGTTTTTAAAACTTCTTTGTGGCTGAAGTGCTATAAAGAGTATATCAGGGAAGAGAGGTATGAAATCGCTCAAGCTTCCCCTCAGAAGTGGTGGGCGCTCCATCTCTGGAGGTTTTCAAGGAGAGAGAGGACAGCCACTTGTCTGAAATGGTATAGGATCTCCTGCTTGAGCAGGGGGTTGGACTAGAAGACCTCCAAGGTCCCTTCCAGCTCTATTCTGAATTTGAATTTGATTTTCATAAACCTGAATTTAAATGGGCTACACACATATAGGTGCTCAAAAAAACCCCAATGGCCGCATGTTGATGCTGAGGAATTTGAAAAAGAAATGTATTTGCATTTTTGCTTATGGGTTATAATTTCATACACAGACCTCTGTCACATCTGAAATCAGTTTCTTTTAACATTTGGAAACTCTAGAGTCTGTCTTAATTATAAGTACTATTGTAGATAAGTTAAACATTCTTTTTAATTATTATATTCTTAGAAATTGGAGTGATAATGCTATTATCTTTACTGTTTTTTTTATCAATTTCTGATTTGAATGGAATATTAGTTCTTAAAGTGCTAAACTGAAAAATGATTTTGTTTATATCTGTTCCAGTTCAGTATTACTTGAAAGAAAATGGTGGTGTGTTTGTTACTTTTTCTTTCAACATCTTATACAATGTTTATATTTTGTAAATTCTCAATATATTCCTTTTTTTTCTTTTAAGTCATACAATAACATCTTAAAAAATAAAAAAGAGTTATATATTCATGTAGGGAAAAAAACCTCTATTGCTGATAATAAATCACCACGTCCTGTATTATACCCACGTCTTTCTTTTTTCCTCTCTCTGTTATAGCTGCTTTCAGCCATTAGAGGAGGCCAAAGATTCAGAAACATGAGAAATAAATAGCAGCTTCTTTTAAACTTGGTTCCTAAAATCATCTGGATGGGGAATCTCATCGATTCTCTTACAGATACTGATTAACAGAGTTGGAAGGGACCTTATAAGTCATCTAGTCCAACCCCCCGCTCAGCAGGAGACCCTACCTACACCATTTCTGACAAATGGCAGTCCAATCTCTTCTTGAAAGTCTCAAGTGATGAAGCTCCCACAACTTCTGAAGGCAAGCTGGCAGGCCTGAAGATCCAAGGCCCAAAAATGGTCACATCTCTAATCACAATGGATATCTCTAATAAAATGGAACTTTGAGGAAACTCAAGCCTCGGAGTTTTCTTTCGTTGGGGGTGTTACTTGTAACCCTGACACAAGCTGTTCCATTGGTTGATTGTTCTCACTGTCAGAAAATTCCTCCTTATTTCTAGGTTGAATCTCTCCTTGATCAGTTATTCCTTGTCTGGCCTTCAGGTGCTTTGGGGAATAGCTTGACCCCCTCCTCTCTGTGGCAGCCCCTCAAATACTGGAAGTTTGCTATCATGTCTCCCCTCTTCGCTATACTAGCCATGCCCAGTTCCTGCAACTGTTCATAGTATGTTTTAGTCTCCAGTCCCCTGATCATCCTGGTTGCTCTTCTCTGCACTTTTTCAACATCTTTTTTATAGTGTGACCAAAATGATGCAGTACTCTAGGTGTGGTCTTACTAGGGCTTTATAGAGTGGTATAAGTACCTCACTTGATCTTGATTGTATCCCTCTGTTAATGCAACTCAGGATTGCATTGGCTTTTTTGGCTGCCGCTGCACACTGCTGGCTCATATTTAGCTGGTTGTCCACTAAGACTCCCAAGATCCCTCTCACAGTCACTGCTATTAAGCCTGGTTTCACCCAGTCTATATGTGTCCTTTTGGTTTTTCTTACCTAAGTGTAGGACTTGACTTTACATTGAATTTCATTTTGTTAGATAGGGCCCAGTGTTCAAGTCTGTCAAGATCCATCTGGATCTTGAGCCTAACTTCTAGGGTATTAGCTATTCCTTCCAGCTTAGTATCATCTGCAAATTTGGTAAGTTCCCCTTCTATTCCCTCATCTAAGTCATTTATGAAGATATTGAAGAGTACTGGGCCTAAGACGGAACCTTGTGGTACCCCACTGATTACTTCTCTCCATGTAGACTTCGACCCATTAAGGATTACTCGTTGAGTACAGTTTGTCAGCCAGTTACGAATTCATCTGGTGGTGAAACTATCTGTCCATCTTCCAGAAAAATAGCAGAGCAAGGAAGCAAAAACAAACCTTTTGCAACGTTTCATCAAAACACAGGGAGAAATCCTTGAGGACCAACCCTTTTAAAGAAAATTTTGGCAAGTGGAGCTGTTCCCAACTGGGCTAGTTTGAAGATTGCAACAGCCCTTTGTGGGTGAGAGTACTGGCAGTTGAAGGATTTGGGAGTATTGTCGACTCATTGAAAGCTTTTAGCGCCTCTCTTTTTTCTATCTCCCTTTAAAGAAAAGGTTTTGCACCAGATGTTGGATGTTTCTGTGCAAGAGTACAGGAATATGGGATGTGCTGATGTAGAAGTGACAGTAAGTGAGGACATTTTTTTTTCTGATTCTTAAATATTTATCAGGATCCAGATACTATGGTAGAGAGCCAGTAATGGTTAAGGCACCGGGCCAGAAATCAGGATATTGTCAGGCTTGTCACAACTTGGATGTTTAGGAAAGAAAGACCCTCGACTCCATTTCTTTGAAGTGAAAAGTTCTTTTACTAAAGTCAAGTGGTTTGCGTAAGCAAAGCTGGATCTGAGTATTCCCTGTGCAAAGTTTGCAATTTTCCCCTTTCCCTGGCCTTCCCCCCTTGACCAGTCCATCAGTGTCCAATAGCATTCGCTTTTGATGTTTTGGGAACAGCTTTGGCGCCTCTTTGGTATAGTTTCACAATCCATTCTCAGGCTCTGTCCTTGATCAGCCAGTTTATTCTGGATCGACATCTCTGGTTCCTGTCACCTTGTCCTTCCCTTCCTTTTTACTGTCCATTCCCATGCCCATTCCTTACTTCCCCAATTTCCTCTGCCCCCTCCCTTGCATTTTATGGCAGGATGCCAGCGAAGAGACGTATGCTGAAGATGGCAGGCCTGACATTGATGGTGAGTTCTAGTCTCGCCTTTGGCATGAAGCCAGTTGGGTGATCTTGATCTGTCCTTCTCTCTCAGCCTTTAAGAAGCTGCCGATGGCAAACCACTTCCGAAATCTTGCCAACTGCAGGGACTTGTCCAGGCAATTGCTAGGAATCAAAAACTGACTTGAAGACACCCACACCCACAAACACAATGGTAGAAAAACCTAGGAGCTTCAGATGTATCCAAGTAGGCGATATCACCAAGACAGATAAGCACTTAGCTACAAGCCTCCTGATGCATAAGATCTTAACTGGCAAGTCTCTACTAGCTTTCGGGAAGGTTGGTGTCTCACCCACATTTTCTTGTTTAGCTGCAGCAACACCTGGTTTCTGCTCCTAGAATGTGGGTGATCTACCCGGCATAGGCGGAAGCTGAGATCGGAATCATGCAACCAGATTATTCCCCGAGATTATCTACGGATGTGAAAGTTGGGCTTTGAAGAAGCCCAAGAGGGAGAGTATTGACACCTCTGAACATTGGTGTTGGAGAAGACTCCTGAGAAGATGTCAGCATGGTGGACATCCAAGAAAACAAGCTGATGGATCATTGAATAAATTCACCCAGACTTCATCCTGGAGGCTCAGATGGTCAAGTTCAGATTACCCTACTTTAGACACCTTGTCTGAAGCTCTCTGGAGAAGGTTCTGATGTTGGGAAAGATGGAAGGAAAGAGGAGAGGAGGACGACCAGCAGCAAGCTAGATTAACTCAGTTTCACCAGCAATGAATGCACAATTGGAAGACCTAAATGACCAGATGAGGGACAGATGTCTCGGAGAAGATCTATGTGATCATTGAGAGTCAAATGCTACTTGATGACACATCCTGAACAAAAGATCCGCAACAAAAGAACATTCAACCTGGAGTCCTAATTTAGAAACGACATCGTTCTAATTAAGATGTATTTTTAGGGTTACACTTCCAACAATGTGAGCACATCTTTTGTGTAAAATTGCCTGCCTGTTTAGGTCTTGCTCTTCTTCACTTCTCAAGGGAGGAAGGACAGAGGGAGGGAGGGAAGGAAGGAAGGAAGGAAGGACACGGGGAGGAAGAGAGGAAGGGGCAGAGGAAGAGAGGAAGGAGGGACGGAAGGAAGGATGGAGGAGGGAGAGAGGAAGGAAGGATGGGGGAGGGAGGGGGACAGGAAGGAGAGGGAGGGAAGGAAGGAAGGAAGGAAGGAAGGAAGGAAGGAAGGAAGGAAGGAAGGAAGGAAGGAAGGAAGGAAGGAAGGAAGGAAGGAAGGAAGGAAGGAAGAATCTGTTTGGCGGTTTTCTGCAGAAGTGCCATTTCCTATTTCCTCCATGTCCCCTTTGTACAATTTGGGGAGATAAATGAATTATAACGCACAACTGGAGAGTACCAATTTGGCACTTCGTGAGAGGTATGGAAGCGCTGGAGACTGGCACCTCCACCCTTTTCCATGTGCGTTTCTTCCGTGGCCCCAGCACTGCTGGACGGGATGTGAGAGATGCAAGCCAGCTCAGCTCATCTCCTCCACCACCGGCCCAAACCAACGTCTGGCTGCCTCTCCCTCCTCCCTCCGGCCTGCTTATTTTTCCCCCCCAACCAAGTCAGCTGCTGCCATCTTCCCAGAAATATGGGACCCCCAGGGGTAAAGCGCAGCAGAGGGGCAGAGACACAAATTGGGGACAAGCCCCTGAAGGGCTCCTGGAGGGGGAAAAAACCCAGCTTCACTCTTTACTCCCTTCCAGCCAGTGTGGGTGGCCCCACCCTGCTTCATCCCACAATCTGGAAAGCAACACGAAGGGCCTTGTCATCGGGAGGCATCAAACCTGTCCGGCCGGTTTTTGTCTCTTCCTCCCCCCCCCCACCCTTCCCCAAACTTCTTTGGAAGTGGAAGCGGTTCGGCAGGAGGTAGACTTGCTCAGTCGAAGGTGGAGAAGCACCCGGCAGAAGTGGTCCTAAGCGTTCTTCTTCTTTTCTTCTTCTCCTGGGCAAGCTGGACTTGGGGCCTGGAAGAAGATCTGCAGAGCTGGAAAAGCTGGTTCCTCTGGTTGGTTGGTTGGTTGTTTGGCAGGAAGGAAGGAAGGAAGGAAAGGCCTTGCTTTCCCCAGGGTCCTCTACCTTGCTAGAGTGTCCCCTTGTGAAACAAAGCTAGACTTGGACCCTGCTGGAGTCTGGAATGGGACATGTCCTCCTCTTCTTCCTGGCCCTTGCCTTTGTCCACCGAGATCTGGTCCACTCACAGCAGTGCTCTGCAGAAGGAAACCTTCTCTTGATCCTCCAGTTTGCCGATGTGGGTGCTGATCAGCGTATTCCTGCTCAACACCAACTTCCCGGACCTCTGGATCCCCTCTATCACCTCGTCCACAGTTACCTGGATGTGGTCCAACAGAACCCTTTCCCCACAGGTAAGTCACTCTTCGTCTTGTTGATAGGTTCGGTCCGAGTGCTCTGGATTGGGGTGGGGTGGGGGGAATGAATGTGGTTGTGTGCTCTCAGGAGCAGCTTAATGAGCAGAACTGGGTGAGTGAAGCTTTTGACAGCATGGAGATCAGCATTTGTCACCTGCTAGAACTTTTAACAGAGTTGGAAGGGACCTTGTAGGTCATCTAGTCCAACCCCCTGCCCAAGCAGGAGACCCTACACCATTTCTGAACAGATGGCAGTCCAGTTTCTTCTTGAAAGCCTCCAGAAGCTCCCACAACTTCTGAAGGCAACTTCTGTTCCATTGGTTGATTGTTCTCACTGTCAGAAAATTCCTCCCTTATTTCCAGGTTGAATCTCTCCTTGGTCAGTTTCCATCCATTATTCCTTGTCTGGCCTTCAGGTGCTTTGGAAAATAGCTTGACCCCCTCCTCTCTGTGGCAGCCCCTCAAATATTGGAAGACTGCTATCATGTCTCCCCTGGTCCTTCTCTTCACTAGACTAGCCATGCTCAGTTCCTGCAACCATTCATCGTATCTTTTAGCCTCCGGTCCCCTGATCATCTTGGTTGCTCTTCTCTGCACTCTTTCTAGAGTCTCAACACCATTTTTATAGTGTGGTGACCAAAACTTGATGCATGATTCTAGGTGGGTTCTTTATAGGCTTTATAGAGTTTTATAGAGTGGTATTAGAACCTCACTTGATCTTGATTGTATCCCTCTGTTAATGCAATTTAGGATTGCATTGGCTTTTTTGGCTGCCTTGGGAATTGTTGACCTAAAAGGCCCAAGATCTTCTCTGCTGGGGAGGTGACAAGGGTCAGGGTGCAGAGAAGAGCAATGAAGGTGATAAGGGATCTGCGGGCTAAATCTTATCATGAACGCTTAAGGGAATTGCCTATGTCTAGTCTATCGAGAAGAAGGACTAGTGGGACATGATAGCAATCTTGCAGTACTTGAGAGGCTGCTACAGAAAAAAAATCAGAGAGGGAAGGAGAAGAAGCAGTGGGTAGAAACTCATCACTCCAACCTGGAACTAAGAAGAAATTTCTTGATAATGAGGACAATTAATCAGTGGAATCGCTTGTGGTTGCTTCACCACTGGAGCGTTTCAAGAAGAGATTGGACAGCCATTTGTCTGGCATGGTATAGGGCAGGGGTGGCCAAACTATGGTTCTTTGAGGACCTGTGGACTTCAACTCCCAGAATTCCTGAGCCAGCCATGCATACATGGCTAGCTCAGGAATTCTGGGAGTTGAAGTCCACAGGTCCTCAAAGAACCATAATTTGGCCACCCCTGGTATAGGGTCTCCTGTCTTAGGTGAAGGGTTGGACTAGAAGACCCTTCAAGGTCCCTTCCATGGGTCTAAGAATGTATCTACAAAATCTTTGGGAAGCAATTTCTGTGGGCAGTTCCAGTTTGCTAGCTAATTCCTCCTATACCTTACAGAAGATCATTCTAGACCTATTCCTTCTCAGACCGGCTTGTATTTTGCATTGTCTTGCTAACTTGCAAATAAGCCGCATATATCTGGGTTCACATTTTGTGCTGAGCTAAAACCTTACACATCACATTAAGCCTTGGTGCAGTGTGTGAATTCAACCTGAGAATTCTTTGCCAGGGTTGTTTTCAAGATTTCCCTCCAAAACCCCAAAGTGATATTTGTGTCCTTCCCCTCTCAAAATACAAGCATATTGTAGACTTCATTAGGGAATTTTTTCCCCCTAATGGAAGGCTTTGATGGAAGGTGGGAAGCTTTTAATGTAGTTTAAGCTTCCTTCAATCCTAGTTCCTAGAGCTTAATAAACATCTTTCTTTTCTTAGTTTTGAGAAAGGACAGAGTTATGTGTGCAATTATATTCAAGTATATATTACAAATTAATATTACAAGTATTTAATGATATATATTTTTTGTCATCCGTAAGCCAGCAGCCTCTAATGATAGACTTGGCAGGATAGAAACATATTACTTAATGAAACATTTCAGAATATTTAAAAATAATATTTTGTTTCCCAACAATTTGGGAAATATGTTATACTTGCACGTCTAAAATTTTTTGCAATGTTTTGTTATGAGGACAGAACATAAGTTGTTAAATAGCTCAGTCTGATTTTTTCTGAAGAATTGCGGGAAAGAAAAGTTGTACCTGTATTGTGCATTAATATCCCTATCAATTGCATCTACACACCAGGGGCAGGTTGCTCACTTACCTTGCTGCCGGAGCCATGTGCGTGCATCTCCACGCTTCGGGGGGGGGGCTCGCTCGCTACGTGCGCACCCCCCCTCGTGCGATTTTGCTTCTGTGCATGCGCAGAAGCAAAATCACGCCGAAATCTCATGAGGGGGCGCATGCACGCATGAGATTTCGGCGTGATTTTGCTTCCACGCATGCGCGGAGGCAAAATCTCACTGAAATCTCTCGCGCGCGCGCACGTCCGCTCACGAGATTTCGGCGCGATTTTGCTTCTGCGCATGCGCAGAAGCAAAATTGCTTGAAAATCACAGGGAAAAATGGCGACGTGCCGTGTTGACCGGCAGAGAGGGCTCCGGAGCAGTTGCGAAACCCGCCGCTCTCTACCGGAGCTGTGTACCGGACAGCTCCGGCAGGAACCCACCTCTGCTACAAACATAAAACAAATTAATGAATTACTATATTTCATTCTCTTTCAATATCCCCAACATTATGGGACTGAGGACCATAAAAATGGATAGTTTGGGAGCCCCACCATGCTGTAAGATCCAAGGCGTTCATTTAACAGATGTTTTTAACTGGCTTTTCAAGATAAAATAAAACCCAACACAAGGTACTTTAAAATGCAAATGATCAGCACACGAAAGCAACGAAGTAGGCACAGGTAAACTTTAGAAACTGGAAGGTATGCCAATCACCAGAATGATGCCAAGTCAAGCACATTGAGAGGTCCAGATTTCTGGGCTGTTTGGGAAGCAATGCTGGTCTCCCACCCCAAGTTCCCATGGGTGCTGCCATGTTGCTTCCCTTTGTCACATCACTTGTGGGATCCCCTCCAGTGCTGGAAGAGGAGACCCCCGAAGGGAAGTGACCCTGTGTTGAGCTGAAGGCAGTCCCTGCCCTCCCTCCATGAAGCAAACAGCATTGCCTCCACAAAAGAAAGACATGCTTGAGATAAAGAAGAGCAGCCTCTGATTTAGGTCTCACCTGGAGGGACCTCTAAAGTCCTCAGAGAAGGTGATCTGATGATCAGGAGAGCTCCTGGCATCTCAGGTTGTCTAGCTTTGATAAGTATCTTAGGTAATTAACTTTGGCAACAATTGCCTTCTGCCAGTCTGTCTGTTCCTGCTTCCTCCTCATTTCCTTAATGCAGCCTTACTTAAGAGTAGAACTTGCACAAGGACTCCATGGAGGTTGGGGAGAAACCCAATACTCTGCCCCAATCTTCCGTTGGCCCAGTGCGGTCCACTCTATAGTACCGGTAGCGGCCCGCTGGTGACGTCACAGTACCGGTGCGGTCAGTTGCCGGTGCCTGGGCACCGCCATTTTTTTAAAAAAAATTAATTTTTTTTAAAAAATTTCTTCTGCGCATGCCCAGAAACCGAGTTTTCAGCACTGTTCATGCGCTGCCTTCACAGTGAGTCCAAGCAGGGGAGGATGGCTGAGGGAACGCGTGAGACGCTGAAAGAACGGGCGGCAGGAGCTGTCTCCATTCCCCTCCCTTCAGCAGTCCGAGAAGCCACGAACGCGCGGTGATGATCCTAGGCATTTTCGCATGTTTGAGGCTTCTCGAGCTGCTGAGGGGAGGGGGAATGGGCGGCAGGACCTATCTCAGTTCCCCTCCCTTCAACAGTCTGAGAAGCCACGCCCACCCAGTCACATGGCTGGCAAGCCACACCCACAAAATAAACCACGCCCTCAGAGTGGTCGTAAAAAAATTAGGAACCCGCCCCTGCGTTGGCTCATTCAGAATGTACAATCACAAGAGAAGAGGGGTCTTTCTTTCTGCTTTTAAAATAGCCTTCTTTTCTTCCACAGAGCTGTTGAAGGATGTCCTGAATGAGCCCCCAACTGCTACAACTTCTCAGGTGAAGTAGTGAGCCTGGAAGAGTGGAATGCCACCCACCCACTCTGTTTCTTCAGGGGTTTGTGTTGGCTGTCACAACTCAGCATCTGCAACAATCCTCCCTCAACTGTCAAAGTGCTGGATTGCAGCTCCCAAAATTCCCGGGCCGATGTTTGGAAATTCTGCAAGATAAATGATCAGCACACCTGGGAATCTCCCAATTTGGCTGCCTGCAAATTTTATTTATAGAGAATGCCTTGTACTTGAATGCTAGGAAATATATGAATGGGAAATATCTTGTAATGGATGCACTGGATAAGGGACAATAAAAGATTTTGAGGAAATTGGAATGAATTTTTTTTTAGATTTATATTTAGATTTTTTTTTAGATTTTTATATACAAGATGGTGAACGTTCCCAATACTTCTTCCTCCCCCTCTTTTTCCCAACCAACAACCCTGTGAGGTAGGCTGAGCTGAGACTAAGAACTGATTTAAAGTCATCCAGCTGACTTTCAGACTCAAGACGGGACTAGACCTCCCAGTCTCCTGGTGACTGGCCCAAAGTCACCCAGCTGGCTTTCAAGCCTAAAGTGGGACTAGTTTTTAGTCTCCCAGTTTTTAATCTTGTATCTTAACTACTACACCAAACTGGTTATTACATTTAAATTAGAGAGAGACATCTTCCAATCACAGGGGTGCCTTTAGTCAGGGTTGCTTCTGTTCCTTGGAAGAAGAAGAACCTGCCTCCAGAAGTTGTGAATGCTCCAACGCTGGAAGTTTTTAAGAAGATGTTGTCTGAAGTGGTGTAGGGCTTCCTCCCTAGGCAGGGGGTTGGACTAGAAGACCTCCAAGGTCCCTTCCAACTCTGTTATTCTATTCTATTCTTTTTTTCTATTCTGTAAGTCATCAGAGGAGGTCTCCATCTCATGGTTTCTAGGTCACCAAGGCTCGGAATCAACCTGTCAGACTCCAGACTCTGCCATTCAAAAGGAGAAGGGGGGGGGTCTTGGTCCTGCTTGATCAAAAGGTTATACAGTAACAGATATCCGGATCCTAGACACCTGGGAACCTTCTCATCTTAAGATAGGGTTTTATGAGGGGCAATGCAAGTCAGTTGAACGGAAGGGGGCTGGGAACGTATCTGTATTCCCAGGAAGGAGTTTCCCACTTTGTGGATTTGTGGGGAGGGGCATTAAGGTTAAATAGGCTTGCCTTGTCTGAAGGCATTTGGACTTTGCTTTGAATGAATGAATTGTCATACAATTGCTAATTAAAGGAATCCTTTTGAAACACTGACTCAGAAGTTCGTACTTTGAATGTGGTTGGGAAGGCAGTTCTTACACAACCCTCAATTTCTATTTAATTTAACAGAATGGGGAGATGGGTAAGAGAAATCATTCTCTAAAGATTGTTATTGTTATTATTATTTTCATTTCCCTTGCTCCTCAGATCCTTCGATACCAGGCAGGATATGTTGTCTGTGCTGCGATTGCAGTTCTCTATTTTGTGACGGTGCCGCTGGTCGGACTGAGCCTTTGCTGCTTCCAGAAAAACCGTCACTGCGGTGGACGGATCAGAGCCTATCGTCGCTCCCTGCTCTGCCAACGGAACCTTCTCATGGTCTGTCTGCTCTTCACCACCCTCGTCATCCTGTGAGTGCGAGAGGCTGAGCCAGATCCGTGGTCGATCCCGTCTTGTTGTCCCCATAGAGATGTGGGGATCGGGAAGGACAGGAAGGGGAACCAGCACATGAATCCGACAGAGTTGCTAAAGCTGTAAATTGAAAACCAAGAAATGATACAGGAAAAGTCAAACAAAATAGCCATGCTGGTCTGAAACAGGGGTTCTCAAACTTGGCAACTTTAAGACACGTGGACTTCAACTCCAAGAATTCCCCAGCCAGCATAGGTACTGTAGCTCATACCTGTAAAACAGTTTTTCATACTGTAAAACATACCTAATACTCCTTTCTCCTCCTATTTTCCAAAGAAAATATTTTCCAGCCCTAGAATAGCCCCACATTGAGATAAATTTAACAAATAAATAAGTAACAAACAAACAACCAATCTGTGGGCTGAGAGAGAGTAACTGATCCAGACAGTTTCCATGCCTAAGGCAGGACTAGAACTCACTTATCTCCTGCTTACCAGGCCAGCACCTCAATCTTACACCAAAGTTGTAGTCCACATGGCTAAAAGTCACCAAATTTGAGAAGCACTGGTTTCTGAGAGGGGTCTAGTCTTGAAGTCCTCTCTTTTCTGCAATGTCTATGCCATGAGCCGTGGTGGCGCAGTGGTTAGAGTGCAGTACTGCAGGCTACTTCTGCTGCCTGCCGGCTGCCTGCAATTTGGCAGTTCGAATCTCACCAGGCTCAAGGTTGGCTCAGCCTTCCATCCTTCCGAGGTGGGTCAAATGAGGACCCAGATTGTTGGGGGCAACAGGCTGACTCTGCAAACCGCTTAGAGAGGGCTGTAAAAGCACTGTGAAGCGGTATATAAGTCTAAGGGCTATTGCTATTGCTGTTTTCCACCAGGGGGTGTGTTATCTGTGCTTTTGCTGCCAACCAGAAGGTGAAAGAGGAGATGGACCCCGGTGCCCGAGATGCACTCAACACCCTGAGGACTTTGAGGAGCCATCTGAATGGGATTGATCGAGTGAGTTGACTCTGAAAAAACCCAGGGGACCAATCTGTTCAAAGACATCATCGTTTCCACTTCATGCTAAATATTTTGGCATGAGGCAATTCAGGGCGTTGTTGAGGCTGTGTTCATTCCACAACGTTAAGAAGGTCAAATTTGACCGGAGGGCAAAGAGGTTGGGGAAAGGACCATGAAGGGAGGCCAGAGGTGCAGGGTTTTTTTTTTTAAATCAGGAATGAAAAAAGACATTATTTGGGAAGGAGAAACCATGGAAGGCCATACTAATTGGGGCGAGGTTTGAAAATAATGCTTTTACCCATGATTAAATTGTAAAGGAATTATGAAATTTTAGCTGGGTTTGATAAAGTTATCTTTAGAATATGGATGGTCACACCATTTGTGAAAAAAAATAAAATCTACAAATGGTCATTAAAATTGTGGATTTTCATTTTGGTTCCAAAATATAACCTGGAAACAGAGGTTTGGGAAGGAAACCTCCAATGATTTGGAAAGGACCTCAGTTGAAAAAAAAAACCCAGAAAGATGAAACTTCCTAGGGCCATTCACCCCCTTTATCATCATGTAACTAGAAGGTTGCCATTCAAGGCAAACCATTCCAGGGCTGAAAGGATCAGGGGTCTCCCCTGGGGTCAAAAAAGTCAAGATGTTGGCTGTTTCCATCACCTAAAAAACCCGGCAGAGCTTTGCCAGCTGCCGTGGATTTTATAGCCACGTGTTTCTGATCCCTTTGAGAAAACGCCATTTCTAGATCAAGTTTGGAGATCCAGAAGTGAAGCTTGTTCCTGCGCCAGAGCTTCAGAGCTTTGAGCATTTCCCTGGCACATGCCCAGCGTCACACTGTCACCATGGCGATGCCTTTGCTTGGCAGGTGCAAACCCTGGCAGCTGCAAAGCAGGACAGGGAAAGGGGGGGGTCAGAGCTGAGCCTCACGATGCCAGCAGCCTTTTCAAATTCTGCTGCAAGAGTTTTGTTGCACAAAGGAAGGCTTTGAGATGGGAGGAATGGGGTGTGATGGGATAGGCTGCCCCTGGGGGACGAAAAGGGGTCAGCCTCACAGCCCCAGGAGCTCCCATCCAACCTCCCAGTTCCCCATCTAAAAATCCTGGGGTTGCAAGGCTGCAGAAGGGGGCAGCATGTTTTCTAACCTTGGCCACTTTAAGATGTGCGGAGTTCGACTCCCAGAATTCCCCAGACAATAACAGGTAATCCCCGACTTACGGCCACCCCTGCGCCCCAAATTTCTGTTGCCAAGCGAGACCGTTGTTCAGTGAGTTTTTGCCCCGTTTTGCGACCTTTCTTGCCACGGTTGTTAACCGAATCGCTGAGAGTTGTTCAGCGAATCTGACTTCCCCATCAACTTCGCTCGTCGGACGTTTGCACAAGGGGCTCACATGACCTTCACAAAGACGTGCCACTTCCCAAGCACATCCGAATTTTGATTGTGTGACTGTGGGAATGCTGCACTGGTCGTAAATGTGAGAAACAGTCCCAAATCACTTTATTATAGTGCTGTTGTAACTTTAAATGGCCACTAAATGAATTGTCGTATCTCAAGGACTACCTGTATGTTTTTGAGACCATCAAAAATTAGCTAGTGTCTGTTGCTGTAGGCTAAATGTCCAACTCCGAAATCTTTACACAAATCTCCCTGTTTTAGGGAACATCAGTTGGCCAAGTTTGCAAAAAGCCCAAAAGAACCAACCCTAATGTTCAGTCCAGGAGTGGGTTCTAACTTACCTCGCTGCCGGTTCGCTTCCTCCTGAGCCGCGTGGCCGTGCCTTGTGGGCGTGCGTGCTTGCGTAGTGCCCCCAAAAAGCCAAAACCAAGATGGCGATGCATGCGCAGTGCCGGAAACACGGCTTCTGCACATGCTCAGAAGGAAAAAAAAATCGAAAAAAAATTAAAAAAACTAAAAAAAATTAAAAATATTAAAAAAAATTTTTTTTAAAGATGGTGGTGCCCACGGACCGCCACCGACCAAACCGGTTCCGTGACATCATCATGACATCACCAGCGGGTTGCTACCAGTTTGGGCAAACCAGTCCGAACCGGGAGGAACCCACCTCTGGTTCAGTCGCTCCAGGTTTGCTGCTACCTGGGGACAATCCCTCTCCTTCCTGCCTTTCCTTTGGCTCTGGAAAACTGACTTTTCTCTCCTTCCACGACAGGGACTTCGGCTGACGGTGGAACAGTTTAGAGTCCCCCAAAGGCAGATTCTCGGTGACCTGAACAGTAAGTCCCCTTCTCTTCTGGTGCAGTTCCTTGGCGAAAGATTTTCCCATCAATACAGCCTTTTGCGTTTTTAGGTCAGTGGCATAAACATACAGCACGTGCAACGCAGCCCACCTGCCTTTTGCAAACAAAAGCTCAGGTGCTTTCAAAAGGGAACGGTTTATTTTTGGCCCCGAGTGAATGCTTTGGGCTTGAATGGGAAGAATGGGAGATTAATGCCAGTTTTTATCAAAAGGCAAAAGCTTTTCTGAGCTGCAGCTGAGGCAACTCACTTTCAGGAAGTGAAAAAGAAAGAGCCTAGTGAAAAAAAAAAGTGAAAAAAACCCTCCTAGAAAGAGTGCGGAAAAGAGCAACAAAGATGATAAGGGGTTTGGAGGCTGAATTGTACAATGAACGGTTAACAGAACTAGGTAAAACTAGCTGATAAAGCGAAGGATCGAGGGGGGGCATGATTATTATCTTAGCAATAGCACTTAGACTTATATACCGCTTCACAGTGCTTTACAGCCCTCTCTAAGCGGTTTACAGAGTCAGCCTATTGCTCCCCCAACAATCTGGGTCCTCATTTTACTGACCTCGGAAGGATGGAAGGTTGAGTCAATCTTGAACCAGTCACAATCGAACTCCTGGCAGAGGGCAGAGTTAGCCTGCAATACTGCATTCTAACCACTGCACCACCATGGTTCTTGATGGCAATAGCAATAGCAGTTAGACTTACAGTATATACTGCTTCACAGTGCTTTCCAGCCCTCTCTAAGCGGTTTACAGAGTCAGCATTCCCCCCCCCCCCAAACAATCTGGGTCCTCATTTTACCGACCTCGGAAGGATGGAAGGCTGAATCAACCTTGAGCCAGTCAGGATCAAACTCCTGGCTGTGGGCAGTGAATTAGCCTGCAGTACTGCATTCTAACCACTGTGCCACCATGGCACAAAGGAAAGGAAAGGAAAGGAAAGGAAAGGAAAGGAAAGGAAAGGAAAGGAAAGAAGGAAAGGAAGGAAGGAAGGCGGGAGGGAGGGAGGGAGGGAGGGAAGGAAGGAAGGAAGGAAGGAAGGAAGGAAGGAAGGAAGGAAGGAAGGAAGGAAGGAAGGAAGGAAGGAAGGAAGGAAGGAAGGAAAAGAAGGGAGGGAGGGAGGGAGGATGCAAGGAAGAAGAGAGGGAGGGAGGGAGGAGGAATAGCAATAGCACTTAAGATTTATATACCGCTTCACGGTGCTTTCCAGCCCTCTCTAAGCAGTTTTACAGAGTCAGCCTCTTGCCCCCAACAATCTGGATCCTCATTTTACCCACCTCGGTAGGATGGAAGGCTGAGTCGACCTTGAGCCTGGTGAGATTCGAATTGCCAAATTGCAGGCAGCCAGCAGTCAGCAGAAGTAGCCTGCAGTACTGCACTCTAACCACTGCGCCACCACGGCTCTAACAGTCTAGAAGGACTGTAACAGAGAAGAGAAGGATTGGCCTATTCTCTAAAGCACCAGAGGTCAGGACAAGAAGCAATGTGTCGAAGCTCATTGAAATCTAATCTGGAACAAAGGAGAAATTTCCTGACAGTGAGAACGATAAATCAATCGAACAGCTTCCCTCCCAGAGTCATGGGTGCTTCATCACTGGAGCACTTTTGAAGAAAAGATTGGACATCCATTTGTCCAGAATAGAATAAGCACTCTTGCCTTGGGCAAAGGGTTGGACTGGAAGACCTCCAAGGTCCCTTCCAGCCCTAGGATTCTATGATTCTAAGATTCTGCCTTTCAATAAAATGCTTGACGTAGTTGGAAAAGGTACGAGCGATTCGCTCTGATGTTTTGCTATCATAGACTAGCTAACATGGCTCTCCTCCTACAACGTACTTCATCAAAACTAGAATAGACACCTTTTCCCAGAATACTTTCCTAGCCCTGCTTGTTACTGCCTAAAAATATCTATAAAAAGGAAAGACTGCTTAATTCTTGCAACACATTATCTGCCACTGCATAGAATGCCAAAAAAATTGAATCGTTTAGGTGGAATGTTAAGCTTCTCTCGGGAGGGCAGACGATCAGATTCCCAGGCTTAAAAATAAAGCAGGAACCTATTATTTTTCCAGGTCTGGCAGGATTTTATCTCTTTTACAAATGATCAAATTAATGTCCATCACGTTGTAGGGAAATTTTAAAAGGCCTGCCGTAAGATTGTTCAAAGTAATAGCCGTTGTGTGCAACGCGAAGCAGTAACAAAACAATGCCATAAAAATAAAAAGTTGCAAGCAAATACCTACCGCCATAATGGCTAGAAAGTTATAGAATATCAGAGTTGGAAGGGACCTTGGAGGTCTTCTAGTCCAACCCCCTGCTTAGGCAGGAAACCCTGCACCACTCCAGACAAATGGTTATACAATGTCTTCTTAAAAACTTCCAGTGTTGGAGCATTCACAACTTCTGGAGGCAAGCTGTTCCACTGATTAATTGTTCTAACTGTCAGGAAATTTCTCCTTAGTTCTAAAGTTGTGTTTTAAATTATTCAAAATGATGCTCGCTATGTACAGTATGTCATGTCTAATTCAGTAGCTGCATGATACAATTGGAGATTGTCACGTAGTGAATATTGTCAGTTGTATGTCTATGCAGGGTGATGCACCCCTATCCTAATATTATGGTACATTCCAATATAAGCAGAACACGTGATATGATGAGTGCGCATGTGTGCATTCCTAAACCACCATTAATTCTCTTCTGCCTTAGCTGTTGACCTGAACGGTCGTGTTTTCTTAGCAAAGATGTAATTAGTCAGGATTTATTGTTTTTGTATTGAAATAAATATTTTCTATTAGACTTTTAATCTCGGCTTTATTTCTAACTGTCTGAATTCCAAGAAAAGATCTAAATCGCCTCTATGAGATATTTATTTTCATCTCAAGAGAGATAAGCATGAGTTGGGGAGGGGGCACGGCTCCTGTCCCAAATGGGAGATGGGTGGGAGATGCATTTTTCCCCTTGGAGTCCCAAAAGCAACTGGACTTTCTGGTTTTTCTTTGAAGACGTTTCATTTCTCATCCAAGAAGCTTCTTCAGCTCCGGCTGGATGGTGGGGGATGGAAGGATTTAAAAGGACGCAAATGACCAGCTGTCTGCAAGGAGTATCAATCCTTCCATTCCCCACCATCTAGTCAGAGCTGAAGAAGCTTCTTGGATGAGAAGCAAAACGTCTTAAAAAAAAATCCCAGAAAGTCCAGTTGCCTCTTCAAAAAGCACCTTTGGGATAACTATGACCTGGATGACTGAGAATCTCTATAGACTTTTCCCCCTGGATATTTCACCAGAAGTGTTGTTGTGCCTTGCAGATATTAGCTGGAACATTGGCAACACCATTCACTTTTTGCTGAAGGAAACCGTGTCTTCTGCTATGGCTGCCATTAAGAACAGGGCGCAAGGTAAGGAAAAGTCTTTTCTTCTGCTTTTGCTGTTTTTTCTTTCTTTCTTTTTTCTTAATGCAGCACAGTCTTGTAATGGGTAGAAGAAATAATCTTGAGGAACAAGAGGGAGGATCACAACGAAGACAATGGTAGATAAGAGCAATCTGAGTCTTGGGTAGAAAGGTAATTTGAGAAAGAGTCTCGGGCTTGACTCCTCCTTGTTCTCACAAATAAGTGAGATAATTATATTAATAACAATGAATAAAAGTTGGAATTAATCTTCATGATTTCTGGTCTGGTCTTCCTTGGAGGGCTGATAGCAACTTAGCTTAACCTCTTACTGTGATGGGATGAACGGCTCCTTAGTGTCCCTAGGCTGGCTAGGAACTCTGGGAGTTGTAGTTCGACACACCTGCTGAGCATCAGACCAGGGAAAGTAGGTCTGGGTTGGCCATACCAGGATTCACCCAAGGCAGTTCTTCCGGCTACCCACTTTGATAGGGACCCATCCCAATTTGCTAGGTTAACAGTGGGAACATTTTCAGAAAAGACAATTACAATGGCTGGAGCCATTCGTAATGGGAAAATAAGGCAGCGTCTTCTTGGATACCTCTTGGGGTGAAGGTGGATAAAAGGAGACATTATAGATCCTAGGTAAAACAGGGCAGGTAGTACTTTCTTTTTTGCAACTTGGGGGCCTTCGTTAAAACTCTAAAGAGAGATGCCAGACAGACAAATGAAAGGGCAGCTCGGAGTTAAGCTAGGGAGTTTGCTGCCATCAGATGTGAGGATAGCCTGGGGGTGGCCTTGGCAGGAGCTTATTAATCTAGATCAGGGCTGCAGGTACTAGCTAAATCAAAGGTCATAAGCATAAGAAGTGCCAGCTGTTAGGAAATCAGGTTTTTTTGCCTTTCACCTGCTGTCCCGTGCTTGTCAGATCCTTTTAATGCATGCTCTTGTGCCCCCTGGGCCAGAGAGATCCAAAAGGGAGTAAAAAAAAAAAAACCATGTCAAAGTGGCAGCTGTAGCCATGCCATTAAAGCTCAGGCCCTTTTGAATTCCTTTGACACGGAAACCATGAGTAGTGTCCCTGTTTCTCCTCGAATTTCCTAAGCCTCGTTGTAGAACGGCCACAATCGCAGCTCACGGTAGCCAATTCCAAGGGGAGCTATAAACAGCGTAGCTCTTAGAAGAAACAACTAATGCAGGCGTTCCTCAATGTACAACCATTCATTTACTGACTGTTCGAAGTTACGACAGCACGGAAAAAAGGGGACTTACGATCGTTTTTCACACAACCCGTTGCAGCATCCTTACGGTCACGTGATTAAATTTCGGACGCTTGGCAGCTGACTCATACTAATGACGGTTGCAGTGTCCCGGGGTCTTGTTGTGATCCGCTTTTGTGACCTTATAACCAGCAAAGTCCATGGGGAAGCCAGATTCACTCAACGCCCATTGTTACTAACTTAACGAATGCAGGGATTCACTTAACAAACTGTGGCAAGAAAGGTTGTAAAATGGAGGGGAAAAAATTCACTTAACAAATGTTTCGCTTAGCAGCAGAACCTTTGGGCTCAGTTGTGGTCATAATTTGAGGATGGGATCAGGACTAGTGACTCTACGTGCATAACTTGCTTCAATTCGTATTGACTCCTGATTCCAGATAATATTTTAGATAACTTTCTTTATTCTTTCTAATTTAACCAACCTGAATAAGTTGCTGTTGTCAGCAAAGTAGACCAGGGGATGCTGGATTTAAAAAAGTGAAGATGTCAGATGCAACTACTTACAAGGAGTCCTTGACTTACAACAACAGTTCATTTAGTGACTGTCTGAAATTACAACAGCGCTGAAAACATTATTTATGACCATTTTGCACACTTAGAGTTGGGCGGCATACAAATCTATTTAAATAAATAAATAAATAAATTATGACCATTGCGGCAAGCAAAGTCAATGGGGAAGCCAGATTCTATTAAAACAACCGTGTTACTAATTTAACAACTTCAATGATTCGCTTAACGACTGTGGCAAGAAAGGTTGTAAAATGGGCCAAAACCCACCTAACAGCTGTCTCGCTTAGGAGCAGAACTTTTGCCCTCAGTTGTAGTTGTAAGTCACGGCTTACCTGCAGAGGTTAATTTGCTAGCATGGAATTTATTTATTTATTATTTTATTAGTGACATTTATATACCGCCTCACAGTGCAAGCACACTCTAAGTGGTTTACACCAGTAAGCAATGTATATTTATATTACTCCCAACAATCTGGGTCCTCATTTTACCTACCTCGGAAGGATGGAAGGCTGAGTCAACCTTGAGCCGGTGAGATTTGAACCGCTGACCTGCGGATCACAGTCAGTTAAAGTGGCCTGCAGTACCCCACTCTAACCGCTGCGCCACCTTGGCTCATCAATTTGTTCTAGCTTTGCACGAAAACATCCGGACATCCCATCTCCTGGGTGACTTTTCTCTTTAAGACCTAGAGAACTCCCTGCACCACTTACATACGATTCACAGGACCGTCCAGGCCCTGATCCGGGACCAGGATGAGCTGGCATCGACGCTGAAGGATCAGAAGAAAAGCCTGACTTCTCTCCTGGAAGAGCCCCATTGCACGTACTGCGTGGGGGTGCTCAGCAGAGCTCAGGATCTGAAGTTGGGAGCCAACTTCCAAAATGTAAGCCAATCTCCGGATCCTGACGGCACCCGAACAGAAATGGTGCATCAATCCAAAACTTTCTTGGAAAAATTAAACTGGTTAAGGAAGATGCTTTTGATATGAAATGGGCCTCGTAGTACTGTACAACGAGGTATAAATCGGTTGGCACAAATCTTCAACCTTGGAGGTCTCCTTGTCCAATCCTCTGCTCAAGCAGGAGACCCTGGTCTATATAATTTCAGACAAGTGACTGTCCAGCCTCTTCTTAAAAACCTCCAGTGAAGAAGCAACCACAATTTCTGAAGTTCCACTGGTTAATTGTCCTCACTGTTAGGAAATTTCTCCTTAATTCCAGGTTGCTTCTCTCCTTGATTAGTTTCCATCCATTGTTTCTTGTCCTGCCCTCAGGTGTTTTGGAAAATAAGTTGACCCCTTTTTCTTTCATGGCAGCCTCTCAAATACTGGAATACTGCTATCATGTGCCCCCTGGTCCTTCTTTTCTCTAGACTAGCCAAACCCAAATACTCCAACCATTCTTCATATGTTTTAGTCTCTAGGCCCTTAATCATCTTAGTTCAGTGTTTCTCAACCTTGGCAGTTTGAAGATGTGTGGACTTCAACTCCCAGAATTCCACAGCCAGCAACGCTGGCTGGGGAATTCTGGGAGTTGAAGTCCACACATCTTCAAACTGCCAAGGTTGAGAAACACTGTCTTAGTTGCTCTTCTCTGAACTTTTTCCAAAGTCTCAACATCCTTTTTGTAATGTGGTGACCAAAACTGGATGTAATATACCAGGTGTGGTCTTCCCAAGGCTTTATAAAGGGGTAGTAATACTTCACGTGATTTTGATTCTATCGCTCTGTTTATGCAACCAAGGATTGCATTGGCATTTTTGGCTGCTGCCACACACCGCTGGCTCATACTTAAGCCAAATTTAAGCTCTGCTTGCTTTCCATGTCAATACTGTTTTATATATTGTCACTTTGATCTTGGATCCCAGGGATTAGTCTTTTACAAATCATTTCTTTCCTCAGGTGCCTTCTGTTGAAAGAGTTTTGAAAAATTTGCACGGGCTGCCTCAGACGAATTTCTCTGAAATGATTCACAAGGTAAGCGAGGAAGGGTTCTTGAAGGGATCTCCTTTCAGCCAATCATTTTTGTCTCCGGTGTCATGGTTTAAAATATTATTTTTACGCTTCTAGGCCAACAGCAGTTTCAATGCAATTCCACAGTTTACGGTAATGAAAATGGATAAAGTTGTTCAAGGTGAGTGAAGTTTTTCCAGGAAAATATGACCTGGATTCACACAACGGCGTCTGGAGTGTTTTATTTTTATTTTATTTATTTTATTTTATTTATTTGTCAAACATGTATAGTAGTAATTTGTATAAACATAAGTAAAAAGTAACGATAAAAGAGGACAATAGGCCAGTAGGACAGGGACGGTAGGCACAGTGGTGCGCTTATGCACGCCCCTTGCAGACCTCTTAGAAACGAGGAGAGGTCGACTGTAGACAGTCTAAGGTTAAAGTTTTTGGGGTTTGGGGAAGAAACCACAGAGTCAGGTAGTGCATTCCAGGCATTGATCACTCTGTTGCTGAAGTCGTATTTTCTGCAATCGAGTTTGGAGCGCTTTACATTTAGTTTGAATCTATTACGTGCTCGTGTATTGTTGCAGTTGAAGCTGAAGTAGTCATTAACAGGAAGGACATTTTGGTATATGATTTTATGAACTACATTTAGATCAGATCGGAGGCGACGTAGTTGTAAATTGTCTAATCCCAGCATTTCAAGTCTGGTGGAATAAGGTATTTTGTTGTGAGCGGAGGAGTGGAGGACTCTTCTTGTGAAATATTTCTGGACTCTCTTGATTGTATTTATGTCTGATATGCAGTGCGGGTTCCAGACAGTGTGTCCAAAAAAAAGTCAAGTTGGTGGCCAGGAACACACAATTTGAATTATGATGATGACTATTTGTTAAATTTTGCTGCCTATCCCGCCGTGAAGCTAGTCTAGGTGGCTTCCCATAATAAAAATGTAGAAAATGAAAGGAGTGTAAACAGAACAGAAATAAAAAAAACATAACAATAAAACAGTGAAAAAGGCGAACATGACGAGAACAAATATGAATCCTCTCCTTTTTCTTCTGAGCTCTGCACTGTGTGTAAAAAGGGTCGGGGTTGTTTTTTGCAGTTGTGTTTGTTCACCTAGCATTTGTAATATGAACAGAGGCTTCGAGGGAGTGTCCTCATTTAGGGACCAACACTGGGAGCAGCAATTTGGTTGTTGAGCGATTGCGAACTAAAACTGCAACCAGGCTTACGGTCTTCCTTCATTCTTTCCTTTGCTTTTCCGACCTGCAAAGGTCATAAATGCGAGGACTGGTTGCGAAATTACTTTTTCATAGCTGCCATAACTGCGAACAGTCACTAAACCAAGCAGTTGCTAAACTAGGATTACCTATACATCTGGGGGAGCACTAATTTTACTAGATTTTACAAATCCAGGGGAAATGTTAATATATATTGCTTGTCCATTGTATGACATGCCATATACTAAATAAATAATTATGATGGTGTACCATTTGGGCCAGACAGTTAGTTTAAGTTTATTGTATTGTATTGTATTATTGTATTTTTATTGATTGTTCTTCTCTCTGCTGTACGCCGCCCTGAGTCCCACGGGATTGGGCGGCTTATAAAAACAATAAATTAAATTAAAATTAAATTAAATTAATAACCAGGATGGGACCAACATCTGATTTCTGTGCTACAGCCCATACAAAACCAGTAGAGTGGCGTAACCAGTGGAGATCGATATCCCAGTCCATTCTCACCTACAGAAGTCCACCTGGTGATTTGGGGCCGGGCTTAATTTTGCAGCCTCACAATCTCAAGGGATTATGGACCAGGGTTTAAAACTGAAGGAATGGAGCGCTGTGTATGTTGCCTTGAGCTTAGAATAGAATAGAATAGAGCTGGAAGGGACCTTGGAGGTCTTCTAGTCCAGCCCCCTGCTCAAGCAGGTGAATCTATATCATTTCAGACAAGTGACTGTCCAGTCTCTTCTTAAAAACCTCCAGTGATGAAGCACCCACAACTTCTGAAGTTCCACTGGTTAATTGTCTTCACTGTTAGGAAATTTCTCCTTAATTCCAGGTTGCTTCTCTCCTTGATTAGTTTCCATCAATTGTTTCTTGTCCTGCCTTCTGGTGCTTTGGAGAATAATTTGACCCCCCTCTTCTTTGTGGCAGCCCCTCAAATACTGGAATGCTGCTATCATGTCCCCCCTAGTCCTTCTTTTCTCTAGACTAGCTAAACCCAAATCCTGCAGCCGTTCTTCATATGGTTTAGTCTCCAGGCCTTTGGTCATCTTAGCTGCTCAACTCTGGACTTTTTCCAAAGTCTCAACATCTTTTTTTGTAGTGTAGTATATCTTCTGGAAGAAGGACTGGAGAAATATCTAGCACCTAGGTAAATCAGATAGGAAGACTCAACAATGTACCATCGTAACCGTACGTGCCCGGTGGATGCTCTGGCGATCACGATTTCTCTGTGCAAATGATGTAAAATCTGCATCGGGTATGTTTTGGCACGAGGACCATGGATGGTAACCCTTCGCTTTCCTTACAGAGCTGAAGCGGGACATTGAAAGAGCTGCCCAAAAAGTCCAGTTTGTTGCAGATGACTTCCCCATCTCTGACCAGACCCGTCCCATGAATGAGGCCTTGGCGAAGGCGGAGAATGTTAGCCGACCTTTCCTGAAGGAGGTGAAGCGTTTTGAGACATACAGGTAAAAGAGAGAGGTGGGCAGAGCAGATACTTGGCAGACATTGATCAGGTAATCTGACAAGAAACCCAACACTCCTAACATTTGAAGTGACTGAGAACGCCAGTGAATGGAGCAGTAATATAATACGGGCAGAGCTACAAGCACCCATTTAGCCAGCCTAGACAAAGGATTTCCTTTTCCCCTGGTGTTGCAGGAAAGGAGGAAATTTAGGAGGACTCATTTTTTAAGGCATACACTTTGCTTTCTTGTGTTCCTTCCTTTGACTTGAAAACACATTTACAGACATCCTAATAAAGTGGGATACAAAGAAGTACATTATTGGACCAGGACTTTGGGCACTGCAAAAAGGGGTTGGAGTATCAGGCTGTCCAAAGAGAAGAAAGACCCAAGATTGAGAAAATCATCGCGAGAATGTGTGGGAGGACCCGCTGTTTGATGCAAAGTTTGTGCATGAAAACCTTCTGTTGATCACAACAGTTCCAAATACTTTTATATACGCACAAATATTTTGATGAATAGAATAGAGTAGAGTAGAGTAGAGTAGAATAGAATAGAATAGAATAGAATAGAATAGAATAGAATAGAATAGAATAGAATAGAATAGAATAGAATAGAGAATGAAGGAATAGAATGGAATGGAATGGAATGGAATGGAATAGAATGGAATAGAATAGAATAGAATAGAATAGAATAGAATAGAATAGAATAGAATAGAATAGAATAGAATAGAATAGAATAGAATAAGGGAGAGAATAGAATGGAATGGAATGGAATGGAATGGAATAGAATAGAATAGAATAGAATAGAATAGAATAGAATAGAATAGAATAGAATAGAATAAGGGAGAGAATAGAATGGAATGGAATGGAATAGAATAGAATAGAATAGAATAGAATAGAATAGAATAGAATAGAATAGAATAGAATAGAATAGAATAGAATAAGGGAGAGAATGGAATGGAATGGAATGGAATAGAATAGAATAGAATAAGGGATAGAATAGAATAGAATAGAATGGAATGGAATGGAATGGAATGGAATAGAGAATGAAAGAATAGAATAGAATAGAATAGCATAGAATAGAATAGAATAGAATAGAATAGAATAGAATAGAATAGAATAGAATAGAATAGAATTCTTTATTGGCCAAGTGTGATTGGACACACAAGGAATTTGTCTTCGGTGCATATGCTCTCAGTGTACATTAAAACTATAAGTGATAAATCATGATCATAGTCATCAAGTGGTTTCTGACTACAATAGCAACCCCAATGGCAGATTTTCTGTCCCTCACCTGACCTTTCAGGTCTTCCAACCTTGTACCAATTGCCGGTATAACTGAGTACAAATGTTAAGAGGGTGTAAATATTTTGCCTTGGGTAGCCAGAAGCAGGAGGGAAGGAAGGGAGTGTGATGGCTTCAACTGTGTGTCCACAGATGCCATCTAGATGTTTTTTTATGACACAAACACCGTGGATGCCATGCCTGTAAAACACCCCTTGCACTCACCCACCCAATTTAAACATTTCTAATGGAACTGAAACAGCACACCACCTTTCTGGGGGATGTGTTAAGAAGTGACTCAGAGCCTGAAGTTGTCTCCTTCTGATTTCCCATACCGTTTTTTGTCTTGGGCAGGTGGATTGCAGGTACAATAGCATGCACAATTATCCTGCTGATTGTCTTCTGTAATGTTCTGGGCCTTTCCTTTGGCACTTACGGGTTGGTTGTGCGAGACGATCCCAGTGACTACGAGAGCCGGGCTGAAGCTGGAGCCAAATTTCTCATCACGTAAGAACTCCGGGATGTCCTCTCTATCGATCAAGGAGAATACTTGTAGCTTAGGGCCAAATTGAGGGCTTCTTGGGCTTCTCTGAGCTTGGTTGTTTTCTTGCAGACATTTCATTAACCACCAGCAATCAGAACCCAGATGAGCATAGGTTAGTTCCAAGATTAACATCAGAACAACAATCAAGAAGGAAACAATACCACAATCAAGGAATTGCTAAACAAGCTAACAGTAAACAGCCCAACCAAAGAACTTCCAAGACCATCCCCACCAACACTGACAGGGCAAGAATATAAAATGTGAGCCAACCCCATCCCTTCCTGCACTGATGATATTACCTAGTTGGGTAATGAAATGTCTGCAAGAAAACAGACATCCGAGAACACCAAGGACGACAGTACTCCTCCTCCTCCTCCTCCTCCTCCTCCTCCTCCTCCTCCTCCTCCTCCTCCTCCTCCTCCTCCTCCTCCTCCTCCTCCTCCTCCATCATCCCACACTCTCTTCTAGCACTGATGATGTTACCTAGTTGGGTAATGAAATGTCTGCAAGAAAACAGACATCCGACAGCACCAAGGACCACAGTCCTCCTCCTCCTCCTCTCCTCCTCCTCCTCCTCCTCCTCCTCCTCCTCCTCCTCCTCCTCCTCCTCCTCCTCCTCCTCCTCCATCCCACACTCTCTTCTAACACTGATGATGTTACCTAGTTGGGTAATGAAATGTCTGCAAGAAAACAGACATCCGAGAGCACCAAGGACCACAGTCCTCCTCCTCCTCCTCCTCCTCCTCCATCCCACACTCCCTTCTAGCACTGATGATATTACCTAGTTGGGTAATGAAATGTCTGCAAGAAAACAGACATCCAAGAGCACCAAGGACCACAGTCCTCCTCCTCCTCCATCTCCATCCCACACTCCCTTCTAGCACTGATGATGTTACCTAGTTGGGTAATGAAATGTCTGCAAGAAAACAGACATCCGAGAGCACCAAGGACTACAGTCCTCCTCCTCCTCCTCCTCCATCCCACACTCTTGTAGCACTGATGATGTTACCTAGTTGGGTAATGAAATGTCTGCAAGAAAACAACCCAGCTCAGAAAGCACCCAGGGCCCCTCGTGTCATCCCCATATCCAAATCTGAGGACAGTTGAGGTCCTTCTGCAGAAACAACAGTGGGACAAAAGAAGGAGGAGAGAATGTGGCTCTTTCTAGGTACCTGTGCCTAAGCAGAGATGTCAAACTCTTCCCTCTGGTCAGCCTGGTTTCCAGGTTCTTTGGAGGGAGCAACAATAATCTGGATGGGGAAATAGGGTGGTGGCTTTTCTCCCCTCCCTCCCTGACACGTGTTTGTCCGCCTGATTACAGTGGTGTCACCTTCAGCTTCCTCTTCTCCTGGATTCTGATTCTCTTGGTCGCCGGCACCTTTCTGATTGGGGGAAACATCCAAACGTTGGTGTGCAAACCTTGGACCAATCAAGAGATATACAGAGTGAGTTCGTCTGCATGAAAATGAGCAAGCGCGTTTAGGAGTTGTTGGCCTTATTTTAATGGAGCCTTGCTGTTCTTCATGTTGTTGTTGATGTTCTGGAAAAAGTGCAGAGAAGAGCAACAAAGATGATTAGGGGGCTGGAGGCTAAAACACATGAAGAACACGGTTGCAGGAATTGGACATGTCTAGTCTAGTGAAAAGAAGGACTAAGGGAGATGATTGTTAGCGGAGATCACTCCGGAGGTCGATGGATCGTTGCTTCCCTTTTGAAGTCATACTTACTTAGAAAATAAAACCGAGATTCAAATCTAATTAACAAAATATTTATTTCAGTAGAAAAGTAATAAAAAGAATCCTTATTAGGCTACATTTTATCGGCTAATGAATAAATCACTTCTACCTTGGTAGAAATGGCGAAGAGAAAGGAAGGAGGAAACCTCTGGAATGCAGACATGCGTAGTAGAATATATCATACGTCTGCTTGACCATAAATATAAGAAAACAGTAGAAAACATAGAGATGCACAACTGGCAATAATTCACATCGTGACAATGATAGCAGTGTTCCAATATTTGAGGGGCTGCCACAAAGAAGAGGGGGTCAACCTGTTTTCCAAAGCACCCGAAGGCAGGACAAGAAGCAATGGGTGGAAACTAATCAAGGAGAGAAGCAACCTGGAATTAAGGAGACATTTCTTGAAAGTCAGAACAATTAATCAGTGGAACGGTTTGCCTTCAGAAGTTGTGTCTTCTTCATCACTGGAGTTGTGAAGAAGAAATTGGACAGACACTTGTCTAGAATACTATAGTTATTTCACCGTGGCCAACTCTGATCCGCATCAGCACCAAAACCCTTGAAAAGGTGGTGTTGAAATTGTTGTGCTTGGGAGAATCAGTCAGCAAGTGTGTGCAGGCAACTCCTCCCTCCCCTTTCCTGTGTCACACGCCCACTTGCACACAAACAGATATTGTGTAAGCGCATTTTGTTAGGTGCATAAACGTGTTACCTTCTTTTCTGGATGGATGCAGTGCTGAAAGTCTGCTCCTTTCTTTTAAGTAAATCCCAGGGAAAGATAAAATGGAAAGAGTACAGATAATCCTCAACTTATGACCACAATTGAGCCTAATATTTCCATCGCACATAAGAGAGTTGTTAAGTGAGTTTGGCCCCATTTGACCTCTTTTCTTGACACAGTTAAGTGAGTAACATGGTTCCGGCATTGACTTTGCTTCTCAGAAGGTCACAAGAGGTGATCACATAACCCCGAGACACTGCAACCGTCATAAGTACGTGCCAGTTCTTTAGTTAGGGTTGGCCTCCATGGGCACTGAGTTCCTCCAAGAATCCACCATGTTGTAATGCATCGGCATAGTAGATATGTGGATCTAGCATAGCCTTTTGCAACTGAGAGATGGGAATGTTGTCAATGCACCGATAATAATGCACCATTATTGTTTTTATTATTCAGTTTATTGACACCCCTGGCAACCTCCCGCCTTCCATGAATGCCTCTCAGTATCTTGGCTTAAAGCAGAATCTCAACCTCACGTCGGCATATCAGTGAGTACCCCCTTTTTCCAAGGGCGTCCTTTTGCTAAAGAGGTGGACTGGCTGGCTCCCTCCCTCCAGGCCATCACCTCAATAGGGTTACAGAGCACACAACAAGAGAGTTGGAAGGGACCTTGGAGGTCTTCTAGTCCAACCCCTTGCCCAAGCAGGAGACCCTGTATACTATTTCAGACAAGTGGCTGTCCAGTCTCTTCTCCAAAACCTCCAGTGATGAAGCACCCACAACTTCTGGAGGCAAGCTATTCCATTGATTAATTGTTCTCACTATCAGGAAATTTCTCCTTAATATCTCTCTGATAAGCTCCCATCCATTGCTTCTTATCATGTCACCCTTAATCCTAGTACAAGATAACTAAACAGGCAACGGAGACAATTGTCTAGAATGGTATAGGGTCACCTGCTTGAGCAGAGGGTTGGGCTAACCTTTTCCAGACCGAGTGCCCAAAGCACACATGCATGTACACCAATGTGCTTGTGCACGCCCAACCCCCCAAAATGCAATGCACGTGCTGCCCGCATGCATGCACCCCATCCCCTGCACATGTGTGCGTGCCCCCCGCATACCTCCCTGTATGTGTGCGTGCCTCCCGCATGCGCGCGTGCCTCCCTGCATACGCCCTGCCCCCCATGCATGCACGGCAGAGGCCCGAAGACCAGCTGGCTGGCGGGAGGCACATGCGCATGCACAGCGGAGCTGAGTTGGGGCAACGGCTCGCGTGCCCACAGAGATGTCCCTTCGAAACTCAGTTATTCTATTCTGTTCAATATTTATTTATTTTGTGAGATTTATATACCGCCTCACAGTGCAAGCACTCTCTAAGCGGTTTACACCAGTAAGCAATGTACAGTATATTTACATTGCCCCCAACAATCTGGGTCCTCATTTTACCTACCTCGGAAGGATGGAAGGCTGAGTCAACCCTGAGCCGGTGAGATTTGAACCGCTGACCTGCGGATCACAGTCAGCTAAAGTGGCCTGCAGTACCTGCCTCTAACCGCTACGCCACCTCGGCTTCATCAATAAAGTACTACAATCCTGTTGTCTCAACAATATTTGATTTTAAGGCTCTGCCTTGCCAGATGAAGGACCTGCATCCGAAAAGGAAGACATGTTCTCCTTTCGCCCAACATCTGGTGCCCCTAACATGGCAGAGCCAAACGTTAGGAACGAGGGAGGCTGGGAGTTGTGAGTCAACACTATCTAGACATCTTGCATAAAGCAGGTGGATTGCAAGCTGATGTTGGGGGGGTTGGCTTAATTTCTTTCCGTCTGCTTTCAGGCAGTGCAGGAATGGTGCAGGCCTCTGGGAAGTTCTGCAACTGAAGGACCAGTACAGCCTCAGCGAGCATCTCAGCGTTGCCAAGGTAACCAGCCTCTAGCTGCATCCTTGGTTTCCCCCTTTTGCAAAGCAAGGGCTCGATTCCCCTGGGATCCTTCAGGAGGATCCTAGGAGACAAAAAAGCACACCACCAGGCTCAGCCGTACTTCAATGCTTGGCTTCCAGAGGTTCTCCAGAGGTTCCTATCAACATGGGAAGAAAACCACTGAATTACAGCATGCTAGTCTCTCAAATCAAGCAATACATTAAAAATGCTACAGGCTGGCTTGCTCTCTTGAATCAGCTGAAGATAGTCACAGGACTTGTTTTGCAATATCGGCTGGGGTGGGGCTAGAATTTTAGGCAGTGTTTCTCCTCATTATATTTAAATATAGCCAGCAGGGCAGGTGGGGAGACCATTGGCCCAGCTACCCTTTTTGTAAACTCCAAAAGCTCACAAACTTATTTATTCTTAAAGAATGTAGGTCACCTTTTCCTTGGAGAATTCATTCAATCTTTATTATTGGAGAACTCTCAACGATTAATTTGCTCTCCCCACACAAAAAAAGAGGGAATTTTAATATAATCTTTTCCTGCTGATCCTGTGCACTCGCTTTCAGGATCAGCAAGGCTCATGTTTTGAATCTTAGGTACATAACATCAGATTAGGTGGCGGGCTTATACAGTCTTTCTCTCTAGAAACCACACTATAAAAAAGATGTCGAGACTCTAGAAAGAGTGCAGAGAAGAGCAATCAAGATGATTAGGGGACTGGAGGCTAAAACATGCGACGAACGGTTGCTGGAACTGGGCATGGCTAGTCTAGTGAGGAGAAGGACCAGGGGAGACAGGATAGCATCTTCCAATATTTGAGGGGCTGCCACAGAGAGGAGGGGTCAAGCTATTTTCCAAAACACCTGAAAGCCAGACGAGGAATAATGGATGGAAACCGATGAAGGAGAGATTCAACCTGGAAATAAGGAGGAATTTCCTGACAGTGAGAACAATCAACCAATGGGACAGAAGTTGCCTTCAGAAGTTGTGGGAGCTTCATCACTGGAGGCTTTCAAGAAGAAATTGGACTGCCATTTGTCAGAAATGGTGTAGGGTCTCCTGCTTGGGTGGTGGTGGGGGGGGTTGGACTAGACATACAAGGTCCCTTCCAACTCTCTTAACCTGTTAAAATGTAAAGTCTAAAAAACGTCTGCCCCGGGACATACATTTTATGTGGCTCCCTGTTTGGGAGACGCAGTCCCATCCTTTCAGCGTTTGCTTTTGTGACAGAATTGTCCACCAAAGGGGGTCAAAACAAAAGTCCAGATGGCAGCCACAACCATGCAGTCTCCTTTTTTTAATAGGCTTAAAAATGGGAGGGGGCCTTAATCCTTAGTTGTGATCACCATTGTGACTTTTTTGTCCACTTTACTAGAGACACTCCAGATTGGGGAAGATAATGGGCATCTGTTCCCTTTGTTGTTGTTTTTCCTCCCAAGGGAAAAAAAATAGACTGAAAAAGCAGTAAAAACACCTCGGAGTGTTATTTCAAGCTGGAAAATGCATGGAAGAAATGATTTAATAGACAACCTGACCATTTCCCAGCCACATTTTCAGCCTCTGCAAGCCTGCAGGTCGAGGGAGAACGGGGGTCCTACCAGGATGTCCTTCCAGCATTGAGTCTATCTTTTACACTGGAGTCGGGCAGCTATAATAAATTCAGAAAAATGAATGCATTGATTAAAAAAAAATCATTAAAAATGAATTCATTAAACTTGATTCTTAAATCGAATAATCGCACTAAAACTTGCCATTGTGAAAGCAGTCTTCGTTTCCTCCCCTTCTGCTCCAGTACACGGCGGAGTTTGAGGAGCGTCTCCGTGCCGTCAACCTCCCCTTTGATGACATCGTTTTGTTGAGTGCAAAGGGGAGGCAGGACTTGGAGACCTTCAGAAGGAGCCAGCTGGACTTGGTCAACTACGCTGAATTCACAGCAGAGGTGAGTCTGCCATTGGGGGAAGGATGTCTACGGAAGCTCTCCACCATCCACGTCATGGTTGTCCCAAAGGTGCTTCTCCAAAGGGAACTTTCTTCTTTTCTTTTTTCTTTGGAAACATTTCGCTTCTCATCCAAGAAGCATCTTCAGTTCTTCAGCTCATTTCTTTGAGTTCTTCCCTTGTTCAGAACAACTTCTTCAGAACTGAAGAAGCTTCTTGAATGAGAAGCGAAACGTTTTTAGAAGAAAAAAAAGAACCCAAAACCCAAGAAAGTCCAGTTGCCTTTTGGAAAAATTACCTTTGGGGTGTGCTTTTCTATCCACAACTACAGATGCAGAAGTCACTCTGTGCCAGCCCTTCGAGGTAGCCCAGACAAGACGCTCAAGTCATGACTAACTCTACCTTTATTGTCAGGTTACTATAACAGCATATAAGCATGTGGGAACGTAACAGCATTCCGTATTTCGCCGTATGCTCTATGCTGAGGAGTGATGCTGGCCACACGACTGCAACAACCTCTCCAGGCAACCTCTCTTGGCTTAAGAAATAGAGATAAACACCACCTTCTAAAGTCGGTCACAATTAGCAGGATAAAACCTGCAGGGACACTCCATAGTAACAGAAGTATGAAAGATTGAAAGCTCTTCTCCCCTCCCTCACCTTTACCTTCCAGAGAACTAGGGAGGGTCCCATCTGAGACGCTTTCGACACCTCCATTCCTTCTGTGGACCGAGATTCCTTCTGCCTGACTGTTGTTTTCGGCTACTTACTTCCTCCTCCCAAGGATATTCTCACAGCCCCTTACACGGCTGATTATTTCTCTTGCAGATGCGCAACCCTGTGGTGAGGAGCAATGTGGAAGGATTGGCAGTAGACCTTGAAAGGTTGAGTAACGTTCAGGTGGGGAACCAGAAGAGATGGGTGGCCGTTTATAGGGTGGGTGGGGGAAGCAAAGTCTTTCTTAAATTCCCGTCCTCGCGTTCCCAGCCAACCCAGAGATGTTGATGTTTCCTGCAGAGCGACAGAACTCTGGCAGAACGATTGGTTGAGGAAGCTCGGAAGCTCAGAAGAATCCAGAACCAGATGGTCCTCCCAATGGAGACCCTCGTGGTAAGCCTTCAGTGAAGCACACCAAGTAACCTCCACTTGAAATTCAGAAGTGCTTCAACAGAAAGAGCAAGCAACCTATTCGGGGATTTTAAATTAATAGACTATAAAATTTAATTTTCGATAAAGTGAAGGTTGCGTTTTCGGTTCCATTTGAGTGGGAGAGGAAGCATGCGATTAATATTTCATGGGACCAAATTAATTTGTTTTATTTCATTTTATTTTATAGGCACAACTGAAAGAAAGTGTCCAGTTTTTAGCAACCATGTCACCTAGCTTCCAGGTATTGTTATTACAGGTGAAATAATTTCAGGGGTGCGACCTCTTTCTATCTATCTATCTATCTATCTATCTATCTATCTATCTATCTATCTATCTATCTATCTATCTATCTATCTATCTATCTATCTATCTATCTATCTATCTATCTATCTATCTATCTATCTATCTATCTATCTATCTATCTATCTATCTATCTATCTATCTATCTATCTATCTATCTATCTATCTATCTATTCTGACCTAGGCTTCCTGATAAAATAATACAGTACAAACAAAGTCCCAAAAACCTCTTTTTATTTTTAACGGCTGTGAATTAAGTTCATTCCCAGCCGTAATAAGTCCCAAACAATGATAACTAGTCCAACAGAAGTATTTCGGAAGAAGACAGATAAGCACGAACCTTTATCTCTTTATCTTTCTTGACACGCTGCCAAAGACCTAATTGGCAAGGAACTTTGCAAGGCCAAACAGAAACACGGAGTCAGAACCGAAATGCTGAGAATTGAACAAAGTTGCTTCCTGCAATGAGCACATCTGTTTGCTCCACTTTTATAGCCTATGGGAGGGGCCAATTATCTCCAAGTCTTAATCCCAAGTAGTCCTTTTCCTCTGTAACTGTTCTTGCCTTCTGGCAGCTCTGCGCATGTGCGCATTGGGAACAGGCTCCCCCTGTTCCTCTGCCTCACTCGTGTCAGCCTCTGGAGGCTCTGGAGTCAGCACAGACCTCCCAGATTGCCCGGGCTGGATCTCTGCCTCTGGCACCAAGCCTCTCCAGACTCCAGGCCTGGCCCATGTTCCTCCCCAGCCTCCTCGCTGTCCGACTCTGCTGCCAGCTCCACAGGCTGTTGGCGGACAACAACACTATCTATCTATCCATCCATTCGTCTTCCAGCTTTCCTTAAGTTGGTCATAAGTTGACCTGTACAGTGCTTCTGCATTAGCCCTTCTACAGCTATCTCATCTATAAAAATTCTTTGTTTTCTACATCCAACATGAGCCAGAAGGCCTGTTTGGCCCATCAAAACCTGCCTTTAAGAAGAGATGTTGCTTTCGTTCTGCTCTGGAGGCCGAGCTATTCATTGAAGGATATTTCATCCTCGCTCACTCTTATAGGATAATGAATGCAAATTCCAGCCAAAACATCTTGCACAATTAAAGATTAAGTAGATATTTGGCTTTTGTGGGCTGGGGGGGAGGACAGCCAGCCAGCTGGACCATAATTACAGACAAAGAGAAAAACACCTTGTTATCAGACACAGAGGAACCGGTTACTCCTTTCCATAAATGTAAAACGCCCTGTGCATTTTCTACACACATTTCCAATTGAACGATGGAAGGTGACTGATTGGGCATGCAAAAAAATAAATAAGTACGTGCATTAATGTTCCAGTTGGCAACACATACCTGTGGGCACCTGGGCACGCAAACCCAGATGCCGTCTACGGCACGCTAGAACAGATACTTATGATTTTGTGCTGAGTGCCTAAAAAGTTGGTTTGGCGGCTGCATCCTTGTGTAGATAACTGACTGTGTCCTTGGCATCAGGTAAAATAAAATAAAATTCTACACTACATAATTATCTCCTTGTACTTTCCCTTCTCCTTCTTCTCCTTCTTCTCCTTCTTCTCCTTCTCCTTCTTCTTCTTCTTCTCCTCCTTCTCCTTCTCCTTCTCCTTCTCCTTCTCCTCCTCCTCCTCTTCCTCCTCCTTCTTCCTTCTTCTTCCTTCTTCTTCCTTCTTCTTCCTTCTTCTTCTTCCTCCTCCTCCTCCTCTTCCTCTTTCTTCCTCCTCCCCCTCCCCCTCCTCTTTTCTTCTCCTCCACTTTTTCTCTTCTCTTCTCTTCTCTTCTCTTCTCTTCTCTTCTCTTCTCTTCTCTTCTCTTCTCTTCTCTTCCTTTCCTCCTCCTCTCCTTTTCCCTCTCTCCTCCTCCTCCTCCTCCTCCTCCTCCTCCTCCTCCTCCTCCTCCTCCTCCTCCTCCTCCTCCTCCTCCTCCTCCTCCTCCTCCTCTCTCAGCCTTCTAATGGTGGTCCGTCAGCCTTGCAGTAGATGGCGGAGTGGAGGAGTTCAATGCAAACTTGCCATTTTCAGAGGTCTTTACTTCCTTTGATAGCAGGAGGAGCACTTCCAGCTTCCCCTGATGGCCAAATAACTTGCTTTTTCTTCCTGCCTCCCCCCAGGCTCAATTCAACAATACTGAGTCCCAGATCACCCTTGTGGAGGCCATTCTCCCCTCACAGACCAAGAAGATTCTCAGACAGGTGAGCTGAAAGAAAACAGGTAAACTCAAGAAAGTTTGTTCCCTATTCGAGGAGTAACGGCACATCATCAGATCCCTTCGGTTGCTCTCGAAACACCCTGCCAGATTTGTCTTCCTCTGTCATAATCCTGCAGGAGCCTTTCTCAACCTGATGTCCTCCAGATATGCTAGGAGACCAACTCCCATACATGCCAGCACATCTGGAGAGCAGCAACTTGAAGGCATCTGGTTTAGAGAACACACAGACACACACATGGAAAGAGCTGGGCCATGCATCTGTAACTGCATCTGTTAATTGCCCTGGATTATACAAGATGCATGCAAGATGAAGAGCTGAAGTGGTGCAGTGGTTAAATGCAGCCACTGCAGGCTGACTGCTAAGTTCAGCAGTTCAGCTGTTCAGATCTCACCGGCTCAAGGTTGACTCAGCCTTCCATCCTTCCGAGGTGGGTAAAATGAGGACCCAGATTGTTGGGGGCAATATGCTGAACTCTGTAAACCGCTTAGAGAGTGCTGTAAAGCACTATGAAGCGGTATATAAGAAAAGTGCTATTGCTATTGCTATGCTGGATGCACCGAGAGGTGCATATTAATAATAAAAGAGGAAAATCCTGTTTATGAACAATTCTGGGCCACCCAGCAGCCCACCGTAGCAAACAGAATTATGGCCGAGCTTTTACAGGGGTGGGTTCCTACCGGTGCGGACAAAGCACTGCACACCGGTAGCGGCCCGCTGGTGACGTAATTTTTATCGGAATTTTCGGCGATTTTTTCGGGTTTGCATGGCTTCTCCTCGTCCTCTGCTTTGGAAAAAAGCCCTCCCGCCTGCCCTTGGGTTAATACTGACCTTTATTTCTTCATCCGAAGCACAGCTGAGCACATCCTCAGCTGCGTTTCGGCCTGAAACGTCCTTCTGAGCATGCGCGGAAGTAAAATCGCTCAATGGGACGCACGCAGCCGAGCGAGCGGAGCAAGCACTCGTGCGCGAAACATCGCAATGTGCACCGGTAGCCAAGGTAACTGGGACCCTCCCCTGCCGAGCTGGGCATTATTTCTGATCCAGCTTTGGGGTTCCTCTGCTGCCCTTCATCCCTTCCCGCAAAACTCATCCTCTGAAACAAGAAATTCAAGGAAGGTGGGGCGGGGAAGAACAAAGCAAAGGGAGGGAGGAAAGGGGGAAGGAGTGGCATCCGTGAACACCCTGGGAAAGTGGCAGGTCAAGATGTCTGTGGAGATTCTCAGTCATTCAGGTCATGGTCGTGCCAAGCTTCTTGGATGAGAAGCGAAACGTCTTCAAAGAAAAAAAAAGAAAGAAGAAAGTCCAGTTGCCGCTTGAAAAAGCACCTTTGGCAAGTCAAAAGAGTTGTATTTCTTTGACCACGTCAACCTAGAAACAGAAATGGCAAAGAATCATAGAATCAAAGGGCTGGAAGGCACCTTAAAGGTCTTCTAGTCCAACCCCCTGCTCAAGCAGGAGACCCCATACCACGCCAAAAAAAATGGTTGTCCAATCTTTTTCTTGAAGAGCTCCAGCGATGGAGCATTCACAACTCTAGAAAGCAAGCTGTTCCATTCATGAATTGTTCTCATTGCTTCCACAAAACCCCTATAGTTTCCATTCCCTCAACCATTTCATCCCTATTAATAAGAATTAAGTCCAGTATAGCCGTCCCTCTAGTTCCCACCTCTGCCTTTTGTACGACAAAGCTGTCAGGTAGCACCTCAGGAACCTGCTTGATCCGAGTTTAGTATCACTAATAATATTGCATTTTTCTTTGTCCCAAAACTCTAACAAAAGTCACTGTCGTATGGCCAGATATGAACTGAGGACATTCTAAAGGTGGACCTGCTGCAATCACTTTATTTCAGAGTGTTCAAGCAAACAAGTGTGCAATCACGTGTCTTTCTTTTCTTTTTCAAATTCAAACTTCGGAAATAAAACAAAAAGTTTGATTGAAGAAATAAGGATCTTTCTTGAAGCCCATCACCTGCCCAGTTGATGCCTCCTGTTGGAAAATTCAGGGCGTTGTATGATTTGCCCGCGGCTGTTCTTAATCCGTGAATTGATTAACTGGATACTGATTAGAAGTTGGATCGCCCACATCTCAAATTTGCCTGCTGGATCTTGCTGGGTCGTCTGTCTCCTTTTATAGGACTATGGTGCCCAGATCTAAAATATACAGCAGCAATTCATGCAGCCCTAGATAATAGATTCTGCAGATTTTATCTGCAGAAAAAACATTTGCATATAATTTGTGGAAGGGGAGAATTCGCAAGAGGCAGTGGGCTTCTCTGACACATTACATTGCTAACCAGAGCATACAAAACATTTGTTAGACCAATTCTGGAATACAGCTCACCTGTCTGGAACCCGCACTGCATATCAGACATAAACACAATTGAGAGAGTCCAGAAATATTTCACAAGTAGAGTCCTTCATTCCTCCGCTCACAACAAAATACCTTATTCCACCAGACTTGAAATACTGGGATTAGACAATTTACAACTACGTCGCCTCCGATCTAATCTAAATGTAGTTCATAAAATCATATACCAAAATGTCCTTCCTGTTAATGACTACTTCAGCTTCAACCGCAACAATACACGAGCACGTAATAGATTCAAACTAAATGTAAAGCGCTCCAAACTCGACTGCAGAAAATACGACTTCAGCAACAGAGTGATCAATGCCTGGAATGCACTACCTGACTCTTGGTTTCTTCCCCAAACCCCAAAAACTTTAACCTTAGACTGTCTACAGTCGACCTCTCCTCGTTTCTAAGAGGTCTGTAAGGGGCGTGCATAAGCGCACCACTGTGCCTACCGTCCCTGTCCTACTGTCCTATTGTCCTCTTTTATCGTTACTTTTTACTTATGTTTATACAAACTACTACTATCCTATACATGTTTGACAAATAAATAAATAAATACATAAAATAATAAATAAACATTCTTTTACAAAATCTGCTTTTAACTCCATTTTCCTCTTCCTCCAGGAGTTGGACTGCTTTGTAAGGAAAGAGTTGGGCTACATCTCCCAGTACCTGAACTGGATGAGGACTACGGTGAGAACTGGCTTCCCTTACAATCATCAGATGCCTCTCGGTCAGCAGATCCCGGAGTGGCTCAGAGTGTCCCCTCAGGGCAGACATCGCTGGCCGATGATGGCAGTGATTACACACACGTTTCCATGGATGTGGTTGGCCATTGTCTTCTTCTGGGAGGCTGTTGGACTTCCCAGTGTAAACTCTCCCCTTCTGACTTTCCTGTCTCTCATCCAAATACCACATTGGTTCAACCAGGCTTAGGTTAGCCAAGGTAACCTGGGTGCTTCCTGCTTCACCTTCTTTTAATGACCCCATAATTCCTTGAGAGGTGGAGTCTGGGCAACTGAATGGAGCTGAATGTTTACTGGCCGGATGCCCTTCCTGTTGCCAATGCGGAGGTTTGTTCAGCAGATATATTCTCAGTATACCCAGAGAGAGAAATATCTGCCTCTACCTAGGATCGAACTCACAGCCTCCTGACTGTGAGGCGAGAGCTCCACCTCTAGGCAACCACACCACTCTGGGTGCTGCCTGCTTGCTTGACATAATTTCACACAACGAGGGACCCAGTCAATACACTGTTGACTAAAGCACTTATGGATGTTAAAGAAAAAACTATAAATAAAATAATTTAAAAAAACATTTCTTTGTTCTGTTCCAGCTAACTGAGGATGTGGCTTCCTGCCAGCCCTTTTCCACCGCTCTGGACAACGGCCGGGTGATCTTGTGCAATCGCATCATGGATCCTTGGGTAAACCTTTCTGCCATCTGACTAAAGCCTTCAACCTTCTTTCCTGGCCCACTCAACTTACAACCGTTCGTTTAGTGACCATTTGAAGTTACAATGGCCACTGTAAAAAAAGTGACAATTTTTCACACGGCCCATGGGTCACGTGATCAAATTTCGGATGCTTGGCAACTGACTTGTATTTACGACGGTTGCAGTGTCCTGGGGTCACGTTTTGCAACCTTCTGACAAGCAAATTAAGTGGGAAGCCAGATTTGCTTAACAACCGTGATATAACTTAACAGCTGCAGCGATTCACTTAACAACTGTGGCAACAAAGGGTTGTAAAACCTCCCTTAACAACTGTCTGACGAAAACTGGTGCCTTTTTAATTAACTTTGCTAGCGTGCAAAGGTGCTACCAGGCTTCTCAACAACAATGAGAACGATACTTTTCCTTGGGTGATGTATGCCTTTCCTCTCCTCCAGAATGCATTTTGGTTCAGCCTGGGAGGATGCGCCTTCTTCCTTCTGCCGGGAATGTTTCTCGCGCTCAAGATGATGAAGCATTTCCGTCCAATTCGGCACAAATTAGTGTAAGTGACCTTACTGCAAAAGGTGGGATACAGGCGGTTCTTCGCATTACTGTTGCTGCTGCTGTGACAGTTTGTCTCGCAGTCTAGACTGGATTTGGCATTTTTTAAATTCGCCTGTGAAGTCCTTCCCAAGGACCTGGGATAGACAGAGGTGGGTGTTCGATGGGGTTAAAGGTGCAGTATTGTTGCAGGATGTAAGCTGTTCCGTAAAGCTGCCTTTTGTAATTGACTGAATGAAGTTAGCACCCACCCCTCTCCTAGAAAAATGAAATATCCTAGGAAATATTGAAAAGGAGAAGCATGCTGTGGCCTAGAGGTGGGGCTCTTGCCTCACAATCAGGAGGTTGTGAGTTTGATCCTAGGTAGAGGCAGATGTAGGGTTCTCCTGCTTGGGCAGTGGGTTGGACTAGATGACCTGCAAGGTCCCTTCCAACTTTGTTAATCTGTTAGACAAAGCAGCTTCAGCCCCCCCCCCCCTTCAGCTCCAGGGTGATGGGATTAAGACCTTCACCCTTAGGACATGATAGGATTAGCCCTCTACCCATCTCACCACGTGGCACCTGGGAAGATTGCATCAGCCAGCAAGGCTCAAGCAAACCTGGACTCGGGACAGCCTACAGAGTTGCCAGATTCACCTTATCAAAGAGACAGGCGGCACATTGAATGAATGAATGAATGAATGAATGAATGAATGAATGAATGAATGAATGAATGAATGAATGAATGAATACCCCGGTTATTCTTCAAACTTTAAACAACTTCCTGCTGTGGGGTTTATAGGATACAGTAAAAAAAACCTCAAGGGGGCAGCCACAACATTGCAACGGAAGCTCTGCGCGCCTTTGATGGGCACGATAACGTTCATGCGCCACGCACGATGACGCGGCCATGGCTACCATTTTGACTTTTTGGACCGCAGCGTGCGGACGTTCCCCGTTTCCTAAGAAAAATAATAGAGTTTTGCTTTCTCTTCTGCTGCGTCTAGTTCTACTGGATCGGACGAAACGTTTCCCTTCCATATCCCACGGGTCACGTCTCTGCGGCTGTAAGACCTCCCTGACTCCCCCTCAGGATGGCCAGGTGAGGGGATCCCACGGCTGTTCCTTCCAGGAAGTGCTCCTTGCTTGGCCTTTCCCAAAAAAACCTCCTCCTTTCCTTCCAGAACGGAAGAATGGTCAGCGCCTTGATGGGCAGGACTGTTTCCAGGAGACCGAAGTCCAACTCCCAATATGACCCTTGCTGAAATGATTAAAATAAGAGTTTCTGGTTAACGAGGCTCCAAACACAGGTTGAGTTTGACGTCTGAATGGCCCCAAAACTTGTTTTTTTTTAAAAAAAAACCCTGGCTATCGGGATTTAAATGCTACTCATCTCCCAGTGCTGTTATGTTTTTTTTCTTTTAAAAAAATTTGTTTCAGGTAGTCCTGGACTTACGACCACAATTGAGCCCAACATTTCTATTGTTAAGTGAGACATTTGTTATAAGGGAGTTTTGCCCCATTTTACGGCTTTTCTTGCCTCTGTTGTTAAGTGAATCACTGCAGTTAATGAGTGAGTAACCTGGTTGTTAAGTGAATCTGGCTTCCCCATTGACTTTGCTTGTCAGAAAAGGGGATCGCGTGACCCCAGCGGTCATAACTGTGAAAAACGGTCGTAAGTCCCATTTTTCAGGGCCGTAGTAACTTTGAACGGTCACTAAATGAACTGTTGTAAGTCAAGGACTACCTGTATTGTATTTCTGTTATTTTATGTGACTACGATTGCTCTGGTGTTGGCTGAGGGGTTTTTTTGGTCCACCATTCAGATCAGCTTGAAGCAGTTTATAAATTCATAAATAACAAGTAAATGCGTCCAGTCCTTCATTGGAAAAATGGAATTGAGAATTCGAACCTAAATACAAATGAATGCAAAAGATTTTTAAAAAGGAGGGTAATAGGATAGAACAGAACAGAGCTGAAAGGGACCTTAGAGGTCTTCTAGTCCAGCCCCCTGCTCAAGCAGGAGAACCTATACCGTTTCAGACAAGTGGCTGTCTAGTTTCTTCTTAAAAACCTCCAATGATGAAGCACCCACAACGTCTGGTGGCAAGCTGTTCCCCTGGTTAATTGTCCTCACTGTTAGGAAGTTTCTCCTTAGTTCCAAGTTGCTTCTCTCCTTGTTTAGTTTCCATCCATTGTTTCTTGTCCTGCCTTCAGGTGTTTTGGAAAGTAAGTTGACCCCCTCCTCTTTGTGGCAGCCCCTCAGATATTGGAATACCGCTATCATGTCACCCCTAATTCTTCTTTTCTTTAGACTAGCCAGACCCAAAACCTGCAGCCGTTCTTCAAATGGTTTAGTCTCCAGGCCTTTCGTATTAGCAGGTATCTAATCATAAGAGTTAAAAATACCAAATCCACGAAAACATGATTGGAAAACCTCCAACCGTGGGATAAGATGTTGCACATTAAAACCAGGTGGGACTTTGGCTGCCCGTTTGACTGTTTTTAACCAGGCTTGGCAGACCCACCTGGGTCCATGTCTCCTTGGCAGGCATGCAAAAAAGGATGTGGCTTTGACTGCATGGCTGCAACTCCCACCTTGACCCAAATTTGACCCAATTGAAGGACACCCTTCTTCCAAACAGAAGGAACCTTTGATGGGGAAGTTTGCTTCTTTTTTAGATCACAATCAGTTTTTCCAAGGAGCCTCACATCGGTTGCTCAAGGTGGTTTCCATCTTAGTTGCAAGAACCCTCTTGGGAAAAGCCCTGCGTTGCAACCAGGGCTGACCTCCATCATTACAGCCACGGCTCACTCGGCTGCCGATTTTGAACCTTTGGGTAAAGTTCCTGGAACCCCTCACTCGCAGGAGAGTGAGTAAAATTGTGGATGATGACGGTTTCGATCCAGTTCCTCCTGGTTTGGATAGCACCTCCTGAGTGAATCCAGGGTTTATGTGGCAGGATTTAGAATGGTCAACGGGACAGGCAGTGGTGGGATTCAAATTTTTTTTTTACTACCAGTTCTGTGGGCCCAAAGGATTTTCAAGGTGTAATTGCTTGGAGATAGTGCTGCCCACATCAGGAAGAACCATCAGGGACATCCAACTTGTTCTGTTCAGCCTGAAAGCCGTTTGAGACTTTAGGGACGTGATTTATTTCTGAAACTCAGAAGATCCAGAGCTAATCTTGTTATTGCAGGGAACCAGCCTTCGCTGCCGTGACCTCACTCCCAGGCCGGAGAGGAATTAGATAAAACTTCCTCTGGAGCGCAAACATATCACTTTATATTCCCAGACTGGCACCCACATTGAAAATAGGACAGACGTTTAAAATGTGCATCCCTCCAAATGTTTCAATGCTCTCTCTCAACCCTATATTTTAAAAGTGAATCGGGGAAAGTGTGTACATTCCCAGACGTGATCTATTGAGACTTATTGCAATGTGGAAAATAATTTGCAAAGACAATGTATGTTAAGCAACGTTGCACACAAATAAACATATATTTGAATATATATATATATATATATATATATATATATATATATATATATATATATATATATATATATATATATATATATATATATATATATATATATATATATATATATATATATATATATATATATATATATATATATATATAAAAACTGGAGGCAGGTCATGGGGGGGAAAGAGCTGGCTATGTTTGCAAAAATAAAAAAAAACGAGATAAGCCAAAATGAGCTCCTTTGACTGTCCTTAGAGGTCCCCTTAAGGCTTTAAATGGATTTTAAAACGGGCGGCTCTTGCAAATGATGGCTAGATGTCTCTGCATAAATCGATTAACTACAGTTAGTCCTTGGCTTACAACCATTCGTTTAACGGCGGTTCAAAATTACAACGCCACTGGACAAAGGGACTTGTGGCCATTTTTCACCTGATCGTTGCAGTATCCCCATGGTCACATGATTCAAAATTTGGACACTTGGCAACTGGCAATGTATTTATGGACTTCTTGATCTCTGACAGTGAGAGCAATCAACCCGTGGAACGGAAGTTGCCTTCGGAAGTTGTGGGAGCTTCATCACTGGAAGCTTTCAAGAAGAGAGACTGAACTGCCATCTGTCAAAAATGGTGTAGGGTCTCCTGCTTGGGCGGGGGGGGGTTGGACTAGATGACCTACAAGGTCCCTTCCAACTCTGTTAATCTGTAATCTCTCACAGTTACTGCTGCTGAACCAGGTAACTGCCTATTCTGTACCAGCCCGTTTGCTTTTTTTTCCTGCAGGACTTGACTTTTCTCGCCATCCAACCACATTTTGCTGGGTAGCGCCCAACGTTTTCCTTACAGTTTTTGTTCTTAAATCTGTTTTATTCATCAATTCTGTTTGATCTGCTATTTTCATCCTCACATCTGTTGATCTTGAAACCTGCCACTGCAGTGAATTCTTTTGCTTTTGCTAGTTGTGTTTTAATCCCCTTCGAAGACTCTTCCAAAACCATCAGCAAGTTATCTGCAAAAGCCCTTAAGTTCTAAATTTATTTTTAGATCTTGACTGCCGCAATTTTTTCATCTTGTCTCACATCCCTACTCAGAATTTCGAGAACCAAAATAAACAAGAGAGGAGGCAGTGTCATCCTTATATTTTATATCTTTTTATATCTTGCGGGGAGGGGTTGGGGCATTGATGGAAACGAGAGGGGGCTTCTTCTCAAACTACGTGTGATAAATTGCACCCACAGCATCCGCACGAGTGGACAACGCCAACATGCACCGTGACGTCTGCCATGCTCCCTGCTGGGGGACAAAGTCACATTGTGTGCACATGTAGTATCATTGCAACATCGATCAAATCCCCCAATTATCCCCTCTCTGCCTCGTTAATTTTTCCCCCCAAAGATTATTTTAATTAAAAAGGAAGGAAACCGTAGCATGTACTAAGCTAAACACCAGCCTTGGGCATCATCTATATTTGTACCCACCCCGAGGACACTGTTAGAAAATAAAATCTGACAGTTTGTAGTCTAAGGCTGTGTTTGCTTCTGCTATTTGAATATTTTGTGGCTGGCTGCCTCATCTTGGCAGCTGTGTTAGTTGGAATGCCAACAACATGTTCTCGGATTTTAAATTCCACAGTCCAATTGTATCCGAAAGATGGTGAGATGCTGTTTCCTGCTTAGAAATAGATCTATTTATTTACAGAATATTAAATAACAGAGTTGGAGTCCAACCCTCTATGGGATCTGGAGACCCTATCATTTCAGACAGAGGGCTATCCAGTCTCTCCTTAACAAGCTCCAGTGATAGAGCACCCACAAGAGTGGTGCGGTGGCCTAGAGGTGGAGCTCTCGCCTTACAATCAGGAGGCTGTGAGTTCGATCCTAGGTAGAGGCAGATATTTCTCTCTCTCGGCACAATAAGAATATATCTGCTGGGCAAAACTCCGCATTGGCGACAGGAAAGGCATCCGGCCAGTAAACACTCAGCTCCATTCAGTTGCCCCGACTCCACCCCGCAAGGAATTATGGGGTCATTAAAAGAAGATGATGTTAGAGCACCCGCAACTTCTGGAGACAATGTCACAGAGTGGAGCAAGAAAATTTTTAAAAAAATCCAGCTGCTTTTGGAGAGAGAGAAAAAAAAATTCCTCCAAACCTAGGAGAACAACTAAATAATTTGAAAATAAATAATTTGAAAAGTAAAATTCTACACCTAGGTAAGAAGAATCAAAAATACACATACAAACTGGGTGAAACCACACTCAGTAGCAGCGATTGCGAGAGGGATCTTGGAGTCTTGGTAGACAGCCAACTAAATATGAGCCAGCAGTGTGCAGCAGCAGCCAAAAAGGCCAACGCAGTCCTGAGCTGCATAAATAGAGGGATACAATCAAGGACCAGAGAGGTACTAGTACCACTCTATAAAGCCTTGGCCAGACCACACCTAGAGTACTGCATCCAGTTTTGGTCACCACACTACAAAAAAGACATTGAAACCCTAGAGAAAGTGCAGAAGAGAGCAACCAGGATGATAAAGGGTCTGGAAAATAAAACATACAAAGAGCGGTTGCAGGAACTGAGCTTGGCCAGTCTGGCGAAGAGAAGGACCAGGGGTGACATGATAGCAGTGTTTCAATACTTGAGGGGCTGCCACAGAGAGGAGGGGGTCAGGCTGTTCTCTATGGCACCAGAAAGCCAAACAAGGAATAATGGATGGAAGCTGACCAAGGAGAGATTCAACCTGGAAGTGAGGAGAAACTTTCTGACGGTGAGAGCGATCAACCAGTGGAACAGCTTGCCAGCGGAGGTTGTGAGAGCCCCAACACTTGCGACCTTCAAGGGGAGACCTGACTGCCATCTGTCTCAAATGGTGTAGGAACTCCTGCTTCAGCAGGGGGTTGGACTAGATGACCTACAAGGTCCCTTCCAACTCTAATAATAAATCTAAAAAAGGTTGCTCCTCCTCCCGGAGGAAACGTTTTGAAAAACCAAAAGTAAAAGATTTGTTACAGAAAGGACAAGGCAGAAGAAAGCCTCTTTTGATGGCAAAAGAGAGAGGTTTGGCATTGCCTCTCGAAGGGCAAAGCTGGTCTTGTTTGTCACAGCGATGCCTTGGATATCGGCAAGAAACCGCCCCACAAAAGATCATCTCGAGCTCTGCAGAGTCCTGGCGCTCCGATCTGCCTCTCGCGTTTCATGCCTTTGTCTGGCATGAAGGGCACGGAGGACTTCATTAGGTTAATTTGCATTGCCCAGCTGCCAGCTTGAATAAGGCCCAAGGAACAGAATAACAGAGTTGGAAGGGACCTTGAAGATCATCTAGTCTCACCCCCTGCTCAAGCAGTATACTGCTCCCTAAAAATGGCTGGTCCAAGTTCTTCTTAAAAACCTCAAATCACAGCTTTTTTCCCCACAAAATGGGGAAGGGAGATTTCCTGCTTCCTCCCTCTGCCCTCCGTCCCCAGAACAGATATGATCCTGTTTAGATTCCTAAAGGAGAGACAGTTTGGTGTAGTGGTTAAGACACCAGGCTAGAAAGCAAGTAAGTTCTAGTCCTCCTTCAGGCACAAAGCCAGTCAGTTTCTCTCAGCCCCAGGAAGGAGGCAATGGCAAACCATTTCTGGAAAAACCTTGTCAAGAAAACGGCAGGGACCTGTCCAGGCATAGAAGAAACAAAGAAAGGTAAAGGTTCCCCTCGCACATATGTGCTAGTTGTTCCTGACTCTAGGGGGCAGTGCTCATCTCCGTTTCAAAGCTGAAGAGCCAGCGCGGTCCGAAGATGTTCTCCGTGGTCATGTGGCTGGCATGACAAAATGCCGAAGGCGCACGGAACGCTGTTACCTTCCCACCAAAGTGGTCCCTATTTTTCTACTTGCATTTCGAACTGCTAGGTTGGCAGAAGCTGGGACAAGTAACGGGAGCTCACTCCATTACGCGGCGCTAGGGATTCAAACCGCTGAACTGCTGACTTTTCTGATTGACAAGCTCAGCGTCTTAGCCACTGAGCCACCATGTCCCAAGAAACAAATAAGCAACCCCTAAAGATGGATGGACAGAAACTGGATGGACATCTAGAAAGAGTGCAGAGAAGAGCAACCAAGATGATTAGGGGATGAGTCTAAAACATGATGAACGGTAGCAAGAACCGGGCATGGCTAGTCTAGTGAAGAGAAGGACCAGGGGAGACATGATAGCAGTCTTCCAGTATTTGAGGGGCTGCCACAGAGAGGAGGGGGTCAAGCTATTCTCCAAAGGACCTGAAGGCCAGACAAGGAATAATGGATGGAAACTGACCAAGGAGAGATTCAACCTGGAAATAAGGAGAAATTTCCTGACTGTGAGAACAATCAACTGATGGAACAGAAGTTGCCTTCGGAGGTTGTGGGAGCTTCATCACTGGAGGCTTTCAAGCAGAGACTGGACTGCCATCTGTCAGAAATGGTGTAGGGTCTCCTGATTGGGCGGGATGATGGTGGTTGGACTGGATGACCTACAAGGTCCCTTCCAACTCTGTAAATCTGTCAAAGATGCTGTACTGAATCCTGCACTAAGCAAGAGGCTGTTTTAGATGCCCTCTAAGGTCCCTTTCATCTCTAGGATGCTGTGAGTGACAGATGTCCTCCCAATTTAATTAACGTTGCATAAACGCTCCTAACCTGATTTGGACAGAACAAATCCTGTCTTACCCAGCAAGGGTGTTTATACATTTGGGTTCCATGGTATATGTCGTGTGAATCCAACCTCAGTTGTTTCTCTCTGCCTTGGGCGGACAAACATCTCTCACCAAAACGCCGAGAAAGCCTTTCGTGGCTGCTTGCCGGACACGCGTGACGCCGCGCGGGCTCTAACGCGCGCCCAGCAACAACCGAGCAGCTGCCAAGACCCGCCAAGCCAAACCTGGTTTGCTCCCCACCTGGCTTTTCCTCCTCCTTACCTGGGGAGAAGCTCGCCTGTTAAGGCGATGCAGCCGCGAGGCGGGCGTGGAAGAGGGGCCCCACGCGTGCCCCCCGGCTGCAGTGACTGTCCCAGCTCAGCTCCTGCACGGGGGAGGCTCAGCCGGGAGCGGTGGGGAGGATGGGTTGGGGGGCTGCGGGATGATGGGGGCTGAGCCCTCCACTCCAGTTGGCAGCTTTTGGGGAAAAAACGAAGGATCAAAGTGGGAACGGCGGGGAAGGGACACACACACACACACACACACACACACACACACACACACACACACACACACACACACACACACACACACACCGTGGGGACTGTTGCTAGGGAAACAGCGCCCGGAGGCTGGCACGCTGCTTGGCAGAGGGAAGAAACCAAAGTTCAAAGGTAAACTTGGCACGGGGACGTCTTTTTTTCCCCCCGATGATGCTCCTCCGAGGACAAAAAGCGGCGCCGGCGCCTTGGTAGCTCCACTCCCGGGTCTCTTTCCACGTAGCCCACGCGGGGAGCAGCTGCCGGAGGAGAGAGCTTGGCGGGCACCGGCCGGGCCGAGGAGTCTTGGATTGGGCAGGCTGACCGAAGAAGGAGAGAAAGAAGGAAAGAAAGAAAGAAATAAAGAAAGAAAAGGAAGGGAAGGAAGGAAGGAAGGAAGGAAGGAAGGAAGGAAGGAAGGAAGGAAGGAAGGAAGGAAGGAAGGAAGGAAAGAATCGTTTCATTTCCGTGGGATTTGTCCGTGGGATTCCCACATCAGATGTTTGGAGATCTGGTAAGGTTTCTTCACGCCCGAGGCTTGAAGGTGCAATGGCAACGCCGAGAAAGCCCCCCACCGCCTCTTTGGGGGGGGGTCTGCAGGAAGGTCCGGCGCCTTCCCCTGGCTGCAGCACTGCCCCATGGGTCGGGGAGTCCTCACGCGCGCAGCTTTTCCTTGGGGAAGCCAACCCCCCCACCCCGGGCTCGGCGTCCTCCCCCCGCCCACTCCCCCCACCCCCGTGCCTTTTCTGCCAAATGCTTCCCTGGGGAGACGGGATCGGGCCCTCCGAGGCTACGGCGGGGCAGGGAAGTCTCGGGCAGGCGGGCGAAGGCGGCCAAAGGGCTGGGGAATCCGGCTGCAGCTCACCTGGCTGGACTGGAGGGGTCGATCCTGGCAAAGGGATCTGGCCAGATAGAGAGTGGGGTGGGGGGTGGGCAGAGGCGCGCGGGGGGGGGACAGTGGAGACGCTTTTACTCTTTAAAAGTCAGCTATCCAGGGTGGCACAGGATGGCAAGAGTGGGACAAATGTCTATGGACATTCTCCAGCCATCTAGGACTCAGGGGTCTCCAACCTTGGCAACTTTAAGCCTGGAGGACTTCAGCAAGCTGGCTGGGGAATTCTGGGAGTTGAAGTCCTCCAGGCTTAAAGTTGCCAAGGTTGGAGACCCCTGAAATTCTAGGTTGTCCCAAAGGTGCTTTTTTTTCCAAGAGGCAACTGGACTTCCTGGTTTTTCCTTGAAGACGTTTCGCTTCTCATCCAAGGAGCTTCTTCAGCTCTGACGGAACATCCCACCATCCCACCATCCAAGTCAGAGCTGAAGAAGCTCCTTGGATGAGAAGCGAAACGTCTTCAAGGAAAAACCAGGAAGTCCAGTTGCCTCTTGGAAAAAAAATTAAGCACCTTTTGGGACATCAGTCGGACAGCAGCCGAGGAGGAAGAATTGGGGGGGGGGGCTGCCCTCTTTCCCTGTGTCTTCAGCATGCTAGAACTTCCATGCTTGTGGTTTGGCGCCCCCCCCTCAAAAGGGCCACTTATTGTACCCTTCCCCTTCCGAAGCCTCAGAACTGGGATCTAAGCTGGGGGGGGGGGAGTCAAAAAAAGTGCAGCTGGGGCCTGTGGTGTCCCTGGTTTAGGTCCACGGCATCACCCCCCCCCCTCTTTGCAAACACTCTTGTGTTTGATTTTGGGGGGGGGGTCGGCTCTTGAAGTGGGGCACAGCGTGAATTCTTCCTCTCCCTTCCCTCTCTGGCTGAGCTGGGGTTTTCCATCATTTCCAAGTTTCTTTTTTCTTTTTTTCTTTTTTCTTTTTTTTCTTTTTTTCTTTTTTTCTTTTTTTCTTTTTTTTCTTTTTTCTTTTTTCTTTTTTCTTTTTTCTTTTTTCTTTTTTTTTCTTTTTTCTTTTTTTTTCTTTTTTTTTCTTTTTTCTTTTTTCTTTTTTCTTCTTTTTTCTTTTTTCTTTTTTTTCTTTTTTCTTTTTTCTTTTTTCAAGTTTTTTTATTTATAATACAATTAAAAACAAACAAACAAACAGAACAAAAAGACATGGACATGCCGTGATAATCCAGTTTACGTATTTCCATCAAGTTACTTCTTTTCCTAAATATGAGTCTTTATCTCTATATACATATTTCTCCCTTTTAATGTAAAATATTAATTTCATTTTCCTTCTTTACTAATATGAAAGTTTATACATCTCCGATTTATCGCTAATTTATAATCCCAACATTCCTCTTAAATTCCCACCAATGGCATAATTTGTCCCAGACTTCGAAATATTCTGATTCATTTTTATCTTTTAGTTCCACCGTGAGCCTGTCCATTTCTGCATAAGACAATATTTTATACAGTATCTCTTCTTCTCTGGGGATTTCTTTGTTTTTCCACTTTTTGTGCGAAAGCCAATCTCGCAGCAGTCAGGATGTGTAACATTAAATATATTGTCCCTTTGTCGTATTTACAGCAGCATGAATTCTTCCTCTCCCTCCCATCGCTGGCTGAGCTGGAGGTTTCCATCATTTCCAATGTCTCTTTTTTTCTTTTTTATTGCAGTAATAAAGCCGGCTTCCTTCCTAGGAAGAGAGCTTGTGTATCTCTCAGGGCAGAGAAGGGAGCTAAAATAAATTGCATAAGCCAGCATAATATTCCCACTAAATGCATTGAGGAAGCCCCAGAAAACAACAGGGGGGGGGGGTTTGCATTCACACAGCCTGTTTGCGCTGGATAACAGACCATCAGCTAGCCAAACAAAACGGGTTTGGGCAACAAGCTAAGCTAATTATCAAAAAGTTAACCAGGATTGTGATACCCCCCCCCCACACACACACTTAATACGTGTGCAGAGACAGGTGTTCTGATCTGCTTAAGTACCTGGTGGGTAAAGGATGCCGAGAGGCAGCTGTTTAGGACTATTGCAATAATTACTGATCAAAAAATCCACTTCAGTTGAAAATTCAGTTCAGTTTTAAAGCACATTAAAAAGTAGTGGTGTTCACGCTGATCAAAGGACTTCATTTCAATCCATCAATCAGAGTAGAGCTGGAAGGGACCTTGGAGGTCATCTAGCCCAACCCCCTGCTCAAGCAGGAGACCTTATCCCATTTCAGATAGGTGGCAGTCCGGGCTTTTCTTAAAAACCTCCAGTGATGAAGCACCCACAACTTCTGTTCTACTGGTTAATTGTTCTAACTGTCAGGAAATTTCACCTTAGTTCTTCTTTTCACTAGACTAGACATACCCAATTCCTGCAACCGTTCTTCATATGTTTTAGCCTCCAGCCCCCTGACTACAATATGTGCCATCAAGTTATTTTTGATCACATAGGTTTTCTCCATGATGGTCTGGAAATAAGGAGGAATTTTCTGACAGTGAGAACAATCAACCAATGGAACAGAAGTTGCCTTCAGAAGTTGTGGGAGCTTCATCACTGGAGGCTTTCAAGAAGGGATTGGACAGCCACTTGTCAGAAATGGTGTAGGGTGTCCTGCTTGGGTGGTGGTGGTGGGGTTGGACTGGATGACCCACAAGGTCCCTTCCAACTCTGTTAATCTGTATCTGTATCTTTTGCTTCTTCTCAGCTACCGAGAAACTCCACATCTGCTGTATTTCACTAGATTCCACCTACACAGTGTGCCACATTTTGAGACTAACATTTCTCAGGACTTCATATTCTCTCTTTTTTTTCTTGACACACCATTTTTTTCCAAAAATGAAGATGGTTTTGCTGCATAATTCTCAAATAATGTCAGCTAGTATTGTCTCTTCTTAACCAATCACAATTGCTCCATATATTTCAGGCAAGGCAACATTCAAACCTTCAAATGTGAATAATATGCATGTTTTTTGCAGCCAGTCGGGAAATGAAGTTAATAACAGTGGCCCGGTGTTCAGCTAGCTTTCTTTGCTCCAACTTAGCTTCCTACATAAAAGATCAAATTTAGGACTCCTTTGTTTGCATCTCCTAAAATAACTGTACCTTTTTTCTTCTCTTCTGTCACATGCTGGAGGATATGAAAGTGGGAAGAACAACTAAACTTAGAACTGCAAGAGCCAAGATGAAGCAAACAAAAGAGGAGGAAAAAAATGAACCGGGATACATATTTGGAGCGAAGTGACTTATACAATTGGTTATACAATTTGAGGTTATACAATTTGACAATCAGGCTTCCTGTGCCTGAAATGGTTTTTCAGGAGGAATTGAGCAGGAAAACAGATGGAAAACGGGCTCAAAACAGAGCGTGCAGTTAGAACAGAAGAGAATAACAGTTGGAAGGGACCTTGGAGGTCTTCTAGTCCAACCCTCTGCCCAAGCAGGAGATCCTATACAATTCCGGACATATGGCTGTCCAGTCTCTTCTTAAAATCCTCCAGTGATTGAGCACCCACAACTTCTGGAGGCAAGCTGTTCCACTGGTTAATTGTTCTCAGTGTTAGGCAATTTCTTCTTAGTTCTAGGTTGCTTCTCTCCTTGATTAGTTTCCATCCGTTGCTTCTTGTTCTGCCTTCTGGTGCTTTGGAGAATAATTTGACCCCCTCTTCTTTGTGGCATCTACTCAAATATTGGAATACTGCTATCATGTCCCCCCTAGTCCTTCTTTTCTCTAGATTGGACTAGACTAGACATACACAATTGTTGCAACTGTTCTTCATATGTTTTCGCTCCAGCCCCCTAATCATCTTTGATTCCCATTGCTAATGATGGTTATTTCTTTGGGCTTAGACAGAAATAATTGTTTGATTAAAGGGAAGAAAAGATCGAGTCTTTTATGGCTGTTTGGCTGCACTCATACAATGGCCTGAATCGAAAGAAATATATGCTTGCAAATGTGGAACCACACGAGATGGGATTAAAGGCCTTTTATGGCCGCTTAAAAGTGCATAAACAAGGCTATTAGTTTGAGATAGAGATCTGCCCATCGGGGTTGTTCTTTTTTTTTTTTTTTGCTCCCTTGGGCAAAAGGCATCCTAAAAAGAAGATGATTTGGATTGAAATTTAATTATTAATATAGTTAGAATCATAGAATCTAAAGAATAAGAGGAAATCAAAGAGGTCATCAAACCCAACCCTTGCACACTGCAGGATTCACTTAGACCGTCCGTAAAAGGACCGCTGTTTCAAAGCCTCCGTAGAAGGGGAAGAAACCTCTCCATGTAGTAACCTCCTCCACCGATTGACGGCTCTTATTGTCAAGAGGTTCTTCCAGATGTCCCCTGCAAATCTGGCATCCGTGAAGCTTCATTCCATGAGTTCTAGTCTTGTCCAATGGAGCAAGGGAGAATATTAATTTGTATTTGTTTCTTTATCCCACCTTTATTACTTATAAGAACATAGAGCAGAGTTGGAAGGGGCCTTGGAGGTCTACTAGTCCAACCCCCTGCTCAAGCAGGAGACCCTACACCACTTCAGACAAATTGTTATCCAATCTCTTCTTGAAAACTTCCAGTGTTGGAGCATTCACAACTTCTGGAGGCAGGCTGTTCCACTGACTCATTGTTCTAACTGTCAGAAAATTTCTCCTTGGTTCTAAGTTGCTTCTCTCCTTGATTAGTTTCCATCCGTTGCTTCTTGTCCTGCCCTCAGGTGCTTTGGAGAATAGCTCGACTCCCTCTTCTTTGGGGCAGCCCCTCAAATACTGGAAGACTGCTATCCTGTCTCCCCTGGTCCTTCTCTTCACTAGACTAGCCATGCCCAGTTCCTGCAACTGTTCATCGTATGTTTTAGCCTCCAGTCCCCTAATCATCTTTATTGCTCTTCTCTGCACTCTTTCTAGAGTCTCAACATCCTTTTTACATCGTGGCGACCAAAACTGGATGCAGAATTCCAAGTGTGGCCTTACCAAGGCCTTATAAAGTGGTATTCACATGATCTTGATATGTAGCCAGTTTGGTCTTGTGAAGCAAGCAAAATGGGGAATGGGGGCCTGTGATCTCCTCTCTCTTCCTTCCTAGGATGAGAACAAGGAAGCCGATGGCAGCCTCCTGGGTGACCCTGGGGAAACCCCTCCCGGGAAGAAGGAGAACGTGAAATGGCAGAAGCCGCGGTTCACGCGCAAAGCGCTGATGAAATGTTGCTTGGTGAAATGGATCCTTTCCAGCACTGCCCCGCAGGGGTCAGGTGAGTTGTGAGGCATCATGGGGCGGGGAGTTCCACAGCTTGAGGCCATCATGTGGCAGAGAGTTCTGTAAGTCACAGATTCTAGAATGGGACTAACGAGTTTCCCCGTCTTTTCTTGGCTGACGGTTGCGTTTTTAACAGCAACCCAAGTTTCTTGGTGTTAAGGAAAAGAGAACCTTGTTAAGAAGGATGGGGCTGATCCTTGGGACTGCATTATTTGTCTGGATGGGACGCCAAACTTCATATTTTTGACCATCTCAGGATTTTCCTAAATGCTACAAATTGTATCTCTTGGTTTCTCAGGAGGTCTCCTGCTGGAAATCTTGAGGAAGTTCTCGAACTGTGTATTTCAGCAGTTGTATTCACTACTGGCCACCAGGAGGCACTGTACAACCAGTTTTGTTTCTTGTTGGAACTCCTCAATACAAGTTGGACTTGATCTGTTGTGTGTTCAAACTTTTATGGCCATTTGCACCCCCGTTGCACTTGGATGACGATAGTGAGGGCTTTTGGCTTTTACAATAGGGTGTCTCAAACTTGGCAACTTGAAGAAATGTGGACTTCAATTCCTAGAATTCCCCAATGAGCCAGGCCTTAGATTTAACAGATATTTAACAGATTATATAGAGTTGGAAGGGGCCTTGTAGGTCATCTAGTCCAACCCCCCAGCCAAGCAGGAGACCCCACACCATTTCTGACAGAGGGCAGTCCATTCTCTTCTTGAAAGCTTCCAGTGATGAAGCGCCCACAACTTCTGAAGGCAACTTCTGTTCCATGGGTTGATTGAGCATGCTTTGTCTTTGTCTATATGATGTCTGCAATGTGTAGGAGAGGAAGTCTGTAGATCAATGCTTCCCAACTCATCAACCTGAAGATACGTGGACTTCAATTCCCAGAATTCCCCAGCCAGCCTTTAGCGGTGAGAATAGAGATGTGCAGATTAAGCCAAATAAAACACTAATTCACTGTTTCCCAACCTTAGAAACTTTAAGGTGGGTGAGGACCTCGGACTCTGTGAATTCCCCAGCCAGCTTGCAGTGATTCACTTAACAACTCTGGCAAGAAAGGTCATATAAAATGGAGCAAAATTCACTTAACAACCGTCTCGCTTAGCCACAGAAATGTGGGGTTTAGTTGAGAGGGTCGTTGTGGAATTATTCCCGAAGTCCTGCTGGCTGGGGAATTCTGGGAAATGAAATCCACTCATTTCCAAGTTGCTGAGGTTAAGAAATTATGAATGGTTTACTTCCCTTCCTTACTCATTTGCCTTCTAAGAGATGTTAATTACTGCTCAGTAACGAATATAACCATTGTAGCTACCGGTATCTTTCCACTCACTTACTACCCATCAAGATTTTATGGATATTTCAAAATAATGCCTTGGTTAAACTGAGCTTATGTAACCAAGGAGGTTCAGGGTGTGAGAGGAGAAAGGAAGCTCAGGCGTTCCCTTGCCGGGCTGGATACCCAGGAAAGCAATTTTAATTTCTGTCTTTGGGTGAAGAGAAAGATAAAAAAACCTTGAAAATTATTATTGGAAGACTGGCTCCCTCTAGTGGCAAAGGTCTGACTTTAATTTATGGCCTGGAGAACTCCGGTACCGTTTTCATATTCCTTAGCAAAGGGTTAAGGTTGTTTTATTGCTTCGGGAAGCTCCCAAATTTCATCCGGGAAGGCAAAGCCTGCCTGTCTCGTGTGGGAGGGGGCTGCCACATTTTTACTGTTGCAGTTTAATGGGGCTAAATTTAGCTTTCCTCCTTGTTTGGCTCAGCCGTTCTCGGCTGAAAATCTGGGGTCTTTGATGCTCGTCATTAAAAAAAGAGACCAGATCCAGCTGCGTCACAAACTAGGTCACCCTTGATCCCACCCGTCTCTTATGGATCATCTTGGATTTTGCCGCTCGGATTTGGGAGCCCTGAAGAATCCCCCTTTCAGTTTGCCTGCAGACAAACCCAGACCTACATTTAAATTAGAAGCAAATCTCTTGAAAAGACCTCAAGAGGGGTCTGTGTGCGGTGGGAGGTGGTGGGGGTCAGAGGAGGAATGAACCAGTAGGAGAAACCGCTCTATCATTTCATCCAGCGGTGAAATCTACTTACCTTACCTACCTGTTCGGAAGCGCGTGCTTTGCGCACACGCGTTTTGCATTTCGTGCATGCTTTTTCACACTCTGCACATGCGCAGAAGGCTTTGCACATGCGCAGAAGGTTAAAAACAAGAAAATGGCGATGTCTGGGTGGGTGGGCGGAGCCTCGCACTGCTGCTGCGGACCCAGATTGTTGGGGGCAATATGCTGAACTCTGTAAACCGCTTAGAGAGGGCTGTAAAGCACTATGAAGCGGTATATAAGTCTAAGTGCTATTGCTATTGCTATTGCTGCTACCGGTTCTTCAAACCACGGGTGGCTGCCACTACCGGTACGCCCAAACCGAGCCAAACCGGTAGCATTTCACCCCTGGTTTCATTTATTTATTTATTTATTAGTGACATTTATATACCGCTTCACAGTGCAAGCACTCTCTAAGCGGTTTACACCAGCAAGCAATGTATATTATTTATATTGCCCCCAACAATCTGGGTCCTCATTTTACCTACCTCGGAAGGATGGAAGGCTGAGTCAACCTTGAGCTGGTGAGATTTGAACCGCTGACCTGCGGATCACAGTCAGCTAAAGTGGCCTGCAGTACCCCACTCTAACCGCTGCGCCACCTCGGCTCTTCATCTGGTTCAGCAGCTGAATGAGAAAACTGGGGGTCCCCCATTGGGGGTCCATTTCTGCCTAGGATTCAAATATGTGGCCTTCCCTGAGGGGTCCATCAGCGGTTAGGTGGACAAGCCATCTCCCAACTGTGATTGGTTTCATACTATTGACCCCAGTTGATGGTACAGTAGGGTCTAAAGAGAGCAAGACAGTCAAAAGCGCACCCAGGGTGGCACAAAAACATGTGCCAGGACATCGTATTGCAAAATGTATGATTTATGTATGACATTGACAGACAA
>JALIGW010000271.1:0-2500 GCA_023053685.1 Diadophis punctatus similis | reverse complement strand
CTGCCGGAAGAGCCATGTTTTTACGGCTTTGCGGAAGGCCACCGGATCTCTGGTGGGAGTTGGTTCCAGAGAGATGGGGCTCCCACAGAGAAGGCTCTCCCCCGTGGTCCCACCAACCGACATTGTTTGGCTGATGGGACCCGGAGGAGGCCCACTCTGTGATTTGATTTTTATTGTGTGATGATTGATTAGCTTTGATTTGATTTTTATTGTGTGATGATTGCTAATTAAACTAACCGGTTTAAATCCAGCGTCTATATTTAGTGCTGAGTGGTCAATCTTGAAAAATAACAAACTGTGGTACAAAGCGTACCGATCGTTTATGTGTGATGGGCATTTTTGTTTGCTAACAATAAAATCCATAAAAGTCATTAATGCATACTGGACGTTCAGCTAGGAGAACACAAGGAGAAGAGACTGGCTGTTGGTGGAATAAGAGCCGAGAGAACGCTATCAGCTAAAGATGCTACTCCATCCAAACTGCAAAGGCAAGTTTAGAGAGAGAGAGAGAGAGAGAGGGAGAGAGGGAGAGGAGAGAGAGAGAGAGAGAGGGAGTGGGAGAGAGGGAGAGAAAGAGAGGGAGGGAGGGAGGGAGGGAGGGAGAGAGAGAGAGAGAGAGAGAGATCTGTAATCCTACAATGTAGAGATAGTCTGTGGAGATGTGCAAAATTAGACATAGTAGCATCACTTTATAGGGCAGACTTGTATCTCCTAAAGAGATTCACAAGGATAAAATGTTTATACCTTTGCTTTAGGAGCAAAACCAAGAAAAACCTTGCCAAAAAAGCTTAATAAAATGTCAAAAATCAAACAAGACATACACGTTTATTTTCAAAAGATAATCCAGTTTCCATATTTTTCCACCCCTTTGTACAGTAAACAGTTGCTTGACCAAAAGAATAGGACAAAAATAAATCTAAAGGAGAGCTGTCTGAAATAAAAAACTATAATAAACAGCGTAAGGTCACGGTATTTATAGCCCTGGGACATCCACTGGGAAGGTGTCGATAAAGCCAAGATGTCGTCTGCAACTACACAACCACAACTGAAGCACCCATCTTGCCTTTTTTTAACCTTCCCCAATACACACATACACACACACACACACACAGAGAAGAGAACGATAATGGATGAAATGTCCTGCCAGCTAGAAGAATTAACCAGTGGAACGGCTTGCCTCCAGAAGTCTTGGCATGCTCCATCACCGGAGGCTTTTAAGAAGAGACTGGACAGCCACTTGTCTGGAACAGTATAGTAGGGTGTCCTGCTTAAACAGGGGGTTGGACTAGAAGACCTCCAAGGTCCCTTTCAATCTTATGATTCTATGTTCCACTTTTGGCAGGGTGGGAGATCTTTGGCATTGGATGAACATTAATTTGCAGTTGTGGGAGTTTGTCGTAACTATACCATTCCAGACAAGTGGCTGTCCAATCTCTTCTTAAAAGCCTCCAGTGATGAAGCACCCACAACATCTGGAGTCAAGCTTTTTTTTTTTTTAAGGATGTTTTTACAAGCTTATTTTTTTAGAACTGGAAACTTTTGGATTGGAAACTCTCCTGCAAACTGAAAATAAAGAGTTAGAACTTCTTGAACCCTTGTCCACTGGCAGTTGCGGGCGTCTTCTTCTCCAGCCTTAGGGACAAACACAACTGGAACCAATTTGGTGGCAGGGAAAGACCATAGAATCCTAGAGCTGGAAGGGACCTTAGAGGTCTTCTAGTCTAACCCCCTGCGCAGTATAGGAGCCCTTATTCATTCATTCATTCATTCATTCATTCCCCACATTTATTATTTTTTACAAATCATTCAACATAGGGAACCTATCTCAGACACCTTCCTTCTCCTATTTTCCCCATAACAACAACCCTGTGAGGTGAGCTGGGCTGAGAAAGAGTGAGTGGCCCAAAGCCACCTGGATGACTTTCAGGCCTACGGTGGCACTTGAACTCAAGGTTTCACATTTTGTAGTCTGGTGAATTAAACGAACTGGCTCTCCAACCGCTTCCATCCTGGAGAAATGAATATCTCTTGAATACCTCCAGCAATGGAGCACTTAATTCTTCGCAGAGGTAGAGAACAGCAAAGGAAAATAATGCATATTATATTTCATACATCAATCTTGGCTTGACATGACTGGCTCTTCCCTCCCTCATTCATTTTCCAATAGTTGTCCCTCCCCACCCCCCCAAATAAAATCGATCCACTCTCAAAATCATCAGATTCAGCACATTGGTTTATTTATTTATTTTTATTTTATTTCTCCCCACCTCCTTCATGTGCCAGCACCAAATGTAATGTTGATACAAGTCTTGGCTTCCAGAAAACCCTCGCATAACCCCCTGAAAGCTTGAACAGGAAGAAGTTACACCATAGAAGTTCCACATTGCTGTTTCAGGGATATTCGATCCTCGTAACTTTAATGCCCTTCCACCTCTGAATGCTCCGTGACTCCAGGAATCGTAGGGAATTCAGGGAGACAGGAATGGGCAGCTTTGGTGGT
>JALIGW010000270.1:112500-120000 GCA_023053685.1 Diadophis punctatus similis | reverse complement strand
GGATTATCTACTTGGTTTATATGAAAAGTTCTGACAGATCTAAAATGCTACCCCAGACATATAAGAGCCGTGGTGGCGCAGTGGTTAGAATGCAGTATTGCAAGCTAATTCTGCCGAGTGCCAGAAGTTCGATCCTGACCGGCTCAAGATTGACTCAGCCTTCCATCCTTCCGAGGTTGGCAAAATGAGGATCCAGATTGTTGGGGGGCAAGATGCTGACTCTGTAAACCGCTTAGATAGAGTTGTAAAGCACTATGAAGCGGTATATAAGTCTAAGTGCTATTGCTATTTGTCCTTCAGTCTTATAAATGTTCGTCTCTTGCTCTCTAGCGTGATCCAAAACAATCTGTTTTCTTCACCCTTACAAGACAAGCTGTTGACAGAGATTTTCATGATAGGTTTAGCCCAGACTATTAGGATCTAGCATGTCAGGGAGCACTTAACAACGATTTAATACAAGGATTATTGACATAAAAGATGTAGCAGCTGTTTGGAAATATCCTTCACACTGGCTGCCCTGCTCTTTACTTTGTCAATTGCATTCTTTATTTTCTTAACTATCCAAAGGCACTCATTCATATTATAGGGATTACAGTCTAGGTGCAGCAGGGAGTAGGAAGTCAAGGGGAAAGCATTTTTCTTTGATCCCAAAGAATTGTATTTCAAAAGAAAGAGAAGAGTGTAAAAATCAGAGGTGTGTCACCTTTGACTCCAGGAAATCTCAAAATATTTCTGAACATGGACCTCAGTGGTCTACCAAAGATGTTTCCACGCTCTGATTTTATTTTAAAGAAAACAAAGGGGAAATGATTAGATAGATGAAGAACGATCTTTTAAGTTCAAGTGAAACCGGGACATCAGGTTTGTTTATTTATTTATTTATTTATTTATTTATTTATTTATTTATTTATTTATTTATTTATTTATTTATTTATTTATTTATTTATTTATTTATTTATTTATTTATTTATTTATTTATTTGTCAAACATGTACAAGATAGCAGGTATACCGGTAGGTATAAACATAAACAAAGGAAGTAAGTACAGATAAATGGGGACAGTAAGGACAGAGACGTTAGGCACGCTGGTGCGCTTATGCACGCTCCCTTTACAGACCTCTTAGCAATGGGGCGAGGTCCAAGGTAGACAGTTTGAGGTTGAAGCTGGGAGGGTTTGAGGATGTAACAACGGAGTCGGGTAGAGCATTCCAGGCGTTGACCGCTCTGTTGCTGAAGTCGTATTTTCTGCAATCGAGTTTGGAGCGGTTTACCTTGAGTTTGTATCGACTGTTTGCCTGTGTATTATTGAGGTTGAAGCTGAAGAAGTCGTTGACAGGTAAGACGTTGTAGCAGACAATTTTGTGTACTATGCTTAAATTGGACCGCAGGCGGCACAGTTCCAGATTGTCCAAGCCCAGAATTTCAAGTCTGGTGGCATAAGGGATTCTATTGTGAGTTTAATTCTAGTCTGGATCCTACTCACTGTAATTGGCAGACTGGCATCCAGCATGCCCACTCAAGGGAGAGATGTGCCCGTGGAACATGCCACAAAAGTTACACAACCTTGGGTCTAAATGGCACCATGTCTTGGTTTGTTTGTTTGTTTAGTTCCCTAATGTTTTTAAAGCAGTATTGCAAGCTAATTGCAATCTATTTGGGAAGCAGAAAGGACACTTCCAACATGTTTGATTTAGTCACAGAGAGGTTTGATGGCCATTTCATTTTAAGAAGGGATTTATTATTAATTTTATTTATTTATTTATTGAATTTATATTGCTGCCTATTCGCACATAGCCACTCAAGGCGGCTTACAGAATATAAAACCACAGAGGAGAAAGGCCAAAAAAAGAAGAGAGGATGAAGGAAGGAAGAGGTAGAGAGGGAAAAGAAGAAAGAGAAAGAAAGGGAAGAGATGGAAATGGTGAAGGAGAGAAAGGAGACGTGGGCAGGTTTGTTGTTTTTTTTTAAAGGCAAAAATCCTAATATACAGTTTTGGGTCAAATCCAAGAATCATTTTCATAAATAAAATGAAATCTGAATGGGGGTCTATGGATGCCAAGAGTTCTTGGGTTTCTATGCCCTCCTGTGGCTAAGATAAAGGGCATTTCCTACCCCTTTTCAACAGGTTTTAGCAAAACTCACTGCTGACATCCTAAATTGAGCAAATGAACCTCTACTTCACGATGGAATATCACCCAGGGAGCAAAAAGCGATCCAGTTCCCAATTCCTCCTGACCTTCCTCAACTTTGTTTCCTTCACTCAGTCTAAAAGTTGGCTCAACTGCTCAATCCTAATTTCTGAAGCAAGCCTGAAGCAGGGAGAAAGATGGCTAGAACTTGTTTGCCTCAAAACCTCTGATTTTGACTCTTTTGTTCCCGATCCAGGAAACCCAGAGGAAAAGAAACTAGAGATAGGCTTCCAGAACAATTGAGTCTTGTATTGTTGAGGTCCTTCGTTGTTCATATTTGTCAGGTTTTAATACAGCTGCTTCTGTTCAGGAAGAGCTAACAGAACAGTGGGTAGCCATAACTTGCTAGGGTTTCAGAAAACCATGTCTGAAATTTATATTTGACTTTCTGCCCCCCCCCCAAAAAAACTGGCCATTCAGTTACTGAGCTACATCCAATGTGTCTGGGGAGAATATAGCTCTGTGGGGTCCTTGGTGCGCTCTTGTTTTTTTGCAGATGTTTCATTACTCAGTTAGCACTGATGATGTTACTTAGTTGGGTAATGAAATGTCTGCAAGAAAACAACCAAGTTCAGAGAGCACCAAAGATCCCACAGTCCTCTTCCCCCCTCCTCCTCTTCCTCCTCCTCATCCTCCTCTCTGCAAACCCCATTCCCTTCCAGCACTGACAATTGCTGACAGTTTAGTTATCACTCTATCACTCTATCACTCTATCACTCTATCTATCTATCTATCTATCTATCTCTATCTATCATCTATCTATCTATAATCTATCATCTATCTATCTATCTATCTATCTATCATCTATCTCTCTATCTCTCTATCTCTATCTCTTATCTATCTATCTATCTATCTATCTATCTATCTATCTATCTATCTATCTATCTATCTATCTATCTATCTATCTATCATCCTTCTTCTTCTTCTTCTTCTTCTTCTTCTTCTTCTTCTTCTTCTTCTTCTTCTTCTTCTTCTTCTTCTTCTTCTTCTTCTTCTTCTTCTTCTTCTTCTTCTTCTCCTTCTCTCTCTCTCTCTCTCTCTCTCTCTCTCTCTCTCTCTCTCTCTCTCTCTCTCTCTCTCTCTCTCCAAAATTATTTACTTATAAGAAACATACACACACACTATGAATGCCTAAAATAGCCTGTGAACATGGACGGGGAAAAAAGCATTACATTTCTTCATTGTTAAGAGTGACTTAAGTGGACATATTCCATTTGAGGGCAGGGAAGGGAAGCCACGCATTAAAAAAATCTGCAAAGTAATTTCTGCTTTAGCCTTTCTTCTGCAGCGTCAGAAGCTGATGATGTGAAATTTCACAGGGGCTCAGAACTGGTAATCATCTGGATGCAGGAAAGGAAAACAACCATTATCTTTGCATCTTTCTTTGACGTTTGGCTATTGTTCCTAACAGGCATGAGGCCAAATTGGGAGTTGATGGGTGTTCTCCTAAAAGAGATGTTATCTTATGGAAATAGGAGGAGACTTTGGAATAAGGAAACATTGTACTGGGAAGAGGACCCAAATAAAATCTAAATAGAGATGAGATTTAAATACAAAGCTCATTATGCAAAGCTTGCTTGCAAGAAGACAATTGAAGAGGCCTTTGTAATGACAACTATGATGGCTAGTTTGTTTTTTATTTATTGAATTTCTACTCTGTCAATCTGGGTCTCCCAACAGTTAAGGAAGCTCAGAGTGGCTGAAATCAGAAAGAGAAAAGAAAGAAATATAAACTAACAAATAAATAGAAATAGAATAATGTTAGTGGATCTGAATTAACAAAGAAATATAAACTAAAGCAATGTAAGTGGATATGAATTTATAATATATATATATATATATATATATATATATATATATATATATATATATATATATATATATATATATATATATATATATAGTATATAGCGTGCATATATGGACTTAATTGTTGAATACATACACACTAAAGAAATTCCTTCTTACACCGAGACTTTTCAAGAGAGAGATGACAAGGACTTTAAAAAAAAAGGAAAAGAAGGAAGTGATATGAGAATACAGTCATTCCTAGTTAAAGGTCACCTTGACTTTTAATCTAAACTGTCATCCATTCTTTCTCATTAAAATATTTGATAAGAATTCTTTGCTTGACCGAACAGCACAAAATACCTTAAAAATGACACTCTTTGCTCTCGAGGTGGCTGCTATGTCACAGTAAATAATTATCTGCCCGCTAGAAAATAAAATCATTATCTGAATGATATACAAGGAACAAATAAAAACGGTGTATTTACACAATGTTAATCTACTCTTCTAAGGAGGAAACGTATTTCAAGATTGAATTTTCTTTCAAGGTTGGGGTTTTTTTTCCTTTCCTTTTTTCTTTTTGCCTCCAAGCCAGGGGTGAAATCCAGCAGGTTCTGACAGGTTCTGCAGAACTGGTAGTGGAAATTTTGAATTGTTCAGAGAACTGGCAAATACCATCACTGGCTTCATTCTCCAAGGTACTCGATGGAGGGAAGCCCATGGAACTTCTTCCCAACCCCTTTTATGCCTGCATTCTTTTATTACAAATCCATATTCAGAGAAGTTAATACATAAAGATGTACAATATGACTATAAGGAGTACAATAAGGCGGACACTGTGACACCGGTGGCTGAATAGCTGGGTTATTATAAGAGCTGCTTTTCAGCTATTTTCAAGAGCTCCCCTTAGCCTTTTGTGCGAAAGTCTTTGGCGAGAGAGTCAAGTGCGTACGCCGATAAGACCTTGGCGACGTAATCACCAGCCTTCATTCTCATTGACGGCACCATGCGGCCAATTCACAAACATTTTCATATTAATATCGAGCAATTTCCCTACATTCTAATCCATCAAAGTAGGCTATTAATCCTTCTCTGTAGCGTCTGCTATTCAAATGCTAACAATTTTCTCCTCACACACGGAGACATTTGTCCTACAGCTCCTTATACAAAGACCGGCATATTGTCAGCGGTGATTGATCAGAGCATTAATAGGAGAGTTGCAAGGTAAATCACATCAATGAAATCGTAGGTCTGTGAACAACGGGAACAGAAAGGTGGGCAGAAGAGAAAGAATTCGAAGGAATCCACTGAATGTGGAAGATAATAAAAGCATGGAACCCACTGACTGCATTAAACTGGTCCTTGTGGTCTCGTTGACTCAAGTGTCCATTAAAACAGGACTTGATGCTCTACGGTGGAGAGATAACCTATCCGATATTTTTTTTCCAGAATTTTTTAAAAAATGCTCTGAGAAAGATTAAGAAAGGATGGATGGGAGTATGGACTTGAAAACAAAGCACAGTCTATAATCTTTGCAGGACACCTGTTAAGTAAAAACCAGTTATCATATCCTCTGATAATATTAATTAGAACAATTAATCAGTGGAACGACTTGCCTCCAGCAGTTGTGAGAATGCTCCAACACTGGAAGTTTTAAAAAGAGATTGGACAACCATTGGTCTGCAGTGGTAGAGGGTTTCCTGAAGAGTGGAATTCAGCCGTTTTGGACCGGTTCGGGCGAACCGGTAGTAGCGACCTGAGGGTTAGGGTTAGGGCCGGAACAAAATAATGGTGCTGTTGCAGCCGGGGTGTGTGTGTGTGCACAAGTGGGCTGAAGTGGGGGTTGCAATGGCTGGAAGCTGTGGGAGCGAAGCGCTACTTGCATTTGCATGGCATCAGCATTCTGCCTCGGTATATTTGCACCAGCCGATGGTGCAAGGCAGCCCTCATCTCCTGTTGTTTGGGACTCAAAGAGGTAAACAGCGTCCGGTCCTAGGAGCAGTCGGAGTTTGCTGTCCATTGTGGATGCTAGCTCGGCTCCCTGCAAACTCTCATCTCTCAAGGAGCACTCGCTGAAGCGGCACAGGAAACTTTGGCCGGGCATCTTGCTCCCCGGACCGGATGCCATTTACCGCTTCGAGTCCCAAATGACAGGAGACAAGGGCTGCCTTGCACCACTGGCTGGCGCAAATATACTGAGGTTGAATGCTAATGCCATGCAAATGCTGATAACCGCACTACAGCAGAGAGAAGCAGCGGAGAGAATCTAGCAGGCACTTTCTCTCAGGCCTCCCACCCGGAGGCCTCGCAGAAGGATAGATGTAGGCCCGAAAGGCAGCTGAACCTCCCCCCGGCAGCCGTTCAGCTGAGCATGACGAGTTCTTGGTCTTACCTTCCTGTTCCAGCTGATGTGGCTCGCACCACTATACTCAAGGTGAGGTTTGCACTCGGCCTTAAGAGTGCGGGCTGGCATGGTGGGCAGGGTGATGTTGGGCGGTGCATCCTTGTGTTCCTATGCGCGGGCTGGATTAATTGCTCTTGGCCATATCCGGCCCAGGGGGGGTAAGATTTCTCCACGGACCACCAAAATTTTCTCATGGACCACCAGTGGTCCGCAGACCACCGGTTGGTGACCTAGGCACCCACCCACCCATCCTCTCTCTATCTTGGAGAACATCAAGACTACAGGAGTTCTTTACCGTTTCCTGTATAGATCTTAAATCTAGATTCTCTGTTTTGAGCTGGATCTTGTTTGGGCAGTTTCCTAACCAGTCAGTTTCCCTCACCCATGGGCCACTGTCTACACACACACACACACACACACACACACACACACACACACACACACACACACACACACACCATGTCTGGACCATGTTTTCCTCCTAGAAAATATCCAATGTCACTCAACTGTCCAAACTCAGTGAACGTGCTGTGAATCTGTAGTCCTGCATGCCTCTCTGCACACCACCTGCACTTTCCCTGCCAAGTTGTGAAGCCTTCCAGCCAAAGCAAAATAAAGCAACACCTAACAAACACCATTCTCCCTCCCTCACCCCATCTAAAATATCTTTACAGCATTTTTACATGCCAGGCAGCAGGAAAAAAGTAGGGAAAAGAAATCTGTCAGTGACTCATTATTCCAAACCCCTCTTTTCGGATTTAATCCCCAAAATTAATTTTTTTTAAAAAAAGAAAAAGATAATAGAAAAAGCAATATGTAAGCCTGCACTTCACAAACACTTGTTTAAAGATTTCCTAATTATTTAAGTGCTTTTTTCCAGTGCTGGCACTCAAGAGGCAGCTGGTTTGTGTGATGTCATCTTTTGGTCCTGTTATCTCTGCAGTAAAAGTTTAGGGTTAAGAAAGGGATATAACAATAATTAAACCCCAAGTTTGTGGCTGTGGAGGCAAACGCAGGGAAGACAAAGGAAGTTCCTTGCTCTTTTCCACTACTAAAGCATGAGAATTAGCTTTCATTATTAGCTCTTTTCTCCCCCACCATCAAACATTAAACATGGATG
>JALIGW010000270.1:42500-110000 GCA_023053685.1 Diadophis punctatus similis | reverse complement strand
CTTTTACCTTATGGAACACCCTTTCCCCCCATGATTTAATGGATCCCTACCCTTTTGGCTAAGACCATCAAGACTTTCTTCTACCCAAGGACTGGGGAAGCGTGAGGATGTCCGGAGTTGGTTGAAGGACATCTCGAGAGGCTGATTGAGGACCTAGGTTTCGTTCAATTTTACAGTTGTACGATTTTAACGGTTTTTGTTTATAGTTCTGGAGATTATTGTTGCTGTGAGCCACCCAGAGTTGTGTGTTTTTTTAGATGGGCAGCCCCACCAATATTTTACGTAAATAAAAAAATACAATGCAAGAGAAATAAGGAGGAATTTTCTGACAGTGAACACTCAAATGAGGGAACAGAAGTTGCCTTCGGAAAGTTGTGGAGCTTCATCACTGGAGGCCTTCAAGAAGAGACTGGACTGCTATCTGTCAGAAATGGTGTAGGGTCTCCTGCTTGGATGGGTGGTTGGACTAGATGACCTACAAGGTCCCTTCCAACTCTGTTAATCTGTTAAAGTTTGGGAGAAATGGCCTTCTTGTTGTGATTAAATGGGAAAAAGGAGACAAACGCACAAGCCCCACGCTTCTTTCTATGATGGACATGTTTGTGCTGTGTTTAATGCCCACCTCTTAGCCCAACAAAGCTTCTCCTTGTTTCTAGGATCGCCTCTCAACATCTCGGAATGAGCCACAGTCCTTTTCAAGCATCCCTCCAGATCAGCTTCATTCTTTTGCCTCCTTCAGTTTGGAGAAGCAATAAAATCTTTCACAGGCTGACAAATAGCAAAGCAGAGCAGCCACCGAGAGAGTCCCGGTTCATTCAAGAAAGCCTTCTTTTCTCATTTTAATTGGCCGCCTAATTAGAATGTTTATGAGTCCTGAGATTTTTTTGCCAGGGATGAAAAGGCAGGGCGGCCAATTACGCTGTAGGCGGTGTGTGTTTTGTGTGTGTGTGTGTGTGTGTGTGTGTGTGTGTGTGTGTGTGTGTGTGTGTGTGTGTGTGTGTTCCTTTTAATCTGGCAGGATTGATTGGGTACCCCCCCTACACACACCATTCTTGTCTGTCTCCCTTCTATGCAACAGTTTCTCCCAACACTTTGATTTGAAGTCATGTAGCTCCCAAGTCAAGATCTTACATCAAGCTGTATTTATTCAATAGTTGGGGTTTTTTTGTTTTGTTTTAGGGATAGAATTCCATACCTTCTTATCTGTGTTTCTTTCTTTCTTTCTTTCTTTCTTTCTTTCTTTCTTTCTTTCTTTCTTTCTTTCTTTCTTTCTTTCTTTCTTTCTTTCTTTCTTTCTTTCTTTCTTTCTTTCTTTCTCCCTCCCTCCCTCCCTCCCTCCCTCCCTCCCTCTCTCTTTCCTGAAAATACCTTAGCATAACCAAGAACAGGAATCGGGTGCCAGTAAGGTTTATAACTTCACTCAACCCATTGGTTATAGATAAGGCTGAAGACAGAGGCCTTTGATGGACTTGATTCATTTCCCAGCTTTGTCTTCTCTGGCTCAGGGAATGACTTCATTCTAGGAGATGAGGTCATTCAAGTCAAGGTAATAAACTTTCCAAAATTCACATGGAAGTTCTCCCTCCATAGAAAGCTTCAGGGGGAGGGAAAGAAGGAAAGAAGGAAGGGAGAAGAAAGGAAGAAAGAGAAAGAAAGAAAGAAAGAAGAAAGAAAGAAGAAAGAAAGAAAGAAAGAAAGAAAGAAAGAAAGAAAGAAAGAAAGAAAGAAAGAAAGAAAGAAAGAAAGTAGGGAGTAGGAGTAGGGCGGCATATAAGAACAATAAAATAAATAAATAAATAAATAAATAAGAAAGAGAGAGAGGGAGAAAGAAAGAAGAAGAAAGAAAGAAAGAAAGAAAGAAAGAAAGAAAGAAAGAAAGAAAGAAAGAAAGAAAGAAAAGAAGAAAGAAAGAAAGAAAGAAAGAAAGAAACTGGCCTATTAGCTTCTATTTTAAGAATATATAACACAGACAGACACACAGACACAGAGATTGCACGCATGAGCACAAACACAGACACACAGACACACAGACACAGACACAGACACACACATACACATACACACACACACACACACCTTGAAGAAGATGTGACTAAGCTGTGAATTGATGTCCCTTAAACCTCCACTTAAAAATATTCAAGCCATAACTCAACATTCCGGGTGTCTCAGTAATATTCAATTTCAAATTTATGGCATTTTCAAATAGGGCGATTTCCCTCCCACGTGCAATAAATTTTGGCTGGTGGTGGTGGTGGTGGGAATTGCATATGCCACCTTATCATGACAGTTGCTTTATCTACACAGCTGACTGAAGCCTCGTCACTTTCTATAATCTGAATTCACAAATCAACTGTCTTCTTCACTTCAATGATTATTGCTGATGGGCCTTTCACAAGGCGGAAGGGGGAGGGAAGGAGTGGGGGCTTGGCTGAAATCTCCCCAAGTTGACAAGGGTAATAGATGGAGAGGTGAGGAGAGCCATCCATTGCGGCCGCTGCATTGTATTGTTTTGAGTGATACACAGAGACACAACCCCATAAACTCTCCTCCTCTTTTGACCTCAGAAAAATAAATGGGACGAGGGATCGTTGCTTAGGTGGCTGATTGCATTTAAGTGCCAGTAATCATCAGAGGAGATTTCTTGACCCCTAAAGGACCCCTTTTAGAAATGGGGGACAGGGAGAATGCAAAGTTGGGGACATCTTAAAAGACTAACTAACTTTGTTAGCCAGTTTTGGTCAAGTGGTTAAGGCACCAGGCTAAAAAGCTGGAAATTAAGAGTTCAAGTCCTACCTTAGCCAGGGGCCCGTCACTCTCTCTCCCTCTCTCTCTCAGCGCAATCCATCTCACAGGGTTGTTGTTGAGAGGAAAATAGAAGAAGTAAGGTGCACTGGATATATTTGCCTCTTTTGGAGATTCCCATTCCTATTAATTCTCTTTATTTATTTATTACCTCTTGGAAGTGTGAGGGGGGGGGGGGTGCTAACTTCCTACAGAAGCTAGAGAAGATCCAGATACCAAAACACAACATGGAAGGTAAATGTCTGTGGAGATTCTGGAGTCATCCAAGTCATGGTTGTCCCCCAAAAATGCTTTTTTCGAAAGTCAACTGGACTTTCATGGTTTTTCCTTGAAGGCGTTTCGCTTCTCATCCACAAAACTGTAAACAGGCCGATTGCCCGCCAGATGTAAAAATTATTAGTAAAATATTGGAATGTGCCGAAATGGACAAATTGACAATGGAACTAAACGAAGGAGGTGAATCAGAATATTCTGGAGTAGATGGTACACCTGGTTAGAAAACAGAAAGAAGAATTAGAGAATAATATATGAATACCTATATGTAGTGTGTAAGAGAATGCACTAAAAAAGCTATATGTGTGTAAATAGTGTAAATAGTAATGTAATAATAGAATAGAAATATATTAAAAAATTAGATTTTTGATAGAATTTAATGGTATTAGTGTCACCGGTAAGAAGTCGCTGTAATGAGGAAAATTGTTTGTTTGTTTTATGTGTTTTTGTGTTGTGTGTTTTTTTTTAATGTTGAAAATGTCCAATAAATTTTTTTTTTAAAAAAAGAAAAACAAAGAAAGTCAAAATGCCTTTTGAGAAAGCATCTTTGGGGACAATCATGGACGGTGTCTTCCTGAATAGCAGTCGAGAAAGCAGGCTCCATCGACAGAGAAGGCTTCTGAATCGCAGCTTGATCAAACTCTCAAGGTCGCTTCCAACAACGTACCCCCTCATGTAGAGAGTGTCTATCTGCACAGCTGTTTCGGTAAATACGGTAAGTACATATCCACAGTGGTGGGATTCAAATTTTTTTTTACTACCAGTTCTGTGGGCGTGGCTTGGTGGGCGTGGCTTGGCTTGGTGGGCATGGCTTGGTGGGCGTGGCAGGGGAAGGATACTGTAAAATCTCCATTCCCACCCCACTCCAGGGGAAGGATACTGCAAGATCCACATTTCCTCTCGATCAGATGGGACTCGGGAGGCAGAGAATAGATGGGGGGGCAGTCAGAGGTGGTATTTACAGGGTTCTCCGAACTACTCAAGATTTCCGCTACCGGTTCTCCAGAACTGGTCGGAACCTGCTGATCCCACCTCTGCATATCCACCCTTGCAATTAACGTATTGACATTCCAAGGCTCTTGCCATAGAAAGAATGGGCTAGTCAGGTTTTGGAGGCAGCAGACCACATCCCACTGGCCACCCAATTTCTCCATAAATTGACTAAACCCAACCGTTTGGTTGATCAGATTGAGACTGAGTTCATGTAAGTGGGAAACGCGGAGAAATTGCAACAGTCAGTTCTTTAAATACTCTAGCTATCAAGCGCAGCCTAATTTGGCATGTTCCAGCAGTCAGGTGCACTGTTTCCTAATTAAATTATTCAACAAAACATTGACGATAAAGCATTCTGCTAAAACCTAATTAAGAGTGTGATTCGATAAAAGCCCATTCTGCAGTTTTCATTTACATTTTCAAAGATGGAAGGGCCCATCGGGGGAGTAAAGGCGGCAGGGGCGGGAGGGAGAGGGAATGGTCCCCATGTCACTCTTTCATGCCATATATATCTTCCACTTTGCAGGTTCCACCGAATGTCTCTTTTTGTGAGGAAGACTTTTTGAAGGATGGAGAGAAGTGTTGCAGATTCAGATCTCAGCAAATCATTCGTGATGGGTGGCCCTTTTCACTAATATTACAAGGGAGGAAGGGAGGGAGGGAGTGGGGAGAGAAAATGAAAGAGAAAAGGAAGAAAGGATGGAGTCTAAAGAAAGGGAGGGAGGGAGGGAGGGGAGAGAAAATGAAAGAGAAAAGGGAGGGAGGAAGGGAGGAAGGGAGAGGGAGGGGAGAGAAAATGAAAGAGAAAAGGAAGGAAGGATGGAGTCTAAAGAAAGGGAGGGAGGGAGGAAGGGGAGAGAAAATGAAAGAGAAAAGGGAGGGAGGGAGGGAGGAAGAGAGAGGGAGGGGAGAGAAAATAAAAGAGAAAAGGAAGGAAGAGTGGAGTCTAAAGAAAGGGAGGGAGGAGGGAAAGAAAGAGTGAAGAAAAAAAGGAGGGAGGGAGGGAGGAAGGAAGGAAGGAAGGAAGGAAGGAAGGAAGGAAGGAATAGGAAGGAAGGAAGGAAGGAAGGAAGGAAGGAAGGAAGGAAGGAAGGAAGGAAGGAAGGAAGGAAGGAAGGAAGGAAGGAGAATTTAGCAAAGGCATCATTAAGTGGCCTCCTTGAAGACTTGGCCCATTTTCAAGCTACATATGGTCCATAATCTTTTAAAACGTGCAACTCAAGTCTCAATTTAATTATGTAATAGCCCAAATGGAATTACACTGCAGATGAAGTGCTGTGCCTCAGCACAAGCACAAGCAGAGGCTGAAGCTGAATCGCCTGACCTACGCCGTTTTAATGGGGCTGCTTACATTGCAGAGTTAAACATGGATTTATGTCTCATAAGCAAATAGCAAGCATGATTGGTGTAACATTTCCCAGGCATTGTGGGAAATCCTGGTCTCTGGGTCAAATACCCACTAGTGGAGCAGGCCTCCTTCAATGGGATTTGGAGGTATGTTTTTACACATTGGGTTTTTTTTTTTAAATTACATCTGCAGAAAAATCAAGATCTAGTAAAAAGAAGCCATCTATTGCGTAAGCCTCTGGTTGATAGGAACATCATGCGTTTTAACTGTGGTCAACTAATTCTTGTTCATCTCAAATGTTTGCAGGACAAGTGATGTCGCATATGTCAGACAGATAGGTACAGATAGACAAACAGACAGATAGGTACACCTTTGCCATTTTGGTGGGTGTTGTAGAGATATTGCAGCTTGGGACTCTGCTTTCTTTGGAGATCCCATAAGGCCATCACTTCTTGGGGCCTAGTCTGAATCCTTCCTAAATTAGGCATTGTGTTTTGGGAAAGATTTAGTGGAACAGGCACCAGGAAAGACAGCAAAAATGATTGGGATTCTGCACGATGAATACCATAAAGAAAGAGTGAAGAAATGGGGCAAGCTTAAGCGCACCACTGTGCCTACCGTCCCTGTCCTACTGTCCTATTGTCCTCTATTATCGGTACTTTTTACTTACGTTATGTAAGTACATGTTTGACAAATAAATAAATAAAATAAAATAAATGGAAGGGGGAAAAAATAAGGCTAAAGGGGGATATAACAATACCTGTCAAGAATAGATGATAGACAGATATAGAAGATAGACAGCTGGATGATAGATAATGATAGATTGTGTGTATGTGTGTGTGTGTGTGTGTGTGTGTGTGTGTGTGTGTGGGGAGAGAGAGAGAGAGAGAGAGAGAGAGAGAGAGAGAGAGAGAGAGAGAGAGAGAGAGAGAGAGAGAGAGAGAGAGAGAGAATGGAAACAGATAAATAGATGGACCGACAGACAGACAGATTTAGCTTTCAAAAATATTGTTAGTATTTTTACACTTCCCATTTTGGTCTATGACCATAATAAAGATTTGATTGAATGACTTTTCAAATAACCAAAGACTATCATGTCTTAAAAAGACCGTTCTGCCTTGTCATGCTCTTCCATGACTAAAAACATATTTTGGTTATATGTTAAGAAAAACCCAGTAATTGTTAAGAACAACTTGATAATGAAACTAGTTACCCAAAGCAATGGAAAATTCCCTTTTGCTGAATGTGTTTAAACAGAGGCCAGGTTGCCTTTGATCAATGAAGCCTTCATCTAGAGTCCAACACTGAACAGTTGGTCACCCAATTTCATTATTTGGTGTTCACATTCCAAAATCCAGACCTAATTTTCAAGTATGCAAGTATAGCGTTGAGGACCAGACTTAAATTAAAGACAAGCTTTGATTAGACTGGATTTGGTAGCTGGAATGAACAGACATTCTCCAAAATGAGAGATATAAATCCAACACATCGTTGCTTTGATTTCATGTCATCCTATAATCACAACCGATGGTGATTTTCCAGCTACTTTTTTAAAAAAGTCTGAAATTTATACTGTAAAATTAATGCCTAAGATCATAAAATTCTACCTTAGCAAACACAAAAGACCATTTGATTAACTACAAATAGAAATCCCTAGAGCAAAAAAATGAATAAGGTTCAAGCCACATCAAATTATTTTCCTGCCTGATAAAGCTATTATCACACTTAGAGCATTTACAATGCAGAACTACATTCCTTTGATCATCTTATAAAATTAATTGATCTTGCTTATCTTTTGTACTATTTCAAATTATTTTAATTGAGAATATTAAGAGAAGTAATGGTAACAACTAACGCATTTATTAGCTGCTGACGTTCAACGCACTAATGCCATTTTCATAATCTGAATTCCTCTAAAACAAAATTCCATTCTTAATGGAATTTACATATAGATCACCTCCAGACACAAATAATTTACTATTACTTTAAGTCCTAAGGGACAGGCAGAAACAGTGTGAAAAATCATTCCAGTCATACTTAATTTTAATTATTCTTTCAAATCAGATAAAACCCCCGAAGTTAAATTCTCATAATTAAATAGAAATTAAAAGTTTTAGCAGCCTGATCAGCCTGATTCTTCCCATTCTAATTTTAAATGCAAATTGGATACAGGAACACAGAGTTGTACCTGTGTCAAAATAATGGTAAACTCACACAAAAATTCAGGAGGCTTGTTTAATCTGAAGAATCAAGAAATATCTTCAGTTTGTTGGATCTTGAATCCTTCTTTTAGTATAGTTCTTTATAGTATAGTTATATAGTTCTATAGTATAGTTCAAGTCCCAGGACTGAAAAGGGAGATCCACCTTAAGCTTTAAGCTTTAAGTTTTAAGATGACAAGTTGACATATATGTCTGTGCCATAATCAAAAGGAAGATTTATACCACCAGACTTGAAATTTTAGGCTTAGACAACTTAGAACTCCGCCGTCTACAATACGGCCTAAGGGTAGCACATAAAATTATCTGCTACAACGTCCTACCTGTCAATGAATACTTCAGCTTCAACCGCAACAATACACAAGCACACAACAGATACAAACTTATGGTAAACCGCTCCAAACTTGATTGCAGAACATACAACTTCAGTAACAGAATTGTCAATGCCTGGAATGCACTACCTTTTTCTGTGGTTTCTTCCCCAACCCCCCAAAACTTTAACCTTAGACTGTCTACTGTCGACCTCACCCCATTCCTAAGAGGTCCTTAAAGGGGCATGCATAAGCGCACCAGCTTACCTACCATCCCTGTTCTAATATTCCCTTTTATTCGCATCAATTTCTTGTATTCATAATCAAGTTTATACTTATATCTGTTATCTAATACATGCTTGACAAAATAAATAAATAAATAAATAAATAATAAAATTTGACCCAAGACTCAAGAAAGTATCTGAGATGGTTTGTGGTGGAACAAATGGCTTCCAGGCAGAACTTTGCAGGTTCAACCACCAATCTCTACGAACAGGAAACATCTTACCTAAAGTTCCAAAATTATTCTGCGGTTAGCTTTAGGACTGGAGCCTTCCCATCTTTCAAGAGATCTGATTCTACTATAAAATAGACCCCAGACGGATTGAAATTGGGTGAAGCATATGAAGAACGGTTGCAAGAATTAGGTATGGCCAGTCTAGAGAAAAGAAGGACTAGGGGTTACATGATAGCAGTATTCCAGTACTTGAGGGGCTGCCCCAAAGAAGAAGGGGTCAACTTATTATCCAAAGCACCAGAAGGCAAGACAGGAAACAATGGATGGAAACTAATCAAGGAGAGAAGCAACTTGGAATTAAGGAGAAACTTCCCAACAGTGAGGACAATTAACAATTAACAGTGGAAGAGCTTGCCTTCAGATGTTGTGGGTGCTTCATCATTGGAGGTTTTCAAAAAATCTCTTGTCTCAAATGGTATAGGATCTCCTGCTTGAGCAGGGGGTTGGACTAGAAGACCTCCAAGGTCCCTTCCAGCTCTGTTCTGATTGTAGACTGTCTGCAGATACATTCACTAACTTTTCTCTTTGCTGTTTGCCCCACATGTACGGTAGTCCAGACAAGGCAGAGGGAGGAAACGCACTGGAGTTAATTAGCAATAAACCAGGGAGAACTGCCTGGTTTCTTCCAAGTGAGTCCTTTTCGGTGGCTTGTCAGTTTCAGAGAGAATAATTGCCTAGAAATACAATTGTCCAGGAAGACAATGGGGACATGCAGAATTGCAAACCAGTGGTCACAGAGTCATCTGATCAGCCAGAGGCTCCTCTCATGCCAGAATGAAGGCCGCATCATTGTCTAATAATCGCCTGAGCCAATCTGCCGCCGTATAAACGCGAGGTGGGCTTTTAAATTACTTCATTATGCTGTTTCATCTTATTTAAAACCTCGCGGCTCTTGCTGCCGTTTTTCTTCAATGGCTTTATACTTGGTCTGTTTCCATTTCATTGTCCTTCTTGAATTCTGCGAGCCATTATGAACAGTGTTTGGTAGAGGGAAAGGAAGATAGAAGGAATTGAAATGAAGAAATAGATATTGTTCCCGGAACAATAAGAGGGCTAATCAAAATGAATTGGTTTTATCCACTAGGAATTCCTCTTACGTCTTTTCAAACTCATCTCCAAGTATATCGGTTGCCGGAAACGTGGCTAGATACGTCCTCATCTTCATTATCTGCTCCTGTTGGGGTATCACAAAGGTTAATGCAGATTTTTGGGGTGCTTAAAGCTCAGTTGATATAATGATCCAATGAAAACCGATGGATATTGAATAAGTTGCGCCTTAAAAGGGTCTAAAACCTGGGTCTGCTAGGACCCTAGTGGGGTCATTCCATGCTGGACATAGTGCATTAAGAAGACCTTACCATCACCCCATTTGTGTTTTGCTTTCTAGTTTATTCGAGTTTTTGTTAACTTTTAATGTTTTATATTCCCCTGTTTTTATGGTGTTTTCGCTCCGCAGTGAGATTAGCAGCACAGAAATTTAATAAATAGAAATGGGAAAAATATTCCCATTTTTATGATGTTGTAAGCCGCTCAAACTCAACAGTAAGATGGGTGGCATATAAGTTTAATAAAGGAAAAAAATTATAAGCTACAACTATGAATCTGGGAGACAGTGGGAGGACTGAGGAGATCTGGCGTGCTGTAGTCCATGGAGTCGTTGAGTCACACAACTTAGTGACTCAACCACAACAACTATGGAAGTTGCTGTCTTCATGTTGAAGGTCTCTGTGGAAGATCTGTGAACAGCAAAGGAGACATACCGTATTTTCGGGAGTATAAGACGCACCGGAGTATAAGACGCACCTTAGTTTTTGGGGAGGAAAATAGGGGGAAAACAATCTGTCTACCAGGTATTCATCTGGCTAGCGTCCTAAGTCTGGTCAGCTTCAACACATTATTTATCCCCTGGTTAGGACTTTAAAAAACCTTCTTCTGAGAGAGTAACAATTGAAAGAGCATGCAAGCCGGTAAGAGCTGGGAAGATCATTAGCACCTGGTTAGGGCTAGAAAAAAACTTATTCGGAGCAAGTAGAGCAATGAAAAAAAATTCTGCAAAGACTTAGGGCTGGAAAAACATTCTTTGGAGAGAGTAACAATGAAAAAGCCTGCAAGGTAAGAGCTGGGAAGATCTGTTAGCACCTAGTTAGGGCTGGAAAAAAAGCTGCATTCAAAGTATAAGACGCACCCAAATTTTCAGCCACTTTTAGGGAGAAAAAAGGTGCGCCTTATACTCCAAAAAATACAGTATATAAATTCTGGCTGTAGATATGAAACCAGGGGATATTTGTAGGAGATGGTGAATTCTAGTCCGATGTTAGGCATGAATGTTGGCAGGGTGACTTTGGGCCAATCACCAGGAGACAATGAGTTCTAGTCCCGCTTTAGGCATGAAAGCCAGCTGAGAGACTTTGGGCCAATAACCAGGAAACAGTGAGTTCTAGTCCCATTTAAGGCATGAAAACCCGGCTGGGTAACTTTGTGCCAATTACCAAGAGACAGTGAGTTCTAGTCCCACTTTAGCCATGAAAGCTAAGAATGAAGCAATTACAGGATTAAAACGTTAAAGCCATCAGAGATTAAAAGTTAAAACTTTAAAAGTAGTATTAACTTGGATAAAAAGACAAGGTGGAGGTGGGATCTTCTCCTAATCTATCAGCCACCTTCAAAATGGGGGCCTCAAAGCAGCTGGCAAAGGTTTTTTAGATTCTTTCGGAAGGCCAAGAGGGTGAGGGGTGGATTAGTATTATTGTATAATATATGTATTATTGCTGGGCTCAGTAGCTTCCCCTGTGGCTTCCCCAATGCGCACAAACCTATTTGGCCTCAGCTGATCCATTGCTTTTTACCTACCCAGAGGCATATTAACCGGTCATGGGAGACCTCCGGGGCAAAAGCCAACTCCTGTGGCTAAACAGGCATTTTACTGCTCCCTTCCACACGGACCTTTAATGTGAAAGCAGGGCAACGAATTTTGTTCCTCTCAATTAATTATCACGGGGCCAGCTCGAGTGAGTGGAGGGATGTCTGCTCGTCTCTCCATTGCATGCAATTTTTAATTCCATTCTAGACTAATTACAGCATGGTACTTAAAGATTACGACCGATTAATAATGTTCTGGAGTGCTTTCCATTGCTTCTTTCTTGCTGCCAGATGGAGCAGTGTAGATTAGTCACCGCTCCGTAATCAGCACACACAGCGGGGGGGGGGAAGTGAAGAGTGTTAGCCACCCTTGGTTGACCTGCTTTGATGAACCTTGTGCATTATAAGCCAGCTCCACAATGAAGGTTGCACTTCATTTGTCTTTCCAGAGGTGCAGAAGGAACAGGGTTATTATTTCTCTTTCTCTCCCACCCCAATGGTCATTTTTAGAATCCTCAATATTTTTGTAGCAAATTGACTAGGTGGAGAATAACCAGTCCCCAATTTCCTTTCCATCTGATCAGCCCCCTGGAACCTGAGATTCAGTAGCAGCAGTGGTGAGTTCCTACTGGTGCGGTCCACTCTATAGCATTGGTAGCGGCCCGCTGGTGATGTCACAGTACCGGTGCGGTCGGTTGCCGGTGCCTGGGGGCCGCCATTTTTAAAATTTTCTTCTGCACATGCCCAGAAGCCGAGCTTCCAGCACTGCGCATGTGCTGCCTTCCTACCCCACAGTGAGTCCAAGCAGGGGAGGATAGTTGAGGGAGCGCATGAGACACTGAAAGAACGGGCGGCAGGAGCTATCTCCATTCTCCTCCCTTCAGCAGTCCGAGAAGCCACGAACGTGCAGTGATGATCCCAGGCATTTTCGCACATTCGAGGCTTCTCGAGCTGCTGAGGGGAGGGGGAACGGGTGGCAGGAGCCTAGGATCATCGAATGGGGAGAAGCATTCAGGACGGATGGAGCTTCCTAGAAGAACCACTGCCGCGGTCTTGCTGCTCCCGCTGTGGGGGGATGCCTTGCGGGTGGGCAATGCCCCTCTGCTTCTCCGGCCGCTGCCAAGCTCCCGAGGCCCACGCCCACCCGGTCACATGGCTGACAAGCCACACCCACAAAATAAGCCACACCCACAGAGTGATAGTAAAAAAATTAGGAACCCGCCCCTGAGTATCACCAGTTTAATTTTGAACGAGGTCAAAGAGATTTTGACCCCCTAAAAATGGTGGACAGTTGCAGCCCTATGTCCTTTTTAGAAGAATGCTTGTAACACACACACACAACACAATAACAGAGTGGGAAGGGACCTTGGAGGTCTTCTAGTCCAACACCTTGCTTAAGCAGCAGACGCTGTACAATTCCAGACCAATGGCTGTCCAATCTCTTCTTAAAAGCCTCTAGTGATGGAGCACCCACAACTTCTGGACTCAAACTGTTCCACTGATTAATTGTTCTGAGTGTCAGGAAATTTCTCCTTAGTTCCAGGTTGCTTCTCTCCTTAATGAGTTTCCATCCATTGTTTCTTGTCCTGCCTTCTGGTGCTTTGGAGAATAGCTTGGCTCCCTTGAAATATTGGAACACCGCTATCCTGTCTCCCCTAGTCCTTTTTTTTCACTAGACATACCCAATTCCAGCAAGTGTTCTTTAAATGTTTTAGCCTCCAGTCCCCTAATCCTCTTTGCTGCTCTTCTCTACCCTCTTTCCAGAATCTCAACATCTTTTTTATGTTGTGGCGACCAAAACTGGATGCAGTATTCCAAGTGTGGCCTTACCAAGGCATTATAAAGTGTATAACTTCACGTGATCTTGATTCTATATATTTACTATATATTTATGTATAGTACATATACATATACATATACATATGATGATGTTCGTCCATCGTATTCGAAGAGGACCTTGACATCTATCAATCGGGGGGGGATGTCAAGACTTGGATTAAAGTGAGGGAGAGGTGCGCATAGTCAGTCTCACTCTCTCTTCCCAGATTCCATCTTGCTCCAAATAGCAGGACAAGAGTCGAGACAGTTAGAGATGGGCTGAGCGCAGTGGTTGACCAGGGCGTCTTTCGTGTCTTGCCGTGCTCTTAGCATACCACATCGCTTGCAGAGACCGCCTTCATGACCGTTGTCCTATTCTAGTAGATTTCATCTGCTCAGTCTGCCAGAATCTGTCTTCACATGCTCGGGATAGACAAGTCCCTATCTCACCGAAAGTCAATGACCCAATGGCTACTCTCAACCTGATTTGGCCAGCCTGTCGAAGCTGTTGCCCGGGGTGTGGCCACTGCGCATGCTACAGCTGCTAGGAGCCACAGGTGAGAGCTGAGTGACAGGTGGGGACCAAAGGTGAACGGACTGCCCTAAAAGCTGCCCTAAAATGAGCTGCCGTAAAAGGACACGACATGCCCCTACACCAGAGGTGCTACCCCTCCCTGAGCACCCCATACACCCCACATATATATATACATACACACACACACACACACGCACACACGCACACACACACATATTGGAAAGAATAAACTGCAATGGTAGAGAAAATAGCAGGGAGCTGGCATTATGATTATTTTTAACACCGAGCAAGTACAATATGAAAAGTTTGCACAAATAGAAATGTGTGACAGAACAAGTCTTCACCTATTTGCTTCCAGATAAATAGATATTTTGTGATTAGCCACCCTGTTATGACAGCTGTGAAATAGCCTCGGGATAGTCACAGAGTGAACGCAACCTCAAAAATTTCGCCTGCTCTGTTTTTAGAAGGTTTCCTATATGCTGGGTCTCTACGCATTCTCACCAGTAGTGGGTTCTAAAACCCTTTACTACTGGTTCGCGTATGTGCGCTTGCGTGCATGCACAACGCTTCTCTGCATGTGCAGAAGCGTCCTGGGTGGGTGGGCGGAGCATCCCGGGCGGGTGGGCGGAGCCTCCCACCACCAGCGCTACCAGTTCTTAGAACCGGGGCCAAACCGGGAGCAACTCACCACTGATCCTCAGGTTTAAAAAGTTTGCATCCCTCCAATGGAGAACTGGGAAAATGTCCCTCTGTGGGTTTCTCTTCGGTCTCTGCCATCTTCCGCTCAACTTCCTGGATTAGCTACTGCCAGATAATATTTAGACTTTTTTTTTTTGCAAGCATGAATTAAGGACAGCAATTAAGACATCCTGGAAGGAAACCTGTCGGAGAACTGACCCACATCTAAGAGAGACAGCTAGAGAGAGCGCATCTAATGATGAACTCTCTCTAGTGTGAAGGAAAAGTAGGTTGAACTGCGTAAATGCAGAGAAGGTATTTATTACCTCTTAGCCAGTTAATCCTTGTCAACCCTAATCTGTATTATGCTATTTCTAATGGCAGGTGTGTTCCTAATTCATTAAACAAGGCAAAGCAGCTCATTTTTTGCATTTCTTACAGTGACCGAATGGCACTAGCTATATCTCCTGAAAGTGACAGGCCAAAACAATCTTTTAAAGATTCCGAGATGCCACCTTCGCTCAAAAACACCCCAAATGCACAACCATTGATAGAATACTGGGTCACCAGAAGAGAATTGACTGAAAATATCCCTCACTTTTCTTTCTATTAACAGAAGATATTAAGTCAACGAGGAAGTCAGATTCATTTAATAACCTGTGTCACTAACTTAACAGCTGCAATGATTCACTTAACAACCGTGGCCAGAAAGGTGGTAAAAGGGGGCGAAACTCACTTAACAAATGTTTCACTTAGCAACGGAAGTATTGGGCTCACCTGTGGTCATAACGACCCCTATTATCCAACCCAAACTGGACCAGCGAGGTAGATGATGATCCATCAACCCCAGTGAAGAGGGCTTTATTCCCCAGTGGATGGATTCAAATTGTGGCATCTTAACAAATAAACTGTTTCAGAAATAAAAAGGGTATTACTGCAAGCAATTCCCTGGTCAATTATTTGATTTATGGTTATTTTAATAAGTGTGCAGACACATCGCCTTCCGCACGCACGCAGGGGGGAAAAAAACCCCTGCAAATGTTGTACTTTAACTCAATTACAAAGACTTAAAATGTATACACAGGGAAGTGGGTGGCATTTTTTAAACTTATAATCCATTAAAAGCAAGTAATGAAGGGGAAGGATTGATGAGGTGTATAAAATTATACATTGAAGGGTATATGGCCATGGGAGGAGGGCAGGTTTTTTTTTAATCACATAAGGTAGGCGATTAATTGCTTTTACCAATTCACGCACTACCCTATTCATTAACATAATAACCTCTTGAGAATGTGTCCTACGTGCTAATAATATTAATTGCATTTGGATTAATGAACAATATCCATGCTCGGTTCCCCGGGGAAACCATGATGTCCCTTATAGAGCCTGGCCACTGTTATCCGACAGATCCAGTGTGTTGAAACAGACATGGGAAGTTGGAAGTTTTGTTTTCTCTCCTCTCTCTCTCTCTCTCCTCTCTCTCTCTCTCTCATCTCTCTCTCTCTCTCTCTCTCTCTCTCTCTCTCTCTCTCTCTCTCTCTCCCTCCCTCCCTCCCTCCCTCCCTCCCTCTTTTTTTTTGAGGGGTCGGAGAAACATTTAGCATTATTCTTGAGGTTTAAATTTCTATCTCACTGAAGCCCCCCAAAATGGATTATAGCCAGCTATAATTATTAGAATGTCTGCAAATAAAATTAGGAAGAGGGTGGCAGAAGATATTAAGATTCTGCTATGATACCTTAACTAGAAATACTATTAACCACTGTCCAGTTTGAATGTTGAAATTTATGTTCTGCCCCATAGGTATCCTATAAGTCCCTCGGGAGTTGGGCGGCATACAAGAACGATAAATAAATAAATAAATAATAAATAATAAATAAATAAATAATAGATAGATAGATGATAGATAGATAGATAGATAGATAGATAGATAGATAGATAGATAGATAGATAGATAGATAGATAGATAGATAATAAAGGCTCCTAACTATCCCTATATGCCCCATCACTGGAGATTTTTAAGAAGAGATTGGACAACCATTTGTCTGAAATGGTACAGGTTAAATCCAGGTCTTCCTTCCTTCCTTCCTTCCTTCCTTCCTTCCTTCCTTCCTTCCTTCCTTCCTTCCTTCCTTCCTTCCTTCCTTCCTTCCTTCCTTCCTTCCTTCCTTCCCTCCGCCTTGCCTACCAACACTGCTAATTTATCGGTTGGAAGCAAGTAGATGACTATTCTTCTTGAGCTTTAGTGAGCTAACCAGTTTTCTACTGCAATTCTATCCAAGGATGAATATGACCAGATCCTTTGCATTCTAGATCCACTCTCAACTAGCAGAATATTCAAGGAAATCCCTAATTTGATCAGCCTACAGTAGTTTTCTTGGACCAGGATGGAAAATATGAAGGAACCAGGTACATTTGACCAGATGGGGAGAGGAAGAAGGATTAAAACCCAACCATGCTACATTTTAAGAGGGAAGGAAATCGACTCCTATTGTGAAATAATTGTTGAAATTCAGCAGCTTCCCAAAGAAATAGCAATAGCACTTAGACTTGTATACCGCTTCACAGTGCTTTACAGCCCTCTCTAAGTGGTTTACAGAGTCAGCATCTTGTCTCCCCCCCAACAATCTGGCTCCTCATTTTACTGATCTCCGAAGGATAGAAGGCTGAGTCAAGTTTGAGTCGGTTGGGATTGAACTCCTGGCAGTGGGCAGAATCAGCCTGCAATACTGCATTCTAACCACTGCACCACCAAGGAAGGAAAGAAGGAAGGAAGGAAGGAAGGAAGGAAGGAAGGAAGGAAGGAAGGAAGGAAGGAAGGAAGGAAGGAAGGAAGGAAGGAAGGAAGGAAGGAAGGAAGGACTAGCAATAGCACTTAGACTTATATACTGTTTATTGTCAGCCTATTGTCCCCAACCACCTGGGTCCTCATTTTACCGACCTCGGAAGGATGGAAGGCTGAGTCAACCTTGATGCATTTGATTTGGTCCAAAGAAGGCTGGATGGACTACATAGCAGCTGTGTTCTTGCTTATGAAACTATTATTATTGCTGTCATGAAGAGGCCATGGCTACATCGTTCCTGTCTTCCTTTCCCACTTCCTCCAAAATACCTTTGACGTTTTTTATACAGCGTACAGGACAACTAAAATCCATTTCACTCAGCTAGCTCTATCATTAAAAAAATATTTCAGCCTTTAAACCTTTCTTCATTAAAACAACTTTCACAACCTTTGGGAAGGGAGTGGAAACCCGTCCAACCTCAACCACGTTAAAAGGCATCTCATAAACATTTAATATGCCATAGTAAAAGTTGCATGCCACCATACCAGAAGTGTGCTGACATATTTATTGTCCCGAAAAGAAGAAGAGGAAGAGGGAACTGAAAGATGCTGCTTGTTTGGATAAAAGCATTCAGCTGATGCCTACTGATGCGGACAGAGTTACATTTCTGAGTAAAGACGCCATGGATCTAGCCAATAAAATGAAAGGGAAAGAACTGGTTTTTTTTGTGTAAATGTCTACACAATATTTTTTCCCCTTGAAATTGCTTCCCTACTCATCCAAGAAGTTTCTTCTTCTTCTTCTTCTTCTTCTTCTTCTTCTGCTCTTCTTCTTCTTCTTCTTCTTCTTCTTCTTCTTCTTCTTCTTCTTCTTCTTCTTCTTCTTCTTCTTCTTCTTCTTCTTCTTCTTCTTCTTCTTCCTCCTCTCTCTCTCTCTCTCTCTCTCTCTCACTCTCTCTCTCTCTCTCTCTCTCTCTCTCTCTCTCTCTCTCTCTCTCTCTCTCTCTCCTCTCTCTCTCTCTCTCTCTCTCTCTAATACATATTATTATCTACCAATAAAAGAAAATACTTGAAGATCAGAGTGGAACTGTGAGATCCTTGGTGCCTTCTGAGCTTGGTTTTTTTCTTGCAGATGTTTCATTACTAAACTAGATAACATCATCAGTGCTAGAAGGGAGTGGGGTTTGCAGAGAGGAGGAGGAGGAGGACCACCTTGGGGTACTTGATGTTCTCTGAGCTTGGTGGTTTTCTTGCAGATATTTCATTACTAAACTAGATAATATCGTCAGTGCTAGCATTATTATATTCTCTAAATATTTTTTCCTTCCTTGAAGACATTTAAGGAGAGGACATGGTTTAAATTTATTCTTGTTTAATCCTGGCTTGTTGAATAAGTGTCACTGCCTGGATTACACATGACAGGTTAAGCAGAGTCAATTGTAAGTGGTAACTGTGTGTGAACGTCCCTAACGTTTCCTCAACAGATGCTGTCTTAATATGTCAGATGACGACTGGCAGACTTCATAACAATGTTGGGCTTTCGGGAATTGCAACCTGAGAGCTGAATTCTTTGTTATTTGAGAACTCTGGGCTAGGAATTGAGGAATTAGGAACTGTTTATGAAAAGCTGTTGTGCTTTCTGATGTTATAAGCCGGTTAATAACTACTGATCAGCAGAATTCACTGCTACTCAGGTATGGAAACACCTTTCCAGAAAATGTTGAGAAAATTCCTGGGCTACCATCGATCCTAGAAAAATGGTCTCCCTCTTTCATAACCCAAGCCCAAACATGAATTTGCATGATTAATGAGCTGTGGTGGCACAGTGGTTAGAGTGCAGTACTGCCGGCTACTTGCTGCCGGCTGCTGCCTGCCGGCTGCCTGCAATTTGGCAGTTCAAATTTCACCAGGCTCAAGGTTGACTCAGCCTTCTTCCATCCTTCCAAGGTGGGTAAAATGAGGACCCAGATTGTTGGGGGCAAGAGGCTGACTCTGTAAACCACTTAGAGAGGGCTGTAAAGCACTGTGAAGCGGTATATAAGTCTAAGTGCTATTGTCCTTCCTTCCTTCCTTCCTTCCTTCCCTTCCCTTCCTTCCTTCCTTCCTTCCTTCCATCCATCCATCCATCCATCCATCCATCCATTCATCCATCCATCTATCCATGTACTGCAGGCTAACTCTACCCACTGCCAGCAGTTCAATTCTGACCAGCTCAAGGTTAACTGAGTCTTCCTGAGTCGGGGATAAAATGTTGACTCTGTAAACCACTTAGAGAGGGCTGGAAAGCACTGTGAAGCGGTATATAAGTCTAAGTGCTATTGCTATTGCTATTGCATTATTCATCAAGCACCGTCTGCTCAAACTATCCTGACAGCTGCCTCCAGCCATCTCCTAAAGATAGTTGAAATCCTTAAGAACTTAATTTTTATATATATTAAAAAAAATATGAAGCTGGGTCAAGCGGAATGATATGAGGAGATTTTAAATCATTCCTCTACTTTATGCTTAACTGGAGGAATGACCTCTAGTGACATCTAGTCCTTCTTCCACCCAGCAGGTAGGTTCCTTGGGCCTCCAATCTCTCCCCCCCCACCTTTCCCTCCCCTTTTCCTTACAGAAAATAAATTAAAAAGGTGTGACCTTGCTCAGGGCTGACAGAGAAAATGAGGTACATCTTGTCGCACGCCGAAGAGCCTATTTGAAACATGGTTTGTTCAATTTGAAAGGCTGCCGCTCGGCTAAGATCTGGGACGCCGATAAATGCCGCCGAATGAAAAGAAGAGAAACATTTCCAAGAGACCAAATTAAACGGCTAACATTGGAAACCCAATTCAGTTACACAGCCCATGTTTTTGTGTCCTGAGTTATCACGGGACTCATCAGCCACACCTTGTCCCTGCGCACCAAGGGACGCTCTCCCCACTCGGCACACAAAGGCCTGTCCTGTCAAAAGATTGATGGGAATCGTGCCCTGATAAGGATCGGAGGACACTCGGTTCCCCTTTTCTTCGTGCGGCAGGTCACAGCACAAATTTAATAAGCCACTCTGGCCCGAAACACTGTGCCAAAAGAATCAAAAGTCACGACAGCCCCTGATTTTGATGGTCGGTCAGCTCGATATTTTGCGCGCTTTGCTCGCCATGCATTTCTGCCCAGCGTCTCTCTCTGCCCCCATCAAATATCTCAAATTTCTTTCCCCATTTTGAAACATTCCACACGTGTCACTTCAAGACACTCTTAGTACTCGTAGAAGAAGCCTTCTGCTTTCTTGGGGGCTCTTGAAAAAGACCACAGCTGAGGGTGGGTACGTGGAAAGTTGCCCGTTCTTCTCCTTGTAACCTCACATTGCTGGTTTAGGGTTAGATTGTTGAAAGAAGATTGTGACCTAGGAGTGCCAGCAAGGCTAAGCTGAATGAACAAACGGTTTGAGTAAAATAATTTCCCAACTTATTATGCATGGGAGTAATTAAAGCCTGATAGAGATAGATAGATAAATGATAGATAGATAGATAGATAGATAGATAGATAGATAGATAGATAGATAGATAGATAGATGATAGATAGATAGATGATAGATAGATAGATAGATAGATAGATAGATAGATAGATAGATAGATAGATAGATAGATAGATAGATAGATGACAGAAAATTAATTAGATGATAGATGATTAATACAAGATTAGATAGATGATAGATGATTGATAGAAGATTAGATGGATGGATGGATGGATGGATGGATGGATGGATAGATACATAGATGATGATAGATAGATAGATAGATAGATAGATAGATAGATAGATAGATAGATATAGATAGATAGATAGATAGATAGATAGATAGATAGATAGATAGATAGATAGATAGATAGATAGATAGATAGATAGATAGATAGATAGATGGGGAGGGAGGGAGAGAGGGAGAGAGAGAGGATGGATGGATGGATAGATAGATAGATTGATAGATTGATAGATGACAGAAAATTAATTAGATGATAGATGATTAATACAAGATTAGATAGATGATAGATGATTGATAGAAGATTGGATGGATGGATGGATGGATGGATAGATACATAGATGATAGATAGATAGATAGATAGATAGATAGATAGATAGATAGATAGATAGATAGATAGATAGATAGATAGATAGATAGATAGATAGATGATAGAGACAGACAGAGAGACAGACAGACAGATAGACAGACAGATGGCAGAGATAGAGATAGTGACTAAAAGAGAAAGAGAGAGGGAGAGGGTGGGAGGAGGATAGAGAGGGGGGAAAGGAAGAGATTTATTTCAGTTGTTGGCATCTATTTCTAAATAAATGCTAACAGGTCCTGATACAACTTTGCATATAATGATGGGATTCAGTCACTGAATGATTTAACTCCAGAGATGTCCGCGGACACCCCCATCCCCACCTTATCTTTAATGTTTATACCAATACACCCATCTAGGCAGCTTATAATAAGGCTATTCTTCTAAGGAACTACATACACTTCAAAGACAGCCCTGGAAAGTTATGGAACCTCAAAACTTCTTGAAGTGATTTTCAGTAAATGTGCTTATGACAACCATCTGAATCCATTCGTCTTAGATGCCTACATGCGGTTTTATTATTTTTATCTGAAAGGGAAGGACAGCCCGGGTATTAACCAAAACAGGGAAATATTTGGATGAAGTCATAGACAATAAATAACGGGAATCAAAGGCAGAAGATGGCAGCAATAGCTCTCAGGGTGGTATCACTCCGTGATAAAGATGTTGTGAGGGATGTTTCAAGACTGTTAGGATCAAGGCAACAGTGTGACTGTACTTGGTGCGGGAAATCCTGACTCCGAATTTCTCGTTATAAACATTAAAGGTGATTCGGAGAATTGGATCACAACTTGCTGTATATTGAGATCAAGATTATTTTAGAATAGAATAACAGAGTTGGAAGGGACCTTGGAGGTCTTCTAGTCCAACCCCCTGCTTAGGCAGGAAACCCTACATCACTTCAGACAAATGGTTATCCAACATCTTCTTAAAAACTGCCAGTGCTGGAATGTTTACAACTTCTGGAGGCAAGTTGTTCCACTGATTAATTGTTCACATTCTAAAACCGGTAGGAACCCACCGCTAACCTGTGCATTTTATTTAGTCGGTGACCAGATCTGCTAGTTGTCTACCCATCCTTCTCTAACCTGGGTACAACCTAAATATGTGGACTTCAAGCTTCAGAACAGGGGCACTGTTGAGAAATTGGGAAGATGAAGGTCTTTTTTTTCTTTGAGGAAGAAGAGGTTTCGCTTCTCGTTCAAGAACCTTCATCGCTTCTGGCAGGATGGTGGAAGAATTAGTTCTGGCAAGATGGTTGGAGTTTGGAAGGATCATATTTCTTTGCTAAGATCTACTAAGACCAGATGACTGCAAAGAAATATGATCCTTCAACACACACACACACCAATTCTGTCAGAACTAATTCCTCCATAGCCCCCACCCTCCTGCCAAAACCGATGAAGCTTCTTGGATGAGAAGCGAAATGTTTTCTTCCTCAAGGATAAAAACCAATCCAGCTGCCATTTGAAAAAACATCTACAACCTTGATTAATGGTCTGAGGTTCCTAAGGTTTCTTCTTCAGTGAGAGACCTGTGTGTCTGTGTGTGTGTCTGTGTGTCTGTGTGTGTCTGTGTGTGAGAGAGATGGCAAAGAACAAAAAGATTAACGGTTGCAGGAACTGGGAATGGCTAATCTAGAGAAAAGAAGGACTAGCGGTGACTTGGTAATAGTGTTCCAATATCTGAGGGGCTGCCACAAAGAAGAGGGGGTCAAGCCAAGGGTGAAATCCAGCAGGTTCTGACAGGTTCTGGAGAACTGGTAGCACAAACTTTGAATAGTTCGGAGAGCCAGCAAATAGAATAGAATAGAATTGAATTCTTTATTGGCCAAGTGTGATTGGACACACAAGGAATTTGTCTTTGGTGCATATGCTCTCAGTGTACATAAAAGAAAAGATACATTTGTCAAGAATGGTTGTCATAGGGTTCAAGCAGGCAATCAGGAAACAATCAATATGAATATGAATCATAAGGATACAAGCAATAAGTTACAGTCATACAGTCATAAGTGGGAGGAGATGGGTGATATGAACGATGAGAAAAACTAATAGTAATAGTAATGCAGCCTAGTGAATAGTTTGACAGTGGTGAGGGAATTATTTGTTTAGCAGAGTGATGGCGTTTGGGGAAAAACTGTTCTTGTGTCTAGTTGTCTTGGTGTGCAGTGCTCTATAGCGAAGTATACCACCTCTGGCTGGCCCCAGAGGTGTGGGAGTGGAGATTTTGCACTATCCTTCCCCCAGGAGTGGGGAGGGAATGGGGATTTTGCAGTAACTTTCCTCTGCCACGCCCACCAAGCCATGCCCACAGAACCAGTAGGGAATTTTTTTTGAATTTCACCCCTGGGTGAAATTCTAAGCACCAGAAGGCAGGACAAGAAACAATGGATGGAAACTAATCAAGGAGAGAAGCAACCTAGAACTAAGGAGAAATTTTCTAACAGTGAGAACAATCAACCAGTGGAACAGTTTGCCTTCAGAAGTTGTGAGTGCTTCACCACTGGAGGTTTTTAAGAAGAGACTGGACCGTGGACAGCCACTTGTTTGAGCCATTTGAGCAGGGGTTTGGACTAGAAGACCTCCAAGATCCCTTCCAGCTCTATTCTGATTGATTGAAAAGTAGAATGTCCTCAATCAGCAGTTGTGTAGATTGGAAAAAAAATATTCAGGCATCCACTGATTGACTTTGAGACGACCCATTTAAAAACAGAATATTACAGACTAGCATAAAACCGAAGAAAATGTTTTGCCTTTCTTTCTTATTTTAGAGTGTGAATTTTTGAACACGGTTTTTTTTAAATGGGGGAGGGAGGACTTTTCCAAAGCAGCATCTTATCCTGTACTAGAGATGGGGGCTGATTGAGAGGTGGGGGAGAGATAAAAGTATACTAGCTGAAAGAGGAGAATCAGCCAGGAAGGTCAAACTGACCTCAAGATTCAGAAAACCAGACCCTTGAAATTCTAAACCGTACAAAGAACGATGACTTCAAGGCACACAGATATGGGAGGATTAAGGTAAGTGTCCTACCTAAAAGCCTAAGAAAACAAAGATTAGTGGTTTTTTTGTGTCCATGTGTATTTTTAAAGGGCTGAAACAGAAAAGAAGGTTTTATCTCACTACTTGGTTCAGAAAAAGGTGGGGGCTAAGGACCCATTTAAGCTCATATTTAAAAGGAAACATTGAATAATTAAGGAACAAGAAGGCTCTTTCCCGCTGAAATTAATTCAACATTAATCAATGAGGGTTCAGTCTGTGTCTTCAGGTCCTAACTGAGAGGCCCCCAGTCTCAAAAGGAACAATCTCTTCCCAAGGTCTCCATCATTTTTACGAGCCATGTTCAGAAGCTTGGAAGCAATTTTCCCATGTTCTCCAATGTGCGGGATTCTTGGAACCCTCTGAGCTTGGTTGTTTTCTTGCAGATGTTTCATGACCCAACTAGGTAAAATCATCAGTGCTAGAAGGGATTCCTTTCTAACACTGATGATGTTACCTAGGTGGGTCATGAAATGTCTGCAAGAAAACAGCCAAGCTCAGAGAGCACCAAGGACCCCACAATTCTACCCTGAGCTACAAATATTCTCTTCGCATCCTGGACATAAATTGTTTCAACTCCTACCCTCAAAACAACACTATAGAGCACTGCACACCAAGACAACTAGACACAAGAAGAGTTTTTTCCCGAACGCCATCACTCTGCTAAACAAATAATCCCCTCACCATTGTCAAACTATTCACTAAGGCCGCATTACTATTACTATTAGTCTTCTCATTGTTCCTATCACCCATCTCCTCCCACTTATAACTTGTTGCTTGTATCCTTACGATTTATATCAATATTGATTGTTTCCTGATTGCTTATTGTACCCTACGACAATCATTAAGTGTTGTACCTCATGATTCTTGACAAATGTATCTTTTCTTTTTATGTACACTGAGAGCATACGCACCAAAGACAAATTCCTTGTGTGTCCAATCACACTTGGCCAATAAAGAATTCTATTCTATTCTATTCTATTCTATTCTATTCTATTCTATTCTATTCTATTCTATTCTATTCTATTCTATTCTATTCTTCTATTCTATATTCTTTATTCTTTATTCTTTATTCTATTCTATTCTATTCTATTCTATTCTACATTCTATATTCTTTATTCTTTATTCTATTCTATTCTATTCTATTCTATTCTATTCTATTCTATTCTATTCTATTCTATTCTACTCTACTCTACTCTACTCTACTCTACTCTACTCTATTCTATTCTATTCTATTCTATTCTATTCTATTCTTCTATTCTATATTCTTTATTCTTTATTCTTTATTCTTTATTCTATTCTATTCTATTCTATTCTATTCTATTCTATTCTATTCTATATTCTATATTCTATATTCTTTATTCTTTATTCTATTCAATTCAATTCAATTCAATTCAATTCAATTCTACTCTACTCTACTCTACTCTACTCTACTCTATATTCTTTATTCTTTATTCTTTATTCTATTCTATTCTATTCTATTCTATTCTATTCTATTCTATTCTATTCTATTCTACTCTACTCTACTCTACTCTACTCTACTCTACTCTACTCTACTCTACTCTACTCTATATTCTTTATTCTTTATTCTATTCTATTCTATTCTATTCTATTCTATTCTATTCTATTCTATTCTATTCTATTCTATTCTACTCTACTCTACTCTACTCTACTCTACTCTACTCTACTCTATTCTATTCTATATTCTTTATTCTTTATTCTTTATTCTATTCTATTCTATTCTATTCTATTCTATTCTATTCTATTCTATTCTATTCTATTCTATTCTACTCTACTCTACTCTACTCTACTCTACTCTACTCTACTCTACTCTACTCTACTCTATTCTATATTCTTTATTCTTTATTCTTTATTCTTTATTCTATTCTATTCTATTCTATTCTATTCTATTCTATTCTATTCTATTCTATTCTATTCTATTCTATTCTATTCTATTCTATTCTATTCTATTCTACTCTACTCTACTCTACTCTACTCTACTCTACTCTACTCTATTCTATATTCTTTATTCTTTATTCTTTATTCTTTATTCTTTATTCTATTCTATTCTATTCTATTCTATTCTATTCTATTCTATTCTATTCTACTCTACTCTACTCTACTCTACTCTACTCTACTCTACTCTACTCTACTCTACTCTACTCTATTCTATATTCTTTATTCTTTATTCTTTATTCTATTCTATTCTATTCTATTCTATTCTATTCTATTCTATTCTATTCTATTCTATTCTATTCTATTCTATTCTATTCTATTCTATTCTACTCTACTCTACTCTACTCTACTCTACTCTACTCTATTCTATATTCTTTATTCTTTATTCTTTATTCTATTCTATTCTATTCTATTCTATTCTATTCTATTCTATTCTATTCTATTCTATTCTACTCTACTCTACTCTACTCTACTCTACTCTACTCTACTCTACTCTACTCTACTCTATTCTATATTCTATATTCTATATTCTTTATTCTTTATTCTATTCTATTCTATTCTATTCTATTCTATTCTATTCTATTCTACTCTACTCTACTCTACTCTACTCTACTCTACTCTACTCTACTCTATTCTATTCTATTCTATATTCTTTATTCTTTATTCTTTATTCTATTCTATTCTATTCTATTCTATTCTATTCTATTCTATTCTATTCTATTCTATTCTATTCTACTCTACTCTACTCTACTCTACTCTACTCTACTCTACTCTACTCTACTCTACTCTATTCTACTCTACTCTACTCTACTCTACTCTACTCTACTCTACTCTACTCTACTCTACTCTACTCTATTCTATTCTATTCTATTCTACTCTACTCTACTCTACTCTACTCTACTCTACTCTATTCCATTCTATTCTATTCTATTCTTCTATTCTATATTCTTTATTCTTTATTCTTTATTCTTTATTCTTTATTCTTTATTCTATTCTATTCTATTCTATTCTATTCTATTCTATTCTATTCTATTCTATTCTATTCTATTCTATTCTATTCTATTCTTCTATTCTATATTCTATATTCTTTATTCTTTATTCTATTCTATTCTATTCTATTCTATTCTATTCTATTCTATTCTATTCTATTCTATTCTACTCTACTCTACTCTACTCTACTCTACTCTATTCTATTCTATTCTATTCTATTCTTCTATTCTATATTCTTTATTCTTTATTCTTTATTCTTTATTCTATTCTATTCTATTCTATTCTATTCTATTCTATTCTATTCTATTCTATTCTATTCTATTCTATTCTATTCTACTCTACTCTACTCTACTCTACTCTATTCTATTCTATTCTATTCTATTCTTCTATTCTATATTCTTTATTCTTTATTCTTTATTCTATTCTATTCTATTCTATTCTATTCTATTCTATTCTATTCTATTCTATTCTACTCTACTCTACTCTACTCTACTCTACTCTACTCTACTCTACTCTACTCTATTCTATTCTATTCTATTCTATTCTATTCTATTCTTGCTTTAAAACCTCCAAGGTCCCTTCCAACTATTCTATTCTATTCTATTCTATTCTATTCTATTCTATTCTATTCTATTCTATTCTATTCTATTCTATTCTATTCTATTCTATTCTATTCTATTCTATTCTTCTCTACTCTACTCTACTCTACTCTACTCTACTCTACTCTATTCTATATTCTTTATTCTTTATTCTTTATTCTTTATTCTATTCTATTCTATTCTATTCTATTCTATTCTATTCTATTCTATTCTACTCTACTCTACTCTACTCTACTCTACTCTACTCTACTCTACTCTACTCTACTCTACTCTACTCTATTCTATATTCTTTATTCTTTATTCTATTCTATTCTATTCTATTCTATTCTATTCTATTCTATTCTATTCTATTCTACTCTACTCTACTCTACTCTACTCTACTCTACTCTACTCTACTCTACTCTATTCTATTCTATTCTATTCTACTCTACTCTACTCTACTCTATTCTACTCTATTCTATTCTATTCTATTCTATTCTACTCTACTCTACTCTACTCTACTCTACTCTACTCTACTCTACTCTACTCTATTCCATTCCATTCTATTCTATTCTTCTATTCTATATTCTTTATTCTTTATTCTTTATTCTATTCTATTCTATTCTATTCTATTCTATTCTATTCTATTCTATTCTATTCTATTCTATTCTTCTATTCTATATTCTTTATTCTTTATTCTTTATTCTATTCTATTCTATTCTATTCTATTCTATTCTATTCTATTCTACTCTACTCTACTCTACTCTACTCTATTCTATTCTATTCTATTCTATTCTTCTATTCTATATTCTTTATTCTTTATTCTTTATTCTTTATTCTATTCTATTCTGTTCTGTTCTGTTCTATTCTATTCTATTCTATTCTATTCTATTCTATTCTATTCTATTCTATTCTATTCTATTCTATTCTATTCTATTCTATTCTACTCTACTCTACTCTACTCTACTCTACTCTACTCTACTCTACTCTACTCTACTCTACTCTACTCTACTCTACTCTACTCTACTCTACTCTACTCTATTCTATTCTATTCTATTCTTCTATTCTATATTCTTTATTCTTTATTCTCTATTCTATTCTATTCTATTCTATTCTATTCTATTCTATTCTATTCTATTCTACTCTACTCTACTCTACTCTACTCTACTCTACTCTACTCTACTCTACTCTACTCTACTCTATTCTATTCTATTCTATTCTATTCTATTCTTGCTTTAAAACCTCCAAGGTCCCTTCCAACTATTCTATTCTATTCTATTCTATTCTATTCTATTCTATTCTATTCTATTCTATTCTATTCTATTCTATTCTATTCGTTATTTCAGTGGTTTCAGGTTTGGGAAACCAGAACTTACTTATCAATGCAGATCTGGAAAAAATATCTTCCAATACATGGTCACAACAATATGCCCAATCCCAACGAATCATGAGCTATTAGACTTTCCAAATTCTTTGTTGTCTTAGAGATTTGGGACTGGCGATCCTGTCTAGATTTGTCCTCAAATCACAGTTCTTTGCATCTCCGCTCCAATCTTCTCACCCATTTTCAGTTAGGGGTGAGAAAAAAATCCATTGTCTTCATGGTTTATGCAAACGTATCCGGCTGCGTTTCCGGAGTTGATACCCAATTTAGAATACAGATGTTGGGATCTGATGTTTTCTGAATATTGTGAAGCGGGCTAGAATGGAGATGGTCTCTAGTTTCATTTCTAGCCGGAATTTGTAACGTGACATTCTATCCTGAACCTTTGCTTCATTACAGTTTGCATCTCTTTTTTTAAAAAAATATCTTTATTTGGTTTTTAAACTTTAAAAAAATATACATAATAACACACAACATCAAAGAGAAAAAAGAAAAAAGAAAATGTTAAGAAAAGGGAGAAAAAGGGAAAAAGAAAAAGAAAATACAAACACTAATACACAAAAAACGGCATTTCATTTTAACAGCTATACCTTTGTGTAACTGAATCCAGTTTTGCAATCAATCTTAATACATTGGTTGCTTTTAACCTTTATCCTTTTTACTATTTACTTCAAACTAATCCAAAACGTATTTATACATATTTACATTATTTTTCATATTTATATTCTCAGATTATGTGCATCGATAATAATCATTTTTATTGCTATGAAGGAGATGGTAAGGAAAGATTTCTCGGATCAAGTCTTCTTCTGTGTCCATAATTTTAGATTTTTATTTGATTGTAACCAGGAATACCATTTTGCCCATGTTTCATAGAAGTCAGAGTTGTCTTTTTGATGAATCTCCATCGTTAACTTGCTCATTTCTGAGCATTCTAAAATTTTCCTAATTATCATATTTGAAGAAGGAATAATATCAGATTTCCAATTTTGAGCATATAATAGTCTAGCTGCGGTTGTTATTTGCAAAATTAAATATCTTTCTTCTTTAGTGAATTTGCATCTCTTTTGAATCGTTAACTATCCTTCACTTATCCTGATCTGTCCCCACAAAACCATGGCCATGAAATGTCCAACATGCAAAAAAAAAATTCTCTTTTTCTTATTTATGAAAGCTTTTATCTTTGTCACCGTAGTTCAGCCTTACTTGTTGCATACAATTAAGTTTCTCAGACGCTAGCCTCGGTCTGTTCACATCTCATAGGCTGCAATTAGGCTCTAACTGTTAAGAATAAGCCATCCCCCAGGAGCTAATTACAGGGGGAAAAATCTCATCACCTCTATCACACACATAGGAAACACACCTTCAAACACAAAGTAAATGTTCAAGGGATTGATTTGGGAAGCTACAACAATCAGTTTGGTTAAGTGAATTATTAATCTGATTCTTGAACTAGTTGCATTAGATAATTATGACAACAAGAGCCACACACGTTCGTGGATATGTACCCATTCATGTCTTGAAAGCCAGAACTTTTCACTGATTATAATAAAGATCTAACAAACAAACTTTAATTAAAAGGAAATGGAAGTATGAAAACTGCATCAGAAGAGAGAGGGTGATAGATCATTACATTGCTAGAATTTCTAATCAACATTAACCTAGATGGCATCATGTTCACTCTCTGATTGTAAGATCCCCGGAACCTGGCATCTACACACATTGCAAGAGAAAACCCCACAATGGAATCAATGATTTTGGCTCTCTTGTTTTGTTGGCATCCAGGTATTAGGTCAGTCCATCTTTTTTTTAGAATAGAATAACGGAGTTGGAAGGGACCTTGGAGGTCTTCTAGTCCAACCCCCTGCTTAGGCAGGAAACCCTACACCACTTCAGACAAATGGTTATCCAACATCTTCTTAAAAACTTCCAGTGTTGGAGCATTCACAACTTCTGGAAGCAAATTGTTCCACTGATTAATGGGTCTAGTTATCAGCAAATTTCCCCTTAGTTCTAGGTTGGTTTTCTCCTTGATTAGTTTCCATCCATTGCTTCTTGTCCTACCCTCAGGTGCTTTGGAGAATAGCTTGACTCCCTCTTCTTTGTGGCAGCCCCTGAGATATTGGAACACTGCTTTCATGTCACCCCTAGTCCTTCTTGTCATTAAATTAGACATATCCAGTTCCTGAAACCGTTCTTCATATGTTTTAGCCTCCAGTCCCCTAATCATCTTTGTTGCTCTTCTCTGCACTCTTTCTAGAGTCTCAACATCCTTTTTACATCGTGGCGACTAAAACTGGATGCAAATATTCCAAGTGTGGCCTTACCAAGGCATTATAAAGTGGTATTAATACTTCACATGATCTTGATTCTATCCCTCTGTTTATGCAGCCTAGAACTCTGTTGGCTTTTTTGGCAGCTGCTGCACACTGCTGGCTCATATTTAAGTGATTGTCCACTATAGGACTCCAAGATCCCACTCACAGTTACTACTGTTGAGCAAGATACCACTGTACCTGTGTACTATGCAGGGCACCAACAGTAGGAGAAGAATTAGGGTATCTCCAATTCATGACCTTCCTAGATTCATCTGATGGACCATCATGTCAGACACAATGCTTAGAAGATGGGGCTAAGTTTGATCCAGCAGGACTGTTCTCAAGTACTTGTGATTTAGGGATGTTCTTTATAGTATCAAATCAAAGCTTACCCAACCTTTATATTCAACATCATTTCCAGCAGGGGTAGGTTCCACTTACCTTCACCACTGGTATGCATCGCACGATTTGCCTTCCGCGCATGCTCAGAAGCAGGAATTGGCCCGAAACACAGCTGAGGAGCTTATCAGCTGTGCTTCAGGTGAAGAAATAAAGTTCAGAATTCACCCACAGGCGGGCGGGAGGGCTCTTTTTCAAGCCGCGGAAGGGGAAAAATTCGCAAAAAATATGAAAAAAAGATGGCGGCGCGCATGGACCAGCACCGACAGTGATGTCACCAGCAGGTCGCTACCGGTTCAGGCAATCCGGTCCAAACCAGGAGGAACCCAACCCTGATTTCCAGGAGAAAGTCCAGGGATAAATCTGAGACCTTCCGCATATGATGTTTGCTTCACTGAACAAATTATTCTTCCTTTAAAAAAAAAATCCTAATACACTAAATTAAGCTTCTTCCTTAAACAAATTCGTTTCTTAAAGTAAGTAAAATATCTAATGCTAGGGCAGCGCGTAGGTTGATTTAACCTTGGGAACTCTGATCCTTAATAGATCTTGAGATGCCAGGAAGATTTTTTTTTCCCCCAATTAAATCTGCTTCTTCAGCTAAGAACTAAAGCCGAGTATGTTTACAAACCAAAGCATATGTTGTTCCTTACAAAAGAGTCCAAACATGCTTAGAATTTAAGAGTTAGAACTGTTTGTTCAGTTAAAAAAACCTATATCGGATACCGTGTCAGAGTTTACAATTTCTAAAATTATAGCCTCTGTTGTATGAGTGGGGAAAAAAATTCCCCAAACCTGGATGTTTGGGCAAATGAACCATAGCGGTGTTTATATTTTACTTTATTTCTCCAGCTGTTTAATCAGAAATATGAATAACAGCTCCAAAACAGAAACCCGACTCCCTCTCACCAATATCATAGTTTGGGAAATTTAGTTATAGCTTCCAACTGTCAACCAATTACGGAATATTTTGCTCTCCCTTTTTTTTGTAACGTTATGACTGAATAAGTGTTAGCAAATAATAAAAAGGCAATTACAGTTAAGGCTTTGCTCCTATTACTCCCTTCGTTTTATTCAGGCTATAATTATTGCCAGCAGTGGAGACTTACTGTACCATGTAAGAGGCACCAGGGAAGAGGATGGGAATGGGGCTGGTGCATGCAAAATTGGAAATGTCACAGCTACCTTCATCATCACGGTTGGACTTCTGAGATTAAAGAGAAAGGGAGAGAGAGGGGGGGAAAGAAGAGGAATAGTGGAGTAGAAGCCCCTGAAAGCTCACCATGTGTATTTTTGCAAATGCTTCTACTCCAAGCCGTTGACAAGCAGTTGAAGATGATATCTCAAGGGGAAGTCAAAAGGGCGTAATGTTTTTGTTCTTCCTTGTTATAAAAAAAAGGAATATGATAATTAATGCTTGGGGGCTACACTTTTTTGTCATGCTGTGTTGGGAAATCAACGTGCAGGGAGGACGTTCTTATGAATAGAGAAGGGTCTTGAAATTTGTAGCGCTCAGCTTGGGAATGGGATATTTAGAAGACTCATTCAGTCTCGTCTGAGGTGACCCTAAGGATTTCCAAATTCTTTTCTGGTTCAGGTTAAAGTAAAAATTCTAAAGGTCAGATCTGGGGTGACATGAGAGCAGTGTTCCAATAGTTGAAGGGCTGCAACAACAAAAAGAGGCGGTCAACCTATTCTCCAAAGCACCTGAAGGCAGAACAAGAAGCAATGGGTGGAAACTAATCGCGGACAGAACCAACCTAGGACTGAGGTGAAATTTCCTGATAGAACAATTAATCAGTGTGGAACGATTTGCCTCCAGAAGCTGTGGGTGCTCCAACACTGGAGATTTTTAAGAAGAGATTGGACAACAATTTGTCTGAAATGATACAGGTTGGACTAGAAGACCTCCAAGGTCCAACTCTGTTATTCTGACTGCAATGCTCAGAATTTTAAGTTGGCAGTACCAAAGAGAATTGGAGTTTGCGTTCAGCTAGAAGTCAACTCAAGAAAGAAAGAAGAATTTGAGAAATGTTCTCCAACTTGCTACTCTGAACTCAAATCTACACATAATGTACATCATGTTCTATCACAAAATGTGTACCTCCACATTACATCACAAATCTGAGGTTCTCCAAGTTCTTCTATTACCTCTTCTTCTCATGGTGGATCAGCAACATCATAAATTATTTTACAACTCCAGTTGAGTTCCCACAGGAACAGTGTGTACACCTTATACCTGAATGCCTGTGCTACCTGTAACCAGATCTCAAATGTAGAGACTAGAACAGTGGTTCCCAACCTTTTTGTGATCGAGTACCACTTGGAGGTCCCGTACAGTAGCTGCGTACCACCTGGTTCCAGAGAAACTAAATTTCCATAATTGTACCGTTCCTTTTTTGGCCCCGCGCATCCAGCAACTGGATTCTCGGGCCGCTGGGACCAGGTGGGTGGCGTGGGGCAACAGTTGCAAATCGTTGCCAGATTATCTTGTGTTAGGCAGTAAACATTTTTGTGAAGTAAAAAATAACTAACTAAAAATCGTTCATGACCCCGAAAGTGTTCGCGTACCACCTGGAAGGCCCTCACGTACCACTAGTGGTACACGTACCACAGGTTGGGAACCACTGGACTAGAGGCTGTGAAAAGATTAAAATGGAGCAGAAAAAAAGAATGAATTATCTGTTCTTTTCAACCAAGTACCAAGAAATCCAGGTTCACTTTGGACAATTCAGACAGCTTTTGCAGTTGTGTAAATCATCTTCCTGAATGAATTAACTATTTTTTTTAAGATGTGCGTGTGAAAAGAATAGCATTAAAAAAAGAAAGAGGAAAAAAAACCCTGATTGCAAACAGACAGCATGGATGCATCATCCCATGGTACATTTTTAGCTGGCAATTATTTTGGGGCTTTGTGGTAAGTGGTTATTTCACAGTTTTGAGCGTTGACAAAAGCAAACTCTTTTGACTGATGGAATGCATTAAACGCATACCAAATGCAAGCGTACTCTGACAAAATTTACAAACATTTGCCCAGAACTTTAACTAATATTATAAACTTTGCTGGATGAGCAAAATACAATGAATAGAATACCAGTAAGGTATGCCACCTAAACTAATTGCCTATTGAGCATAAACACTCATGTGAATGTATACATACATCCTAGATGCCTCTCAAAACATTGCAATCAGTTGACAGGCTCATGTCAACGATCAAATACCCGTAACTATTAAATACAATGCTTGGTTTATTTCCACCGGATGTTTACCAGCATTCAGATCTCAATGGTTTTCTCTGGTGGGAGAAAGTCCTGTCTACAATGCATTGAGATATAACCTGGTTTTACTTTCATTAGATTCCTTACATATTATTTGTTTTTTAAAAAAGAGTCACTTGATTTATTGAAAAATGTAGTATGATGTCAGGAAGAATTAATGTTTCCCACAGGCATACTAATAAGCTCCATGACTTAATGACTTGCTATCGTACACCAGCGGGACCCAAAAAAAATTATTCCAAAGATAACATAACGTAGCACTCAAAGCAGCAGGAAGCTTCCAATATTCTTTTAGATGCTTTGCAGTGTTACTAATCTTCGAATTGCATGGAAAAACAGAAAGGAAATGGAATTATTTCAGCCTGGAAGGGCAATACGCTAAAAGACGACTCCATTCCAAATTTCTAATTTGTGCAGATGATTAATGTCGGTGAAAAAGGGATTGCAGCTGGCCGAGTCTGCTGTGAATAAGGATGGGGAGGAAACTGTGTAGCTACAGTAGCCCAACAGAAGGGATGTTTTGAAGCTGGGTTGACACATTTATTTATTTATTTAGAAAAATTAATATTGCCACCTACTCGCACATGGCAAGGCAGCTTACGGGACACGATATAAAAGAAACAAAAATGATAAAAATAATAAAATAATAACCCTCCACCTCAGTGACAACACACATTCATACCAGCCATTTAATGGGCTCCATCCCACTCTGGGTTTCCCAGGCCCTCTGTCAGAACCAGGGCCTACAGAAAGAGTGTTATAGTGGGAGCCAGTCTAATTTCCGGAGGGATGATATTCCAGAGGGAGGGAGCCACCATGGAGAAGGCTCTTCTTCTGGGTCCTGCAAGATGTATCTTCTTAGGGGACGGGACCTGCAACATTCCTTGCCTCCCCACTCTAGTGGATCGGGGAGAAGTGACCGGCAAGAGACGGTCCCTCAGATAACCTTATCACCACAAGTTCTCCTCCTCAGGGCCAGGTTACCTTCGGGACCGCATCCTGCCGCATACCTCCCTACGACTGGTTAGGTCCCACAGAGTTGGTCTCCTCCAGGTCCCATTGACCAAGCAATGCCGGTTGGTGGGGCCGAGGGGGAGAGCCTTCTCTGTGGGAGCTCCCTCCCTGTGGAACCAACTCCCTCCGGAGATCAGGGCAATCCCCACCCTGCTGGCCTTCCGTAAAGCAATAAAAACCTGGCTCTTCCGGTAGGCGGGGTGAAAGTGAGACCAAGCAGACTATACTTGGGTCTCCCCCCCCCCAGTTATGAATGTTGGAGATTTTTAAATTTTTATATCTTTTTAATTGCTATATGTTTTTATACATATAATAAATTTGACATGTTGTGAGCCGCCCAGAGTCCCTCGGGAGTTGGGCGGCATACAAATCTATTAAATAATTAAATTAAATTAAATTAAATTAAATTAAATTAAATTAAATTAAATTAAATTAAATTAAATTAAATTAAATTAAATTAAATTAAATTAAATTAAATTAAATTAAATTAAATTAAATTAAATTAAATTAAATTAAATTAAATTAAATTAAATTATGCAATTAGGACCGGAACCTCTGTTGCTAGGTGAGGGAGCCGTTAAAGGAGACTTGCTCTAATTTTATGACCATTTTTGTTGCCCTTGTTAAGTGAATCATAAGCAGATCTAGCTTCTCCATTGACTTTGCTTGTCGGAAGTCAGGTGAGAGCATCACAAATCATGATCGTATGATCCCGGGATGTTGAAACCATCATAAGTGCATGCTGGATGGCAAGCACTGGAATTTGGACCAATGGTCATAAGTGTGAGGACTGGTCATAAGTCACTTTTACCAGCACCGTCGTAACTTCGAACAGTTGCTGAACGAATGGTTGTGAGTCAAGAATTTTACCCGCAGCTTAGCTGGAAAAAAGTGACTATATCAATTGATTCTCCAGGGTCTATCATTCCTGATTTCTATATGGTAATTTAAATCAGGATTACTCTCATTCCACATTTCTGGAAAACGGTATTGGTAGAGATTGTTGTCTTGTACTTCTTGGCTTTCTGAAGAATCTAACTGAGCAGTGTACTAAGTGGAATGCTAGAGGAACATGCCTTTGATCTTGAATTTTTACAGATCAAAGCAGAGATGGTTAATTTGGGCCCCACGGATGTGCCCCAACCTTCTTTGTGTCAACCTTCAAGACCCTTGAATTTCTGTAATAGCCTTCCAAGCAACAGAGATGCACATTGTTCCCATTTGGGGGCAGGAGAAGGAGAAAGAAAAAAAAGTTTTTTTAATGGCTTAAATGTTTTAACTTCTCCAGCACCATCTAACATTGTGTCTTGGCCATCTCCCAATCTCAGGCAATTCCAGCCTCTAGAATTAAGAGCGTTTCAGATTCTAGTTGTTTGGATGGAGAGCAGAGTAGAACTTCCTCTGAATCTTTAACCACATCAGAAAGTAATGATTTCCCAGGATTCCTTAGATTCCAGTCTAAGGATGGTTAAACAGAGTGCAGAATGCTGCTTTACTCTTAAATCAGTTTTCTGGGCTCATTTGGAAAGATCTATGTTGACCATCATCAACCTAAAGTCCTAGAATCATAGGGCTAGAAGGGAGGTTGGAGATCTTCTAATGATGTGTCTAGATCAGAGGTCTTCAAACTTGGCAACTTTAAGACTTGTGGACTTCAACTCCCAGAATTCTGGGAGTTGAAGTCCACAAGTCTTAAAGTTGCCAAGTTTGAAGACCTCTGGTCTAGATCAAAGGCTAACAATTTATGTATGGATTATTGATTTCTAGTATTGGTTTAACACCCTGCATGCAATGTGGTTAGGAGCAACAGCTAAAAGATACGCTGAAGACAGGAGACCTTATACCATCCCAATCAAATGGTTGTCCAATCTTTTCTTGAAAACCTCCAACGATGTAGCACCCACAATTCCAGGAGGCAAACTGTTCCCTAGAACAGAACAGAACAGAACAGAACAGAACAGAACAGAACAGAACAGAACAGAACAGAACAGAACAGAATAGAATAGAATAGAATAGAATTTCTTATTGGCCAATTGTGATTGGACACACAAGGAATTTGTCTTTGGTGCATATGCTCTCAGTGTACATAAAAAAAAGATACATTTGTCAAGAATCATGCGGTACAACACTTAATGATTGTCGTAGGGTACAATAAGCAATCAGGAAACAATCAATATTGATATAAATCATAAGGATACAAGCAACAAGTTATAAGTGGGAGGAGATGGGTGATAGGAACAATGAGTAGACTAATAGTAATAGTAATGCAGCCTTAGTGAATAGTTAGACAGTGGTGAGGGAATTATTTGTTTAGCAGAGTGATGGTGTTCGGGAAAAAACTGTTCTTGTGTCTAGTTGTCTTGGTGTGCAGTGCTCTATAGCGACGTTTTGAGGGTAGGAGTTGAAACAATTTATGTCCAGGATGTGAGGGAGTATCTGCTAGGTTTCCCAATTAGGATCATCATGCTAGCACTGATGAAGTTTCCTAGTTGGGTAATGAAACTTCAAGCTCAGAAACCACCAAGGACTCCTCAAAAATAGGCCTGTTGAGATGAAGGTCATCCAAAGAGTTAATCTCACAAGCCATATTCCTTCTCACCCTCAACTGCCCATGGCTTGTGTTCTGAAATTGCCCGAATCACGTCAGTAAATCAGATTCTTCAGTTCAATCTTTTCGCTACATCGGTTTCTCTTTGATCAGCTTTCTTCTTCCCTCTAAGAACAGGCCAAGATTCACAAAAATCCTTTCCTGCTGGAAGCATATCCCGCTTCAGAGAATAAGGGGAAGCATTGTTTCCTTTTTATTAAAGACGATGGCGTATCTTTAAGCTATGGCTCCTAACCACGCTGCATGCAGGGTGTTAAACCAATGCTAGAAAAACCAATATTCCATACATAAGAGGTTAACCTTTGATCTAGACACATCGCTGTAAATAAGCAAGCCTGTTTGCGGCAGCTCTTTGATCGTCAAAATTGGAAACATTTGGAGAAACAGACCTTATGCACGAGGTGCTCCAGAATCGAAGAATGTCCTGGCGGATCAAAAGGGATACATTTGCACACAAACCATAACCAATATGAATCAGAAATGCATAGCCATCTGGAAGATTATAGGCCATGCTCCTGCATGACAGAAGAAAGATAATCAGGCAGGGTACATTTAAAAGGTTATTTCTTCATTTTGATTTTTAATAGGCTGCATTATTATTATTATTGTTGTTGTTGTTGTTGTTATATGCACAAAAAACAGTAATACACAGCAAACGAGATTTATATGCTGGATTTCGTATCACTATATCACAAGTCGAACACTTCCCAAGCGTCTAGGACTGTGTGATGTATTTTCGTATGATGCGCGCAGATCCAAGTACGGTGGCCTTTTTGCAACTGACAGATCGTGATTTTGTGAATGTTTATTGTTTTCAAATGCCGGCTGAGGTCTTTTGGCACAGCACCCAGTGTGCCGATTACCACTGGGACCACCTGTACTGGTTTATGCCAGAGTCGTTGTAATTCGATTTTAAGATCCTGATATTGGTTAAGTTGTTGTTGTTGTTGTTGTTGTTGTTGTTGCTGCTGTTGTTGTTGTTGTTGTTGTTGTTGTTCTTCTTCTTCTTCTTCTTCTTCTTCTTCTTCTTCTTCTTCTTCTTCTTCTTCTTCTTCTTCTTCTTCTTCTTCTTCTTCTTCTTCTTCTTCTTCTTCTTCTTCTTCTTCTTCTTCTTCTTCTTCTTCTTCTTCTTCTTCTTCTTATTATTATTATTATTATTATTATTATTATTATTATTATTATTATTATTATTATTATTATCTGGGCAGTTTTAGTTCCAGCAGAAAAATGGCTGTGAAAAATGCAAACATGTCATAAAAATCCAGGCAGATAAATATATGCATTAAAATTACACCAAGTCAGATCTAAAACAGAGAAGAGAAGTTGAAGAGAATGAACAAATGAACAAACAAGTCAACACAGTTAAACAACGTTTGATTTTTTTTTTAAGGGAGTTGAGTTGCCCGAAAGACAGTAAAACGAGTTCTAATTTACCCCTGAATAATAACTCTGTTCAAAAAAGGGACATTACGATCCAGCCAGGAGTCCACAAATGAATAAATCCCAAACTGATTAGAAATTGCTTTATATGGAGAATGGAGGGATTGTTCTTTTGCGTCGCACAGAGCTGGAATTGTGAGAGTACAAGGGGTGTGTACTTCCACCTTTGCCCATGTGTGCACACAAGCACTGCGAGGGAAGACCACCTGGTGAGACCTTTGTAGTATGTGCCAAGTTACCATCTTTTAAAAATAAAGGACAGCGTGGTGAGATTGTAATCTAGATGGACCAGATGTGGTCCTATCTGGCAAATGAGCTGCAGAAAAATGGGGCATTGTAGCCTCCTCAAAGTAAGTCTCATCCAGATGTGTTAGAATCTTCCTTCCTAGACACCCTATTCCTTTGTTCAATAGTTGTATTGCCTTACTTAAATTTAACAACGAGGTTCAAAATAGCCTCATTAGATTGTCCCGTTGAACTTAACAGCTGGGCAACCAACCAAATAGTGTCTTAGCTGAACTATATTGGTGTCTCCCTACCGTAGTTCAGTTATAATCCTGGTTTACAAATTTGCATTTATGCATGTAAATTAACACGTATAAATTCTCTGCCAAGCTTCAGCTTCTGCACAGAGAAAACCAGCACATCTGGGAGGCTACAAGCTCCCACTTGGACCGTATGAAAACATGAAGATCCTCCTTGTTACTCATCTCCCAAATAGAATGGTAAAATATATCCATGGGATGCTAAGGGTCATTGGGGATTTGGAACTCCGGCTTCATCCAGTTTCAAAATGTTTTCCCACCCACAAAAGATTCAAGGCAGAAAGGAAAATCATTGTTTGGTTTTGTGCGTGTGTTTTAAGAGGAAGAGAAAGGAGGGGGTGGTTATTTCTTCTAGGAATCTAACGCAAAGATTCTTGTTCTTTATTCAAAAAAAAAGCACTGATATAAAAAAAAAGGGCACAAAAGAGATCATAGTTTAGAACATCTCTGGGAATGTTGAATGAGAAGCTTCCTTCATCCAAAGCAGCTTGATTTATCCAATCTTTGGAAAATTCTGCAGGGCATTCATTTCTCTTCCCATTTGAGCTCTTGGGGTGAAGCCAATGGGGAGATTCCAATCATCTTCAGGAGATGTTTGCTGGCTTTAATGAAGGAAAGGTCCTTGAATGTCAGTATCCATCAGTGGTGGCAAGGAGCAGGAGGTTGATGTCTATGGAGATTCTCAATCGTCCAGGTCATGGTTGTCCCAAAAGTGCTTTTTCAAAAGGCAACTGGACTTGGTTTCTCTTCTCATTCTTCAGTTCTGAAGAAGCTTTGTTGGATGAGAAGCAAAGCGTCTTCAAGGAAAAACAAAGTCCAGTTGCCCTTTGAAAAAGCACCTTTGAGAGCAGGAGGTAGGCCTCAAAAACACTGCTTCTTTTTGAGGTGAATGTTTTGACATTTTCCCTCATCCAAGAAAGTTTTTGTATTCTCCGTTAAGAGAATTCCACTATCTTATTTGTGAGAGCCCCCAAAATATGGACCAGCCTTAACGTGGATGCAAGCTTGTTTAATGGCTTCAGCTAATTCTGGCCATCTTAAATAGTAGCTCTAGCGCTATATCATACAGGCCAAAGTTTGTTCAAGATACTGAGTAGTCTCCATCAAGAAACAAAATGGCAGCCTGTTCAATTTGAACTGGATGGACAGATGAATCTCTCTTTGATTGTGAAGACGGACAGCTTTGTCCACTGATCTGAAGATAGACTGCCCATCACATTGAGCTCTGTGCTCAATAATCTGCTGCCAGCTTTCTCGATTAGTTTATCCTTAAATTTGGGGCTATAGGAACTAAAATAACTCTTCAAAACCCCTTCCCATAAAGACAGGGTTGATATTCTCTCAACGGAGGGTCCTCACCTATGATTCTAACGGCCATATGTCCCTTATTATAAAAGACAGCCCTTTATTTATATAGAAGAACCTCAAATAAATAAATATTTCAGAAAGCTGCCCTTTAGAATTATTTGATTCTGTTATTTATTTTCATGGTTTGGCTCTTGAATTTTCCTTTGTAAAGCAAAGGAAATGTAAACATTTTTTTTAAAAAAAAATCCTTATGATCCTCTTTCTGTGTTGCCCTCTTTATTCAAATCTGTCCTTTATTTTTTTTTTCCAAGAAAATATGGCCATTGTACTTATGACTCATCCGGAAATCATTGAAAAGGAATCTTTATGAGCTTTGAAACTCCTCTCTGGAGTTTTATTTGAACTGGACTTGGCAGACTAAATCATTCCTCATGCAGCCCTTCGAATCAAATTTTTTTTTAAAAAGAAAAATCTGGATTATTTTCAAGTTCCCAGTTTCAAAGTCTTTCAGATCCCAGCAGGTTTCTGGTGGCATCACCGAGAGATTCAGACTCACTTTTTCTGCCCACAATTTCATCTTTAGCATCTCGCCATAGTCTAGAAATCATAGGAATTACATTTAAATCTGTCCTTTGAGATTTCGTCGCTACAAAAAAAAAAAGAATTCTGTTTTTACATCTAATCTTCATGACGATTTCAAAGGTCTCTGCATTTTTTTCCCCTGCAATGTTTTCGAGTTTATTTTATTGTTTGCATGCTGAGAGGGTGCCATTGTCATTTATTTATAGTTTTGTTATTGTTAGGTAGGCATCCATCACTCCTCCAGGCCAGTGGTGAAATCCAATTTTTTTTACTACCGGTTCTGTGGGCGTGGTGTGGCTTGGTGGGCATGGCTTGGTGGGCGTGGCAGGGGAAGGATACTTCAAAATCCCCATTCCCTCCCTGTCACGGTGTGAATATTGTCAATTGTATGTCTATGCAGGGGGATGCACCCCTATCCTAATATGATGGTACATTCCAATACAGGCAGAACACGTGATATGATGTTTTGCGCATGTGTGCATTCCTAAACCACCAATTAATTTTTCTTCTGCCTTAGCTCTTGACCGGAACAGTCGCGTTTCTTAGCAAAGATGTAATTATTCAGGATTTATTGTTTTTGTACTGAAATAAATATTTTCTATTAGACTTTTAATCTCGGTTTTATTTCTAACTGTCTGAATTCCAAGTAAAGATCCAAATCGCCTCTATGAGATTTTATTCTCATCCTTAACACTCCCCACTCCTGGGAGAAGGATATTGCAAAATCAGCTGGGTGACTTTGGGCCAATCACCAGGAGTCAGTGAGTTCTAGTCCCACCTTAGCCATGAAAGCCAACTGGGTGACTTTGGGTCAATCACCTGGAGACAGTGAGTTCTAGTCCTTCCTTAGATGTGAAAATCAGCTGGGTGACTTTGGGCCAATCACCAGGAGTCAGTGAGTTCTAGTCCCACCTTAGCCATGAAAGCCAACTGGGTGACTTTGGGTCAATCACCTGGAGACAGTGAGTTCTAGTCCTTCCTTAGATGTGAAGATCAGCTGGGTGACTTTGGGCCAATCACCAGGAGTCAGTGAGTTCTAGTCCCACCTTAGCCATGAAAGCCAACTGGGTGACTTTGGGTCAATCACCTGGAGACAGTGAGTTCTAGTCCTTCCTTAGATGTGAAGATCAGCTGGGTGACTTTGGGCCAATTACCAGGAGTCAGTGAGTTCTAGTCCCACCTTAGCCATGAAAGCCAACTGGGTGACTTTGGGTCAATCACCTGGAGACAGTGAGTTCTAGTCCTTCCTTAGATGTGAAGATCAGCTGGGTGACTTTGGGCCAATCACCAGGAGTCAGTGAGTTCTAGTCCCACCTTAGCCATGAAAGCCAACTGGGTGACTTTGGGCCAATCACCAGGAGACTGGGAGTTCTAATTCTACCTTAGGTATGGAAGTCGACTGGGTAACTTTGGGCCAATCACCAGGAGACAGTGAGTTCTAGTCCCACCTTAGCCATGAAAGCCAACTGGGTGACTTTGGGTCAATCACCTGGAGACAGTGAGTTCTAGTCCTTCCTTAGATGTGAAAATCAGCTGGGTGACTTTGGGCCAATCACCAAAAGATGGTGAGTTCTAGTCCCACCTTAGCTGTGAAAGCCAAATGGGTGACCTTGGGCCGGTACCGCTATCTCACCCCAACCCCCCTCACAGGGTTGCTGTTGGGAGGCAAATAGGAAGAGGAAGATATGTTGTATATGTTTTCCACATTGGCTTATTTGTAATTCTTATTTGGGATATAAACAAGCAAGCAAATAAAAATAGAACTCTGCCTAGCCATTTTGATGTCTAAAAAGCCAATGTCTCAATTCATGGCCCGACTTTCTTGTTATCCTACGTCTTCTCCATCTCAGCCATAGGAGATGAATCCCAGAAGGTGACAGCCCTTCTCCCAAGCAGACCTTCTCAGTTCTTCCCCCATCCCAGCCCCCCCCCAATTGATTTTGTCTGCATAATATTGAAGTTGAGAAGGTTCCAGGATTAAGATCGCTTCCTATTCATAAAGATTATTTTATAGATAAGAAGAGCACCAGGTAAACTCCTGCTCCTTCCCACTCAGAAGGTCAAGTGGGTTTTTTTTTTTTTGCAGTCCAGAGAGGAAACATTGAGTTTAATAAAAATGGATTTATGTTCCGAAGATTGAAAGGGCATTAGACAGCCTCTCTCTAGCCAGCCTCTTATAACCAGGCAATTATGCTGCCACGATCTAGGCTAAAACCCAGAGAGATTAGTTCAAGTCCTTGAGTAGACAGTTCAAATCACTAAATAGGCTCTCCTTTCCTTTGTCTCCCTCCGTGCCCTCAACCCCCACCTTAACTCCAGCTCCTTGAGTTTCCACAGCACTAGCAATAGCACTTAGACTTATATACCACTTTATAGTGCTTTACAGCCCTCTCTAAGCGGTTTTACAAAGTCAACATATTGCCCCCGACAATCTGGGTCCTCGTTTTACCTACTTCGGAAGGATGGAAGGCTGAGTCAACCTTGAGCCTGATGAGATTCGAACTGCTGGAAGTGGGCAGAATTAGCCTGCAGTACTGCGCTTTAACGCTGTGCATCATGGATGGATGGATTGATGGGCAATAGCACTTAGACTTATATACCGCTTTACAGTGCTTTACAGCCCTCTCTAAACGGTTTACAGAATCAGCCTCTTGCCCCCAACAATTTGGGTCCTCATTTTACCCACCTCGGAAGGATGGAAGGCTGAGTCAACCTTGAGCCTGGTGAGATTCGAACTGCCAAATTGCAGTCAGCTGGCAGTCAGCAGAAGTCGCCTGCATTACTGCACTCTAACCACTGCACCACCGTAGCTTCCATAGTGGCTAGATAGCAGACCTAAGCCTGTTTGGAGGTCAGCATCAACCATGAATTGTGGCTAGAAGACCTTTGAGCTACCCTTTTGGGGAGGAGGTGGGAGAAGAGTCACCTCATGTCAGAAACTTCAGCCTTCTGTACTGAGATTGGCTACTAATCTTTCCTGTCCTGAGCTACATAACATCTGTTTTCCATTACCAGCTTTGCAACGGCGCAATTCTCAGTTCTCCTAAAGAGAGGTCCTTCCATCTCATTCCCATATCACGTAACAACTTCCTCTATCCTATTATGTTTTTCCCACTCATAGAAACACACAAAGGGACTATGCTGGAACATCTTGATCCTTTGTCATTCTCCAGTCATTTGGGTTGAGTAGAACATTGCCTTTAACAGAATAACAGAATTGGAAGGAATCTTGGAGGTCTTGTAGAATAGAATGGAACGGAACGGAACAGAACAGAACAGAACAGAACAGAACAGAATAATGGAATGGAATGGAATGGAATGGAATGGAATGGAATGGAATAGAATAGAATAGAATAGAATAGAATAGAATAGAATAGAATAGAATAGAATAGAATAGAATAGAATAGAATAGAATAGAATAGAATAGAATGCTTTATTGGCCAAGTGTGATTGGACACACAAGGGATTTGTCTTTGGTGCATATGCTCTCAGTGTACATTAAAAAAAGATGAGATACATTCAAGAATCATAAGGTACAACACTTAATGATAGTCATAGGGTACAAACAAATAAAAACAAACATTGGACTTGTAGTCCAATCCCCTGCTCAAGCAGGAGACCCTGTACCAATCTGGACAAAAAGAGATAGCAGAAAGAAAAATAAAAAGAGATTGATAGAGCACATTGTCAAGTCTGAAGCTGGCCTAACTGAGGCCATCTTGGAGGCTTCAGTGTTGCCACAATGTTGATGAGCGATAGGGAGGGGGGGAAATAGAGATAGCTATAGTTTTGTAGCCAAAACAAAATAGTTTCCCCTTGAGAAACAAGGACATTCCCACAGGTTGCTGAAGAGAGGGGGGAACAGTTGGGGGGGGGAAGGGATCTCTGGTGTGAGGGGGGACGGGAGCATTAAGGTCATTACAGGGAGAGGTAGGTATGGCGGGAGCAGGGGGGTAGGCCGCTCTCGGGGAACGAGAACTCGCTGTCTCCAAGCGATTCCTTGTTCCGGCCCCTCTAGTTTGGTTCCATCTTGCTCAACCCGAGGTCCTGGTAATCAGGGATGTCAGGGCCCTGGGCTCAAGCTGCTGCTGTTGAATGCCAGGTCAATTGCCAACAAGGCCCCCCTTGTACGGGATCTAATCCTGGAAGAGGGGGCAGACCTGGCATGCATCACTGAGACCTGGCTAGGCCAGGAGGGGGGGGTTCCCCTCTCCGAGATGTGCCCGGACGGGTTCTTAGTGCAGCATCAGCCGCGACCCCAGGGAAGGGGTGGAGGAGTGGCGATTATAGCTCGCCAGAACCTTAATCCTCGAAGGAGCCCTGCCCCGGAGATTGTTGGGTGTGAGACGCTCCTTCTGAAGTTGGACTTAGGGGTCCAGGTGGGCCTTTTGTTAGCGTACCTGCCTCCTAGCTACGTTACAAAGGCCCTGCCTGTTCTGCTCGAGGCGGTAGCAGGGCTGGCGATTGAGTTCCCCAGGCTGATGGTGCTGGGGGACTTTAATCTGCCATCGCCCGGTGAAACCTCGGAGGCAGTCCAGGAGTTCATGGCTTCCATGACAACCATGAACCTGACCCAAGTAGTTCAGGGTCCGACTCATGAGGGGGGCCACACGCTTGACCTTGTGTTTCTCTCGGGGCAGTGGAGAGATGATCTGAGGCTGAGGGGTTTAGTCACAGTACCCTTGTCGTGGTCAGATCATTTCCTTCTGAGGTTGGATTTCATGGCACCACTCCTCCACCGCAAGGAGGCGGGGCCGATTAAGTGGTTCCGCCCCAGGCGCCTAATGGAATCTGAAGGATTTCAGAGGGAACTTGGGGAAATACCTGACTCCCTGGTACACGATTCATCTGAGGCCCTAGTGGCTGCTTGGAATCAGGCAGCAACGGGGGCCTTAGATCGGATTGCGCCTTTGCGGCCTCTCCGTGGCAGCGGATCCCGGCGGGCCCCTTGGTTTACTGAGGAGCTCCGGGAGATGAAGCGCCAAAAGAGACGCCTAGAGCGACGATGGAGAACCAGTAAAGCTGAGTCTGACCGGACACTTTTAAGAACTTACATTAAGTCTTACTTAGTGGCGATAAAGGCGGCAAAATGCGCGTATTTTTCCGCTCTTATTGCGTCCGCCGACTCCCGCCCAGCCGCCCTGTTTAGGGTGACTCGCTCCCTCCTAGCCAAGGAGGGAGTTGAAGATCCCTTGCAGGGCAGAGCTGAGGAATTTTCTCAGTTTCTGGCGGATAAAGTCGTTCAGATTCGGACAGACCTGGACTCCATTTGGACAGGGCAAGCCGAGACGACAGGGGTGAGTCTTAGTCCTGTTATTTGGGACGAGTTTGAACCGGTCACTCCTGAGGATGTGGACAAGGCCATAGGAGCGATGAGCGCCTCCACCTGTTTATTGGACCCGTGCCCCTCCTGGCTGGTTTCTGCCAGCAGGGAGGTGACACGCGGCTGGCTCCAGGCGGTTGTGATCGCTTCTTTGAGAGAGGGATCCATCCCACAGCCTTTAAAAGCTGCGGTGGTGAGGCCCCTCCTCAAGAAGCCTTCCCTGGACCCTGCGGATTTAAAGAACTTCCGTCCAGTCTCCAACTTACCCTTTTTGGGTAAAGTTGTTGAGAAGGTGGTGTCGCTCCAACTCCTGCGGCTATTGGAGGATACTGATTATCTGGATCCCTTTCAATCGGGTTTCAGGCGCGGCTACAGTACGGAGACTGCTTTGGTCGCGCTGATGGATGATCTCTGGCGAGCCCGGGATGGGGGTCACTCCTCCATCCTGGTGCTACTTGACCTCTCAGCGGCTTTCGATACCATTGACCATGGTATCCTTCTGCGTCGTCTTGGGGAGATGGGAGTGGGAGGCACTGTTTTACGGTGGTTCTCCTCCTACCTCTCTGACAGGACGCAGTCGGTGTTGACAGGAGGACAGAGGTCGGCCCCTAGGCCCCTGGTTTGCGGGGTGCCACAGGGCTCGGTCCTCTCGCCCATCCTGTTTAACATTTACATGAAACCGCTGGGTGAGATCATCCGACGACATGGGGTGAGGTATCAGCAGTATGCTGACGATACCCAGTTGTACATCTCCACCCCGTGTCAGTTCAGTGAAGCAGTTGATGTAATGTGCCGCTGCCTGGACGATGTGAGGGTCTGGATGGGAGTGAACAGACTCAGGCTCAACCCAGACAAGACTGAGTGGCTCTGGATATTGCCTCCCAAGGACTATGTCGACTGTCCCTCCTTGGTTCTCGGGGGAGAAAAATTGACTCCCTCAGAACAGGTTCGCAATTTGGGTGTCCTCCTAGACCCACAGCTAAAATTGGAGCAACATCTTTCAGCTGTGGCTAGGGGGACCTTTGCACAAATCCGTCTTGTGCACCAATTGCGACCTTACTTGGAGAGGGAGGCCTTGCTCACAGTCACTCATGCCCTTGTCACCTCACGGCTAGACTACTGTAACGCGCTCTACATGGGGCTACCCTTGAAGAGCATCCGGAGACTCCAACTGGTACAGAATGCAGCTGCGCGAGCGGTAGTGGGTGTGCCGAGATACACCCACGTAACACCTCTCCTTCGCCAGCTGCATTGGCTACCAATTAGTCTCCGGTCGCAATTCAAGGTGTTGGTCGTTACCTTTAAAGCCCTACATGGCTCAGGGCCAGGTTACCTGCGGGACCGCATCCTACCACATACCTCCCTAAGACCGGTTAGGTCCCACAGAGAGGGCCTTCTCCGGGTCCCGTCGGCTAAACAATGTCGATTGGCGGGGCCACGGGGGAGGGCCTTCTCTGTGGGAGCCCCGTCCCTCTGGAACCAACTTCCACCAGAGATCCGGACCATCCCCACCCTGCTGGCCTTCCGTAAAGCCTTAAAAACATGGCTCTTCCGGCAGATGGGGTGAATAGGACAACTAGATTCCCCCTGAATGTTGCTCTCACAATGTTTTTTTTTTTTTAATTATATTTATAATGTATATTGTGACTATTGTTTTTAAAATTGTACGCTTCTTATTTATGTTGTACGCCGCCCTGAGTCCCACGGGATTGGGCGGCCTATAAGAGCGTTTAATAAATAAATAAATAATAAATAATAAATAAGAGAGGAGGAGGGAAGTTTCCAAGCAACCGGATAGCACCTTGATTGGACCATGTGACTGATTGCCTGGGAAAGGGGGGGGGGAAACTTATACTTTTAATTAGGTGAAAACCACCAGAACCTTTAGAGTCAGTTTTCACCAATCTGTGCCAATATGATATATCCAATAAACCTGTTCTTTGAGGGACCTGCTTGCCTCGGAGTTCTGTTTGCTATGGATGTATTACTTGGAACCCTGACACCCATTTTGCTATTGTTGGGTGCAAATACATCTTTGGAAGACCTAAAAGGCCTGGCTGATGATCGTTCACCCTGGAGAAGATCTATTTATGTGGTTGCTAAGAGTTGACAGCAACTTGATGCCCATAATCATCAATCAGATATAAGTGGATTTTTCCCCTGTGAAAATGGGTGGCCAGTAATGTGGATGTTTCTTTTCACACTTGAGACTGGACATACGGAGGCATAAATTGCCCTCCACCAGTGATTCATGTAGTCCAATGTTCTCTATTGTGCTAGACAACTGATCTTTAGGGTTTCAAGAATAATCTCCCCTCCTTTTGATTACTGCCACTAGAATGAAGATAAGCATCTTCCGTATTCAATTGTTGCTCTCTACAGCTTTTCCCCAAAACCAGCCAGGAGAAATCATCTATTAGAAAATTACTGTTGGGTCACCTTAATCCATCTGCCATAAAGATTGCTACAGCAGCCGAAAAAAAGATGGAAGCAAGGCTTTTTCAAGTATTCCTCTCTCTCTCTCTCTCTCTCTCTCTCTCTCTCTCTCTCTCTCTCTCTCTCTCTCTCTCTCTCTCTCTCTCTCTCCTTCCCTCCCTCCCTCCCTCCCTCCCTCCCTCCTTCATCTGCTTGACATGCTCCTGAAATGCTCAATGTGACTGATAGATCTTCAAAGCCATGACCTGTCACAAATTATGTTTCAGAGCGTTTTACTCCAACAGGTTCAAGCATAATCAGAAGAGAAATGTTATTCCAACTCAAAAGCTTGAACCGGCTCTTGGATAACAGTGTCAAAATGAGAAGGGCTCCAGAGGCAGGGCAGAAAGATCAGGCACGGTGAGAGATGCTGTGATAGAAACTTGCATCGAGTCAAGAAACATGGGGGGGGGGGGAAGCATGCAAAAAAAAGAGAGAGAATTCCTGCTCGTAGGGAAAGTGTAACAAGAGGGCAACACAGTAGGAAGTGATGAATAAAGACAGTATGGCTGTATAGATATCTGAGCATTTTAGGAGACATAGCAACACAAGCTTAGGTTCCTTAGTTATGATTAGGGGATTGAAAGATAAAACATATGAAGAACAGTTGCAGGAATTGGGTATGCCTAGTTTAATGAAAAGAAGGACCAGGGGAGACATGATAGAAGTCTTCCAATATCTCAGGGGCTGCCACAAAGAAGAGGGAGTCAATTTATTTTCCAAAGCCCCTGAAGACAGGACAAGAAGCAATGGATGGAAACTAATCAAGAAGAGAAGCAACCTAGAATTAAGGAGAAATTTCCTGACAGTTAGAACAATTAATCAGTGGAACAACCAGAAGTTGTTCCGAGGTGGGTAAAATGAGGACCCAGATTGTTGGGGGCAACTCTGTGAACTGTGAACTTTATTTTGTAATGGAATCTAACATGTTGTGAGCCGCCCAGAGTCCCCAGGGAGTGGGCGGCATAGAAATCCATTAAATTAAAATTAAATTAAATTAAACTGCTTAGAGAGGGCTGTAAAGCACTGTGAAGTATAAAAGTCTAAGTTCTATTGTTATTGTTTTTCTAAATACAAACCAGAAATGTCTACGGCCTTTTTAAAAAAAAAGGAGGGAAGAAGAAGCCCAATGCAAAAGTTTTCAGGTGTCTCCTACCCCAAAGTAAAATAAAATACTGAGCATCAAATAGATGTGACTTTTTTTTGCCTTGAGATGTTGCCACCGGATGGTCATTTCAGTGTTTTCAGCACATCTCATTCTCTCAAAGCAATCACTCAGCAAGTTTTGGAATCCCACTGGGAACTCCCGATGGGCATGGAGGATGCCTTCCAGAGAGGAAAACATGTGTAAAATCTGTTCGCCATCTGTGTTGGTCCTGCTGTCAACGTTGAGGTAGACATCCAAAATCCCTGTTCCCGCTTACCTGCTTCAAGTGACTAAGATAGCATTCTTCGCTTTTTAAGGGTTAGCTTGTTTTTCTTCCTGTAACCCGAGTGTTTCTCTTGACATGAGGAGACGAAGTTGGTCATTTCAGGATCGCTACAGGCCAGAGGTGGGAGTCACATAATTTACCTATTGGTTCACTCAGCACCGAAAATGTGAGCGTCTGCATGCTCACACGCATGCACGCAGCTTCAAAACGTGGCTAAATATGATGGCAGGTCCACCCACAGGTCGCTACTACCAGTTCGCCCAAACCAGTCCAAACCGGCTGAATTACCACCTCTGCTACAGGCGTAGCCATCCAACATAATTATTGAAATGATGCATTTTATGACTAACTTTCTGTGAAGTTCAAAATAAAAGGCTCCAAACTATAGATTTATTTTTTTTAAAAAAATCAATTCTGTATCGCATGCAGGTATACCCATGCATGTTTACACCTCCACTTACAAGAATTTGTTTAGTGACCATTCAAAGTTATGATGACTCTGGGGAAAAAAAGTCTTATGAGTGTTTTTCACACTCACCGTTGTAGCATCCCCGTGGTCACATGATCAGAATTCAGAGGCTTGGTAACTGACTCATATTTATGACAGTTGCAGTGTCCCGGGATCGTGGGATCCCCTTTTGTGACCTTCTGACAAGTCAAGTCAATGGGGAAGCCAGATCAACTTAACAACCGGGCTTCAAACTTAAGAACTGCAGGGATTCCCTTAACAAGTGTGAGAAGGAAGGTCATAAAGAGCTCACCTAACAACAGAAATTTTGGGTTCAATTGTGGTCATGAATTGAGAACTACCTGTACAGCCTTCTTTTTGCCTCATGATTTTACCTCATGATTCTTGACAAATGTATCTTTTCTTTTATGTACACTGGGAGCATATGCACTAAAGACAAATTCCTTGTGTGTCCAATCACACTTGGCCAATAAAGAATTCTATTCTATTCTATTCTATTCTATTCTATTCTATTCTATTCTATTCTATTCTATTCTATTCTATTCTATTCTATTCTATTCTATTCTATTCTATTCCATTCCATTCCATTCCATTCCATTCCATTCCATTCCATTCCATTCTATTCTATTCTATTCTATCCTATTAATGAATTCCATTTGTGTTGGTTCTCGCACAAGTATTTTCTCTTGTGCCGAAGACGTCTGGCTGCTCTAATGCATTTGCTGTTTCATAGGAGATTGCTTTGCTCATAACCTGGAGAAGACCCAGACTTTCTCCATCACGGACTTTGAATGCTCTCAGCGCCGTCCCTTTGAGTTTTCAAAGCGATGAGTGGAATGTAAAAGTTTGGTTTGGAGAAACATGTGGGGAAACCATCAGCATTACCTGGGGACAATTCAAAAGAAAACTAAGCAGGATCCATCATAACGTGAATGTTGAGTTGTCATCTGGAGGAGCTATCTGGAATTCTAGAATTCTGTTTCAGATTTGTTGGTGTCTAAGTTTATTTCTGATCAACCCCTTTGTTGCTCACCTTTTGACCTTCACCATTTCTATGCCTGGCTACTGGCTTGAGAAATCTAGCAGGGAGGGGATGTCAGTCTAAATTTGGGAAACTTTAAATGCTCCATTAAAAGAGGGAGTGATCCCACAAAGCTTCTTTACATAGAACACACATAAATTAAGAGAGCTGGGAAGGACTTTGGAGGTCTTCTAGTCCAATCCCTTGCTTGCGCAGGAGACCCGATACCATTTCAGACATGTGGCTGTCCAGTCTCTTCTTAAACGCCTCCAGTGTTGGAGCACCTACAACTTATGAAGGCAATCCATTCCACTGGTTGATTGTTCTCACTGTTTGAAAATTTCTCCTTAGTTCTAAGTTGCTTATCTCCTTGATTAATTTCCATCCATTGCTTCTTGTCCTGTCTTCAGGTGCTTTGGAAAATAGGTTGACCCCCTCTTCTTTATGGTAGCCCCTCAAATATTGGAACACTGCTATCAGTGTTAATTCTTCTTTTCACTAGACTAGACATACCCAATTCCTGCAAGCATTCTTCAGATGTTTTAGCCCAGGGGTAGGCAAAGTTGGCTCTTCTATGACTCATGGACTTCAACTCCCAGACTTTCTGAGCCAATCATGCTAGCTCAGGAATTCTGGGAGTTGAAGTCCATGAGTCATAGAAGAGCCAACTTTGCCTACCCCTGTTTTAGCCTATACCCCCCTTACAATTTTTCTTGCCGAAATCTAACGTGGGCCTGGAAGGTGACTAACATTGCTTTTCTAAATCATCACAAAAATAAAAATCAGGGGGAGGGGGTCATCATTTCTATAAGATCATCAGAAAAGTGGGTTCCAACTGATTACAAACATTCTTTCTAAAAAAAATCTGGTGCATGGACTGAAAATTAAAAAGAAAATGTACATCTGTTTAAATAAATAGATATATGGCTCAAGTAAAGTATACAGTCATATCACCAGCCTGGGAAACAGGATGCTAAACACACACAAAAATTGACTGTTCCTTATCAAACCTTCCTGTAGCATTCTTTTAAAAGATGACACAAGTACAACTTTTACTAGCTAGCACAAGTCCATAAATCTCAAGGATGATTTTATAAGAAGAGTTCAAAAGAGGGGGGAGGGGAATCGAAAGAAATGATCAAAAGGTAAAAGTGGGGAGGATTAATGGTATCTTCAGAAGAGAAGAAAGAAAGAAGGAAGGAAGGAAGGAAGGAAGGAAGGAAGGAAGGAAGGAAGGAAGGAAAGAAAGAAATCAAGAAAGAAATCAAGAAAGAAAGAAAGAAAGAAAGAAAGAAAGAAAGGAAGGAAGAAAGAAAGGAAGGAGATACAGAGAGAGAGAGAGAGAGAGAAAGGGAGGGAGAGGGAGAGGGAGAGGGAGGAGGGAGAGAGAGAGAGAGAGAGAGAGAGAGAGAGAGAGAGAGAGAGAGAGAGAGAGAGAGAGAGAGAGAGAGAGAGAGAGAGAGAGAGAGAGAGAGAGAGAGAGAGAGAGAGAGAGAGAATTAGAACAGTTTAGAAAAAAAGATAGGCGCTACCTGAGCTGAAAAGACAATTAAGATAATGTATTAATTTTTATGGCATCTGGCAGTAATATTTTCATCCTGTTAATTACACCATAGACAGAAAAAGTATATAATATGATAGCTCCATGCTGAGAAGACATGCTTGCTGCTTAGTTAAGTGACAGCATTTATCCTATAATTAGCTTGTTGGAATGCAATGCGCATTGCAAGTCTCAGAGTGTGTGAGATACCAGCTCTGCGGAACAAGCCTAAGGTGGAAATGATCAACTCTCAGGACTGATCTTTTTGGACAAGGAGGGGATGCTTCCTTGTGAATTTCTAGATATGGGAGCACATCTATACCTGGGTTAAAAATTGCATTGAAATAATGACCCAACGTCCCAGGCAAAGAGAAGTCCATCCCAGCAGAAGACCAATCTGGAACATCTGATGGATTCATTTGGCCCAGGTATATAGGGCCAAATACAGTTGGAGAGAGCCAGTTTGGTAGCAGTGGTGAAGACACCAGGTGTCTAAGAGACCTGGAGACCGTGAGTTCTACCACCACCACCACCACCACCAGACACAAAACCCGCTACTTGATCTTGAGCCAGCCACTCTTTCTCAGACCTAGGAAGCAAGCAACGACAAACCACTTCTGAAATCTTGCCAAGACCACTGTAGGACTTGTCCAGGCAGTTGAGAGGAGCTAAGGCTGTTCCGAAGGCACCAAAAACGAGAGAAAGGGTGAAAGAATAGGTCAAATTGATGTATGTGTCACACCCCAGAGCTGCTTTTAATTGCACGTATTTGTATTGTCCCATCTCTTATCTAGTAGCTCATGTGGTTGAATGAAGTGAAGGACTGACTGTAGCCATCGGCGAGCTCTTAATCAACTCTTAGCCTGACTTAGTGATAAATGGAATGGAAGGTTACATTGGATCCAGATATCATCTGGCTTAGAATAAACCCACTGACAGAAGTATGGCATAATTTCTACAACAGACTGCAGTTACCTTAAGCATAACTAAACTCATTGTGAATGGTGGTTTTCCTTCCAATAAACAATGTCTACAGGGTGTAGTCAAAATAATGAAGATGACAGCAGCAATGGTGCACTTAAAGCTATACCTGTTTTTGATGTGGATCACAGATGCAATACACATCCAAACAAACCAAGTTTTGAGCATCATATGAATATTTCTTTTGTTAACCATAGCTTGTGGACACCCCTGCTTCCAATGAAACCTCGGTTCACATTTCAAAGCTGCTGGTTTCTTCCAGTTATGGACCAAACATCATCTACTGGGGTTGCCTAGTGCAGTTTTTTTTTAAACTTTAGCAACTTTAAGGTATGTGGATTTCAATTCTCAGAATTCCCCAGCCAGATCCCCCACAATGCTTTTCACTTTAGTTTCTGTTTGTCTTAACCATCATAGTCAATAGCCAAGGATCACAACTATAGTTATACGCCCAGGTTGTCCCAAAGGTGCTGTTTCAAAAGGCAACTGGACTTCCTTTGTTTTTCCTGAAGACGTTTCGCTTTTCATCCAAGAAGCTTCTTCAGTTCTGACTGAGTCGTGGAGAATGGAAGGATTTATATGACCTGGATGACTGAGAATCTCCATAGACATAAGCCCAGGTTGTTTTCCCCTGTTACAGGTAGACAGACAGATTCATACGAAAAATGAAAAGTACAGTTGTAACCACAAAATTCTCATGGAATTTTACTGGTATTAACATTTCAAAGCTACCCTTTCAAACAACTGCCAAGTTAAATTAAGCTTTCCCAATAAGACTCATTATCTCTTTCTTCTCTCTCTCTCTCTCTCATGTATATCTACAAACACAAATGACATACAAGAATTAGATTGCTAGAATTTAATTGGTGCCATTTGTGAATTTCCTTTAAAGAAACAGTCGCAAGGCAGCTGAGCTTAGAGGGCACATCCTAAATGGGCAAACGTAATTGTAATGAAAATTTTAAAAGAATCCACTGCATTTATTACTTCATTACTTCACAAGAAGAGTATTACATTCCTCTGTTCACAACGGAATACCTTATGAAACCAGACTTGAGATTTTGGGACTTGAAAATTTAGAACTCCGCCGCCTTTGATCTGACCTAAGTGTAGCTCACAAAATTATCTGCCACAACGTCCTACCTGTTAACGACTATTTCAGCTTCAACCACAATAATACAAGAGCTCACAATAGATACAAACTTAATGTAAACCGCTCCAAACTTGATTGCAAAAAATTCAACTTCAACAGCAGAGTGGTCAATGCCTGGAACACTTTACCTGACTCAGTAGTTTCTTCCCCAAACCCTAAAAACTTTAACCTTAGATTATCTACCATCGACCTCACCCCATTCCTAAGAGGTCGGTAAGGGGCGTGCATAAGTGCACAATCGTGCCTACCGTTCCTGTCCTAATGTACCCATATATTCATACCTCTTTTACTCTTATTCATGCTTGTACTATTACATATATATTCAATCATGTTTTACTGTTTATACTTTGCTTATAATCATATATGCTTGACAAATAAACAAATACAAAATACAAATTATTGTCTCCCAATTTAAACAAGCAAGGTTTTTTTTTCTTTGGCAGAGAAATTAATGGAGGGCTCCACTTTAATAGCTACTACCAGCCTACCAGCAGCTCAGACTCTGCTTATTTGGTTACAAACAACTGTTCCTGAAAAATACAACCTGCTAAATAAAATAGGAATATCAGGAAGCAGTTTTACTAGGACTGGAAATGATCAGACTTGTTTAGCAAAGGGAAGGGAGGATGGAGTAAATACCAGCGAAGGAGGAGGCAAATAATCAAATCAGATCTAGAAATTGATTAAAGAATAACAGAAGAATTGGAAGGGACCTGGGAGGTCTTCTAGTCCAACCCCCTGCTCGGACAGGAAACCCTATACCATTTTCAGACAAGAGGTTGTCCAATCTCATCTTCAAAACTTCATGCTATATGATAATGACTCCTACTTCTAAGTCTTAACTTGCTTCCAATCTACATGTGAAGAGTCCTGATTATCACAGTAGATAGGCTATTTGAGATTATAGGTCCACCTATCTTAATGGTGGCATCTGAAGTTGGAAGCTGAGGTTCCAAGCATCTGGGATCTGGGAGGCTTCACTTGGGTTCTTTCTTTCTTTCTTTCTTTCTTTCTTTCTTTCTTTCTTTCTTTCTTTCTTTCTTTCTTTCTTTCTTTCTTTCTTCTTTCTTTCTTTCTTTCTTTCTTTCTTTCTTTCTCTCTCTCTCTCTCTCTCTCTCTCTCTCTCTCTCTCTCTCTCTCTCTCTCTCTCTCTCTCCCTCTCCCTCTCCCTCTCCCTCTCCCTCTCCCTCTCCCTACCAACCAACCAACCACCAACCAACCAACCAACCAACCTAAAGCAGGACTAGAACTCACAAAGCCCAAAGTCCAATCCCAGTCTACTTCTTCTTTAAGCAAGGAAGCTGCCTGGGTGACTTTGGTCCAATCACCAGGAGACAGGGAGTTCTAATCTCACTTGAAGCACGAAAGCTGGCTGGGTGACCTTGGCCCAGTCCTCTGTCTCAGTTCCAACCCCACCTCACAGGGTTGTTGTTGTGGGGAAAATATGAGGAGGAGGAAGGCATATTGGAAATGTTCACCACCTTGAGATATTTGTAAAAATAAGTAAGGTAGGGAAAAATAAATAAATAAATAAATAAATAAATAAATAAATAAATAAATGGATGGATGGATGGATGGATGGATGGATGGATGGATGGATGGATGGATGGATGGATGGATGGATGGATGGATAGATAGATAGATAGATAGATAGATAGATAGATAGATAGATAGATAGATAGATAGATAGATAGATAGATAGATAGATAGATAGATAGATAGAGAAACAAACAAACAAACAAACAAACAAACAAACAAACAAACAAACAAACAAACAATTATTTGCAGTTCTTGGAGTTGTCAACTGTTGGAAAGAAAAGTCCAAACAACAACAAGCGCGTATTCTTAAAGAAAAGGTTCAAAAAGGCATTATATCAGAGAGAAATGTAGGCAAAAATTGATACATGATGCCTATGTTTGAGAAAAGGTGCAACAATGGATACACCTATTACTCTTTAAGTCTGATATTTGAGAATTTCAATTTTCTGTATTTAGAACGTGAAAGGAAACAATTTGCAGGTTTCATCCCTGGGGGGCCCGGGGGAACAGCCTACGTATCCATTAGAAATGTCTTTGATCTGGGCAAAATTTGGGTCAGAGACCTAGAGTAATTCCACTTGCACCCTGTAGTAGAGCAGAGGAAGGATGAGAAAAGGAATTTAAAAAGAGACCCCCAAAAGAACAACAAAGGCTGAAATTTAAATAAAGACAATGGTGTCAAAATATCTCCAGAAATAAAGATATTCTGATCAGTTCGTTGCATCTCTTTAAAAAAATGAAAGAAAGAAAGAAAGAAAGAAAGAAAGAAAGAAAGGGCATTAATTCTGAATTATATTTAAATAAAAATGATTAAATTTTATCTTCCAAGATGGAAACGTTGCGATAAGCACTGGTTGGTGGCCAAATATTCTCTAATGCCTGGAGCTTCCAGCCCTGTTGTCTTGTACGTATATTTGAATGGCAATGGGTTTTATCAGTATTTCTAAAGGCACTCATTTAATTATGTGGTTGTAAGAATTTTCAAAACCCCAAAGAATTAACACTCCCGATGCATATTCATGTTCTTCACATTAAATCAGCTTGGGCCATTTTGGGGGGGTGGGGGAATAAATAATATAAAACGGGAAAGTGCAAACACTATTTTTATTTCTGTAAACACTTTGAAGCCCTATTCGGGGCTCATTTGTAATCTTGTTTTATTTGTGTATAATTACAAATAATTAGATGTTATCTGCTCTTTCCTACATGGGCTAAAGGGGACCGGAATCATTGTTTACAACAAAAGATACAGGAATCTCTTCTGATCCATTTATAAAAATGCAAGCTCTTCACCTCCAGTGAAACTATAACTTATTCGCTTTTATTTATTCATTTTTTTTAAAAAAATCCCACCTTTATTGTTTTCACAACTCAAGGTGGCGAAAATATTCAACAGACCTTCCTCCTCCTATTTTCCACACAACGACAACCCTTATGAGGTGAATTGGATTGAGGGAGAGTGGTCCAAAGTCAACAGCTGGCTTTCATGGTTAAGGTGGGACTAGAACTCACTTTCTCCTAGTGATTGGCCCAAAGTCACCCAACTGTCCTTCATGATTAAGGCGGGACTAGAACTCACTGTCTCCTAGTGATTGGCCCAAAGTCACCCAACTGTCCTTTATGACTAAGGCGGGACTAGAACTCACTGTTTCCTAGTGATTGACCCAAAGTCACCCAGCCAGCTTTCATGGTTAAGGTGGGACTAGAACTCACTGTCTCCTAGTGATTGGCCCAAAGTCACCCAACTGTCCTTCATGACTAAGGCGGGACTAGAACTCACTGTTTCCTAGTGATTGACCCAAAGTCACCCAGCCAGCTTTCATGGTTAAGGTGGGACTAGAACTCACTGTCTCCTAGTGATTGGCCCAAAGTCACCCAACTGTCCTTCATGACTAAGGCGGGACTAGAACTCACTGTTTCCTAGTGATTGACCCAAAGTCACCCAACCAGCTTTCATGGTTAAGGTGGGACTAGAACTTACTGTCTCCTGGTGATTGGCCTAAAGTCACCCAGACAGCTTTCATGGCTAAGGTGGGATTTGAACTCATGGTCTTTTAGCCTGGTAATGTAATCACTACACCAAAGTAGCAGACAATCTTGGCATGGGAGTGAATGATGTTGCATCCAAACCCAGCATCCAGCTTTTCGAATTAGCCTTCCCCAGGTGTCTTTCAAAAGCTTTGAAAAACAATTTTTGTCCACAATTTTCATCCTCACCCATCCAGTTTGGAAGTTTATTTATTTATTTATTAAACGCTCTTATAGGCCGCCCAATCCCGTGGGACTCAGGGCGGCGTACAACATAAATAAGAAGCGTACAATTTTAAAAACAATAGTCATAATATACATTATAAATATAATTAAAAAAAACATTGTGAGAGCAACATTCAGGGGGAATCTAGTTGTCCTATTCACCCCATCTGCCGGAAGAGCCATGTTTTTAAGGCTTTACGGAAGGCCAGCAGGGTGGGGATGGTCCGGATCTCTGGTGGAAGTTGGTTCCAGAGGGACGGGGCTCCCACAGAGAAGGCCCTCCCCCGTGGCCCCGCCAATCGACATTGTTTAGCCGACGGGACCCGGAGAAGGCCCTCTCTGTGGGACCTAACCGGTCTTAGGGAGGTATGTGGTAGGATGCGGTCCCGCAGGTAACCTGGCCCTGAGCCATGTAGGGCTTTAAAGGTAACGACCAACACCTTGAATTGCGACCGGAGACTAATTGGTAGCCAATGCAGCTGGCGAAGGAGAGGTGTTACGTGGGTGTATCTCGGCACACCCACTACCGCTCGCGCAGCTGCATTCTGTACCAGTTGGAGTCTCCGGATGCTCTTCAAGGGTAGCCCCATGTAGAGCGCGTTACAGTAGTCTAGCCGTGAGGTGACAAGGGCATGAGTGACTGTGAGCAAGGCCTCCCTCTCCAAGTAAGGTCGCAATTGGTGCACAAGACGGATTTGTGCAAAGGTCCCCCTAGCCACAGCTGAAAGATGTTGCTCCAATTTTAGCTGTGGGTCTAGGAGGACACCCAAATTGCGAACCTGTTCTGAGGGAGTCAATTTTTCTCCCCCGAGAACCAAGGAGGGACAGTCGACATAGTCCTTGGGAGGCAATATCCAGAGCCACTCAGTCTTGTCTGGGTTGAGCCTGAGTCTGTTCACTCCCATCCAGACCCTCACATCGTCCAGGCAGCGGCACATTACATCAACTGCTTCACTGAACTGACACGGGGTGGAGATGTACAACTGGGTATCGTCAGCATACTGCTGATACCTCACCCCATGTCGTCGGATGATCTCACCCAGCGGTTTCATGTAAATGTTAAACAGGATGGGCGAGAGGACCGAGCCCTGTGGCACCCCGCAAACCAGGGGCCTAGGGGCCGACCTCTGTCCTCCTGTCAACACCGACTGCGTCCTGTCAGAGAGGTAGGAGGAGAACCACCGTAAAACAGTGCCTCCCACTCCCATCTCCCCAAGACGACGCAGAAGGATACCATGGTCAATGGTATCGAAAGCCGCTGAGAGGTCAAGTAGCACCAGGATGGAGGAGTGACCCCCATCCCGGGCTCGCCAGAGATCATCCATCAGCGCGACCAAAGCAGTCTCCGTACTGTAGCCGCGCCTGAAACCCGATTGAAAGGGATCCAGATAATCAGTATCCTCCAATAGCCGCAGGAGTTGGAGCGACACCACCTTCTCAACAACTTTACCCAAAAAGGGTAAGTTGGAGACTGGACGGAAGTTCTTTAAATCCGCTGGGTCCAGGGAAGGCTTCTTGAGGAGGGGCCTCACCACCGCAGCTTTTAAAGGCTGTGGGATGGATCCCTCTCTCAAAGAAGCGATCACAACCGCCTGGAGCCAGCCGCGTGTCACCTCCCTGCTGGCAGAAACCAGCCAGGAGGGGCACGGGTCCAATAAACAGGTGGAGGCGCTCATCGCTCCTATGGCCTTGTCCACATCCTCAGGAGTGACCGGTTCAAACTCGTCCCAAATAACAGGACTAAGACTCACCCCTGTCATCTCGGCTTGCCCTGTCCAAATGGAGTCCAGGTCTGTCCGAATCTGAACGACTTTATCCGCCAGAAACTGAGAAAATTCCTCAGCTCTGCCCTGCAAGGGATCTTCAACTCCCTCCTTGGCTAGGAGGGAGCGAGTCACCCTAAACAGGGCGGCTGGGCGGGAGTCGGTGGACGCAATAAGAGCGGAAAAATACGCGCATTTTGCCGCCTTTATCGCCACTAAGTAAGACTTAATGTAAGTTCTTAAAAGTGTCCGGTCAGACTCAGCTTTACTGGTTCTCCAGTAAAGTTAAGAGACCTACACAACCAATTGGAGAAGACTGGAATAACAACTCAGCCTACAGCTGTTCTCCAGTATTATTCACACAAATCCAGCTTTCTCTTGCGTGCCACATGAAAGTGGTGTCATCCCTGGGTAGTTTTTCTGCTAGAATACCGCAGAGCTCCATTCATCACAAGATAATTTAAGGAAATTCAACCCAAAGGTTAGCATTCCACATCAAAAATTACCTTCCACAGCTGTCCTCAAAGATGGCCAGAACACAAAACGGTCCACCTCTCTTATTAATGCCACTTCCATCGTTCATTCCGGTCACCTTCAAAAGGAAAATCGTTGAGGGAACAAACAGCAATGACCTTCTAATTTTTTTAAAAAAAAAATTCCTTTTGTTTCCATGACTTCAAAGGATAAAAACAGAGTCCATGGGGATAACTAACCAGGAGTTGGGCGGCCTATAGATTGAATAAATTCTTATTAAATCCCCGTGATAAATGAAAAGCACATTGCAACTTTAAAGCCTCATCTGAGCTGAACGCAATTTTTGGTGATTTCATGGACACATTTGATGAAACATTTGAAACAATATGGAAATAGCCATCCATCAACTTCCTCTTGGATGTTTCCCCCCCCCCCAAGTTCCCGGCTTAACCTACACCCTGAGAATTTCTTAATGGCCTCTTCTGTATGTCTAACTCTAACTTACTTTGATCCAAGGTCAAAAACCGAGCCGAAGTGATGCAGCGGTTAGAGGCAATACTGCAGGCCACTTTAGCTGACTGTGATCCGCAGGTCAGCGGTTCAAATCTCACCGGCTCAAGGTTGACTCAGCCTTCCATCCTTCCGAGGTAGGTAAAATGAGGACCCAGATTGTTGGGGGCAATATAAATATATACATTGTTTACTGGTGTAAACCGCTTAGAGAGTGCTTGCACTGTGAGGCGGTATATAAATCTCACAAATAAATAAATAAAATAAATAAATTTGGCATTGCCACACAAATAGGCAGTTTGTAGCCACCAATAAATGAATGTTATGATGAGAAAGCTTCTGGAGAAACACTAGGAAGCAGTTCCTGTAGACCAAGCAGTTCTTATTTGACCAAATATTAACTCTTGCTAATCAAAGTAAATAATTCTTTAAATTCTTGGAATATTCTACCTTCAATTGCAATCATTCCGAGGATCTGCAGGAGACAATTCAGCAAAAACAGTCCTCCCTAGGGCTAAGGGAAAGTGACTGGCCCAAGGTCACCCAGCTGTATGTAGTGATGGGCTCTCATTGCCCAGCCCACTGGCTCAAAAGTCCCTCAGTCTGAAAAAATGGAAGTATTGATGTGGGGTTTACTTCTCAGCCCATTCAATTTTTTAATTACTCATTCCCAGGGCTTCGTGTCTCAAAAAATTATTTGGATCCGGAAATAGGGGCCAAAGAAATCCATGGGCAGTGAATCTCATTTTCCCCCCACCTTCCGTTGAAAAAGCTGATCTCGCCTCTATATCTTGCATTAAGAGGGGGAAAAAATAACCATATCCTCTTTTCAACACGTTTATCAAATCTCCCGTCTCTCTCCCTCTCTTGTTTTTTTTTTCCTTTTTTTTGCCAGCTAGCTGGGAGATTGGCTCACCGCATTCATATTTTCCAAGCATGTCAATGCTCCCTATATATGTCTAAATCTCATCCTCTCCGTGTATAAATATGTTTGTGTGTGTTCCTGCCTATCTCTTTGTTCTCTGCTGCGCCACGGCAGTCTCAAATATCTTTTGACAGCAAATTTAGACTAACTGCACTCCCTTTACTGTAAGGGAAAATAAATCCATTATTAACAAAGTTGTCAATAAGCAATATCAACTTTGTCAGGCAGATTTATTTCCAGGGGTTCAGGCTGGGGGAAATCAATATTGGGCGATACATCTGAGTGCTACTCAAATGCGTATTTCCGATTCTGCCCTTAAGAGTAACTTAAAAGCAAAGGACTTTCCCTTTGCATTCCAGAAAATAAATGCATGCAACTAATCCTATTTACCTTCGTATGAATCTCAAGGACTTTTTTATTTTTTATTTTTATTTATTTTTTGCAACCCCCTTAAGATTTCCCCATTTGTGCACCTGCATGAGCTGTCAAGGGTTCTTTCTACGTGATATCTGGACTTTTGTAATTTCAATCTCCCGAAAGCAATTGCTTTTAAATATACTTCCTGACAGTGTATTTAAAAGAAAAAAGAAAAAGAAAGCAACCCAGGGCTAAACATATTGAAGAACTGCACACATCACTAAACATAAGTACGGGAGGTTTAGACTGGGCTCACCCAAAGAAATTAATCTTCTGCCATATTAGCAAAGCCGAAAGAGGCTAAGGATGGGAAAGGGATGATTTTCCGAAATCCATGCTGGGATTCACATTCCCATCCAATAACAGGGAACATTGTTGTCAGATAGTTCTCGACGTATGACCACAATAGACCCCCAAATTTATGTCGCAAAGAGAGGTGTTTTTTCAGTGGGCTTTGCCCCATCTTACCAGTTTTCTTGCCACCGTTGTTATGTCAATCACTGCCGCTGTTAAGTTAGCCACATGGTTGTTAAGTGAATCTGGTGCTTGTCAGAAGGTTGTAAAAGTGGATCGCATGACCCTGGGACACTGCAACTGTCATAAATACGAGTCGGTTGCCAAGCGTCTGGATTTGGTTCACGAGGCCCTGGGGATGCTGCAAGGGTCATAAGTGTGGGGAAATGGTCACAAGTCATTTTTTGCAGTGCTGTTGTAATGTTAAGCGGTCACTAAATGAACTGTTGTAAGTCGCGGACTACCTGTAATGGTTTATTTATTTATTTTTTTAATAAAATGTTGCTGGTATAGTTTAGATGCAGTTTAGAAATTATTCCCGTTCTCAATAACACCAGCAGCATCTTTATTATGAACACTGTTGATAAGCAATTTAAGGTGGTGGAAATCTATGTGTTTGATTATTTGTATCCAGCCATTATTAGTTTTACAAATAACTCAAGATGGTGAACATACCTAACACACCTTCCTCCTCTTACCTTCCCCACAATAAGTACCCAATGAAGTGTGTTGGGCTGAGAGAGAGGGATTGGCCTAAAATCACCCAATCAGCTTTTATGCCTAAGGCGGTACTAGAACTCATCATCTCCTGGTGAGGTCCGAAGTCATCCAGCCAGCTTTCATGGCTAAGGTGGGACTAGAACTCTCTGTCTCCTGGTGATTGGCCCAAAATCACCCAGCCAGCTTTCATGGCTAAGGCGGGACTAGAACTCTCTGTCTCCTGGTGATTGGCCCAAAGTCACCCAGTCAGCTTTCATGGCTAAGGCGGGACTAGAACTCTCTGTCTCCTGGTGATTGGCCCAAAATCACCCAGCCAGCTTTCATGGCTAAGCCGGGATTAGAACTCTCTGTCTCCTTGTCATTGGCTCAAAGTCACCCAGTCAGCTTTCATGGCTAAGGCGGGACTAGAACTCTCTGTCTCCTTGTCATTGGCTCAAAGTCACCCAGTCAGCTTTCATGGCTAAGGAGGAATTAGAACTCTATGTCTCCTGGTGATTGGCTCAAAATCACCCAGCCGGCTTTTATGGCTAAAGTAGAACTAGAACACACGGTCTCCCAGTTTCTATCCTGGTATCTTAATCAAACTGGTTCTCTCTTCTGATGACTGGATAGGTAATTTATGCTACCTACGTAGCCCTTAGCCCATTTGGGGGACAATCTCTGAGATTCCCCTACAGAAATTCAGCAGCACAAAAAAAAAACAACCCCACTCCACCATTCCTCCGTTGAGCTTCTGTTAAACCTTAACAAAAAGACCCAGTTTGTTTCAAAATTACCCAGTTGTGATCACAATAAAGCAAAGAGGAGCTGGCATTTTGGCCCCATTCCAGTGACATCAGTTCATCACTATTTGCCTGTTCTTCCTTGCATACCAGCGATCCTTCAAGGGTGATTTTTTTTAAAAAAAATTGATAAAAGGGGTGCCCTCTTTCCCCTTCTGTTCCTGATTTTTGAGGGTTGCCTGCGGTTCATTTCACTGACTCTTAAAGGGCCTCTCCAAGAAAATGAAGAGGATGCTCTTTAAAGACAGCTTGACATCTTGAGAGCCAATCTGCAGAAATCTGAATTTCCGATGGTTGAATTTCAACCTGGGGAACTGTTTTCTGTCCCTGCCTGTAAGGAGAAGCTGGGTGAGGCTAAGATCTTGATTGTCCCTGTATCACAACAGCCTCATTACTCATGTCAACCAGTGGCTGCAATTTCGGCAGATGTTTCCCATTTTAAAAAAAAATCAAATATGACGTTCTTCTTTTTTTATTTTATTTTTTTTTAAATTGCAAACAGCAGCCACTTTGATAAAGGCCAGATGGAAACTATAGGTGTATTTTGTGTTTTTCTTCCCTGAAATCTTTACAGCCACTGATGCAGAACAGGGCACATCTCTTTGGAAGTGGTCAAAAAAAAAAGAGGAAAAAAAATCAAGAGTTAGAAGGCTTTGAGAAGAGATCACTAAACATGAGCAATTTGTGTTCTCGGTGCTCATCAGTTCTTGGTCAAGGTTTGTAACAGCTTAGTTTGGTGCCGATTTTGTCTCGTG
>JALIGW010000270.1:20000-40000 GCA_023053685.1 Diadophis punctatus similis | reverse complement strand
CCACTTTTCATTTTAAAAAGAAAAAAGGCCATCGTCTCTCCAAATGAAAAAGGGCAGAATATCCCATCTCCTCCACAATCGATGAATCATAACAACACATTTTTTTTTAGAAGAATTAAACAGCTTGTAAAGAGACTGAAGATTTTTTTTTCCCCTTCCCAGACTGATTTTGATAGCCTAATTGGGAGAAATTGCAATGTCCCTTTGGGCAATCTTGAACAACAATTTCGCGTGGACCCTGGCAAACAATGAGGATCTCCTTTCCCGGCCAAGCCTCTTAAGAGAAATATTAAATCAAGCTTTGATAAATGATCCCGACAGGCGGATTTAATACTTTACTTTTGAGCTGTGTTTTAAAACAGTTGCGTAAGTGTTAACATATTTCCCTTTTTCTGGGAAAGTGAACCAGAATGCTTGCTTTTTATGCTTTTCCACCGTGGCAAACGTCATCCTAATTGGTGATGCCGTGTTTATGTGGCTGATTTAATAGCCCTTGGGATGTTTCAGGGAGAGAGCATCCAGGATATGCTATTCCACCAATAGGAACTTTGGAAGATGCTAGGATGAAATTTTATTTGACAGCAATTTGGCTAAACCTCTCAAACGTTCAATGGCATTGCAGGCAGCTGAAAGAGTTCTCCAGTAAAAATGTCTATGGAGACTCTCAGTCATGGTTATCCCCAAAATGTTTTTTTCAAAAGCCAACTGGACTTTGTTTTATATAATAATAATAACAACAGAGTTGGAAGGGACCTTGGAGGTCTTCTAGTCCAACCCCCTGCTTAGGCAGGAAACCCTACACCACTTCAGACAGATGGTTATCCAACATCTTCTTAAAAACGTCTAATGTTGGAGCATTCACAACTTCTGGAGGCAAGTTGTTCTACTGATTAATTGTTCTAACTGTCAGGAAATTTCTCCTTAGTTCTAAGTTGCTTCTCTCCTTGTTTAGTTTCCACCCATTGCTTCTTGTTCTACCCTCAGGTGGAGAATAGTTTGACTCCCTCTTCTTTGTGGCAACCCCTGAGATATTGGAACACTGCTGTCATGTCTCCCCTGGTCCTTCTTTTCATTAAACTAGACATACCCAGTTCCAGCAACCGTTCTTCGTATGTTTTAGCCTCCAGTCCCCTAACCATCTTTGTTGCTCTTCTCTGCACTCTTTCTAGAGTCTCAACATCCTTTTTACATTGTGGCAACCAAAACTGAATGTAGTATTCCAAAAGTATGGCCTTACCAAGGCCTTATGTTTCGCTTCTCATCCAAGAAGCTTCTTCAGTTCTGACTGAATGGTTGAGAATGGAAGGATTTATATTCCTTGCAGTCATCTGGTCATTAGTACTCTCTCTGAGAATCCTTGAAGCCACTTGGAGGTTTATCTGTGCCCTCAAGGTCTCCTGAATCAGAGGGCAAATGGGAGTGGAACCTTTTTGGAGCTGCTGAAAGGACTAGAGGAATATAAAGGAATGTAAATCCTTCCGTTCTCCACCATTCAGTCAGAACCGAAGAAGCTTCTTGGATGAGAAGTGAAACGTCTTCAAGGAAAAACAAAGAAAGTCCAACTTGCCTTTTGAAAAAGCACCTTTGAGAGTTCTCCAGTACAGGTAATCCTCAACTTACGACCACAATTGAGCCCACAATTTCTGTTGCTAAGCGAGAGAGTTGTGAATTTGCTCCATTTTGCGACTTTCCTTGCCACAGTTGTTAAGGAATCACTGCAGTTGTTAAATTAGTCATTCTGTTGTTAAGTGAATCTGGCTCTCCCCCCATTGACTGGGTTTGTCAGGAGGTCACAAAAGGGGATCGCATGACCCCGGGATGTTGCAGCCGTCATAAATATGAATCAATTGCCAAGCATCTGAATTTTGATCATGCGACAATGGGGATGATGCAAAGGTTGTAACTGTGCAAAATGGTCATAACTCGCTTTTTTTTTTCAAAGTTGTAACTTTGAATGGTCACTAAATGAACTGTTGTAAGTCGAGGAATACATGTGTAGCCTTTCAAAGCTTCATCCCCCCCCCCAATTCTGAAATGGTCAAGGAAATGCCTTAGGAAGAGAGAGAAAATCCTGCATGTTTTGTCTTGTCCTCGTAATCTTGACAATGCCAGCTATTTTTTCCCCTCCTCTTAGGACATTTGCAAAACCTCTTAGTAAGTAACAAAGCCACATTCAAAGGAGTGTGTGTGTGTGTGTGTGTGTGTGTGTGTGTGTGTGTGTGTGTGTGTGTGTGTGTTTTTAAAAAATGTTCCCTGTACCCAGTAGGTATCTGTAACAGCAGGTTTAATTTAAAATGAATATCGCTTTCTGGCTTTACCCAACTTCAAAGCAAGCTTCATAATGCCTCTCATTTTCTGTGTCTGTTTTACATCAGTCACAATTTCGTATCACCATTTCACTTCTCCTTGATACATATCATAAATTTTTGTAACTGGAAAGCACACTTAGGATATGGATCAAATTAAGAGTGGTTTTTCAACAAAACACGGGGAGGGAAAGGAGTAGAAGAAAGATAGCGGACATTGAGATTATTAACTCTCTCTCTCTTTTTTCCTCATGTATTTGATGATATGTTGTTAAGGGCATGTTAAAATGCTGTAGGATAATCCACACCACATACATCAATGAGAGTCTTTTTGAAAATAAGAAAAATGGAGAGGTCTCAAATGAATTAAGGAAAGGAAGAAAAGACGAAAGGAAGAAAGGAAGAAAGAAGGGAGGGAGGGAGCGATGGAGGGAGAGAGGGAGGGAGGAAAGTAAAGGGAGGAAGGCAAAAAGGTGAAAAAGAGAAGGAAGGAAGGAAGGAAGGAAGAAGGAAGGAAGGAAGGAAGGAAGGAAGGAAGGAAGGAAGGAAGGAAGGAAGGAAGGAAGGAAGGAAGGAAGGAAGGAAGGAAGGCTTAATAAGTTAAAAACAGATTAAAACTGTGGTCACTCTCTTTTAACCTAGTCCCAAATCTTGCAGAAAGAGACAAAGAACAACTGATGCACAAAGTATTCTCAATAAACATTTGAATTATTCTATTTCTTCATATTCCTTAACTGCTCAAAATAACTGGCATTTAGGCATCAAACAGCTATTTCTACCATCTATGTCTAAGGACCCTTCTTCATTGTACAGATAAACAATAAATCAGTATCATCTTTATTATTCAGCCAATGATACAAAATCCGTCTCATTAAATGTATGAGTACAAAACTCCACCTTGGCATGTGTTCTCAATACGTTCAATGTCTTCTGGAAAACCATGGCTGATGTGAGAAGGTTTTTGTGGTTTGTGCCATATTTCTTTCTGTCTCATTCTGGGCCATTCATTTCAGCCTTACCTTAGCTGAAGTGAACCTGCAAAATACAACCGGGGCATGAAGAACGTACTGGTAGAACATCCATCATCATTGTAGGTCATCCTCCCAAGTAACGTCTTACAGAATTGAGAGGAGCAGATCCTCCTTAGTACTCACACAAACGTCCAGAGGTTGCTTTCTAGTGAGTAATTGAAAGACCTCCCTTTTGATACTGTTATTTGGAGAGAGGTTAAGGCTGAGAACTTAGAGACTCTAAACGGTGGGAGACCTCCTGTTCCCATCTTTGCCCTTAAGCTTAGACCAGGGGTAGGCAAAGTTGGCTCTTCTATGACTTGTGGACTTCAACTCCCAGAATTCCTGAGCTAGCATGATTGGCTCAGAAAGTCTGGGAGTTGAAGTCCACAAGTCATAGAAGAGCCAATTTTGCCTACCTCTGGCTTAGACAATCAAAGAACATCTTCTAGTTATCCTAGATGCTGGCTTCCTGTAGGCCATCAAGAGATTGAGGTGTGCCTTCTGACTGATAGATTTACAGATTAACAGAGTTGGAAGGGACCTTGTAAATCATCTAGTCCAACCCCCCGTCCAAGCAGACCCTACACCATTTTTGACAGATGGCAGTCCAGTCTCTTCTTGAAAGCCTCCAGTGATGAAGCTCCCACAACTTCCAAAGGCAACTTCTGTTCCATTGGTTGATTGTTCTCACTGTCAGAAAATTCCTCCTTATTTCCAGGTTGAATCTCTCCTTGATCAGCTTCCATCCATTATTCCTTGCCTGGCCTTCAGGTGCTTTGGAGAATAGCTTGACCCCCTCCTCTCTGTGGCAGTCCCTCAAATATTGGAACACTGCTATCATGTCTCCCCTGGTCCATCTCTTCACTAGAGTAGCCATGCCCAGTTCCTGTAACCGTTCATCATATGTTTATTATCATATGATAAACTGATGTGGCATTTCTCTCCTTTCTCCTACTTGAGGTGCCAACTTCTTCACACCTGTTTCCAGTTGTATTTGTAATACTGGTTGGTGATCAGAACTTCAAATGTTTTGGCACGAGTCTTCATGTTGAGGGTCAACCTCTCGGTCTGAAAAGAAAACGGTTCCTCCCGAGCACATCTTCCATCTGTAGAGACATTTGCTGTTGGCAAAACTGCAAGCCATTCCATGTTAAAGTCACTGTAATCTGGGCAATGTGGTCACTAGCCATGCGTAAAAGACAGTGTGAAGGAGGAGGGGCGTTCTGCACGCTGCCTGCGACACCCGCACCAAGGAAAGGAACATTAAATTAGAGTGAGAGGTTATAAGTCTGACAGAAACTTGATCTGTATTCCCTAATTATAGTCTCCCTTTCACAAAACTGACACATGCAAAAATGTTAAGCCAAATTAGATGTTGTCTAATTAACCATCATATACAAGGCTTCAAAAAAAAAAGAAAGAAAAGAAAAAGAAATAAAGAAATAAAGAAATAAACGGTGGGAGGAAGGATGGGAAAATTGGGAAGGAGGGGATTTGTTACATGTTATTTAGCGCAATTGTTCTTCTGATTTCCAAATCATCGTTTAGCAAGGATTTCCCTCTTTTTCTTCTTTGTCTTGTGCCATGTCCATCATCGGACATTGCCGATCATGTTGGCGATCCTATTTTTATCAACAGCCGGACGAAAAAGTGCTGCTGAGTTTTGTCCCAAACCAGTCCCTTCGATTTTGAAGCCATGATGTTCTTCTTCCCCTCTTGGTTAACTTTATACAAACTTAAGCAGCTCTAATTCCAAAATAGGAATCTTTGAAGAAGACTTCTTATCAAGTTCAATAACAACAGAAGCTTGTTAAATTTTTCATGACCTGATGAGGTGGGAGAACTTCTGGTTCCACAAGGTGCTTTTTCAAGAGGCAACTAGACTTTCTTGTTTTTCTTTGAAGATGTTTTGCTCCTCATCCAAGAAGCTTCTTCAGCTCTCAATATCTGAAGAAAAGCTGAAGAAACTTCTTGGATGGGAAGTGAAACGTCTTCAAAGAAAAACAAGAACGTCCAGTTGCCTCTTGAAAAAGTACCTTTGGGACAACCATGACCTGGGTGACTGAGAATCTCTATAGGCAAAGGAGAACTGGACTTTCTTTGCTTTTCTTTGAAGATGTTTCGCTTTTCATCCAAGAAGCTTCTTCTGTTCAGTTCAGTCCAGTTGCCTCTTGAAAAAGCACCTATGGGACAACCATGACCTGCCTGGCAGACCTGGATGATCTGCATAGTCCAGGGATTGGCAACCTTAAACACTCAAAGACCCATTTGGACTCATTTCCCACAGAAAAGAAAACACCGGGAGCCACAAATCTAACATTAGCAATAGCAATAGCAATAGCACTTAGACTTATATACCACTTCATAGTGCTTTTACAGCCCTCTCTAAGCGGTTTACAGAGTCAGCATCTTGCCCCCAACAATCTGGGTCCTCATTTTACCCACCTCGGAAGGATGGAAGGCTGAGTCAACCTTGAGCCGGTGAGATTTGAACAGCTGAACTGCTGAACTAGCAATCAGCTGAAGGTCGCAGTGCTGCTTTTAACCACTGTGCCACCTCGGCTCCTTTGACATCTAAACATTGACATCTAAAATGAAGATAACACTGCATATATCATTTTTTACCTTTATGCTATGTATAAAAAAAACTATAGTGTGTTGCATTTATGAAATCAATGGCCTGCTACAGAGAAAACACATTTTTATTTCTGCATGCAACAAAAACATTTTGAACTCCCCAAAAAAAGATGGGTCGAAAAGCTCAATAAATCACATGCCGTTGGGCGTTGCACATTGGCGGATGCAAATTTTGAGCGACGGAGCCACAGCAGAGGGATGAAAGAGCCACATGCAGCTCCAGAGCCACGGGTTATAGACCCCTGGCATAGTCATTCTGGATCCAAAGCTCAGTTGCTTGGAAATATCGCGATGGACTGACCAAAGGGGTTCTTTTCAAGTCATAGATCGGTGGAGAAATTCCAAAGAAGTGGAGCTCCTGAGACTCAATATGTTTTCTTGCTTTCAAACTATTGGCAATTGCACCTTAGTAGAACTCCATCTAAGTAATTAGTGCATGATTTCTCAACCTTGGCAAGTTTAAGACAGGTGAACCAACTCTCGGAATTCCACAGCCAGCCAGACTGAAAGTTATTAAGGTTGAGAAACAATAAATTAGTGGGTTCCTTTTCTGTTGGCCACAACTGCTGGGGTTGGGACATCACCTGGACCAGAAGTAGGCAAGTAGGAAGCGAAAGAACTTGCCAAGCCCAAGGTCTCGCCCAGTTTGTTCTTCCCTCTTCTCATAGGACCGGTGTCCTCTTCGTGAATGAGTTAGCAGAAGACCCGAAAATCATAGATCGCCCATTGTGGTCTTCTGAAATTGGTGTCCCCCGACAAGATCATTGTGATAAGCTGATAGAATTCAGGATTCCCTGGAGTAGAGAGGGGGGGGAATGAGGGTTCAGGAATGAAAACATTTCTCCTCCTAATGAAAATTGGGATAAGCTTGATAGACAACGGAAGAGGACACTGTGCAACACGAGGGGCCCGTTCAAAGAGCCGGTGGCTGGAGAAACATCCATGCAGATCTGCTTATATTACGCCTGGACCCTAGATCATGGTTATTATACATTTGAAAAAGAAAACTCAACAGAGAAATTAATACTTCGTTGGCACTATTTGGTTCGATCCACTGCCGTGTCTCTTTCAACAGCTAGAAACATTTGTCACCGATGGTTTTTAGGAAGCGGAATACACTTCAGTTGTGAACTTTTCACAACCCCAAAGCCTCTCACAACGGCCTGAATCTTTGCAATCTGACACAAGGATCCCTGCTGGAAGCTCACTTTGGCATTTAATTGGACTTTGAGAAGCCAGGAAAGATACAAATTATTGGAGAAACAACAATACAATGAATTTCTAGCGAAGTCATGAGGCTCATGGCTGATGCTTCTTACTCAACTTGTTCAAGGTAGCTCTCCAGCAATTTTGGCCCAAGCTGAGCCCAAGCTGACACTTCTTCCACAACAATTTGGTGGCATTGGTCCAGGAATATGTAGACACAAACAGTAGCTGGAATGTTTTTTTGTCTTTTCCCATTTTTTTAAATATGATGCTTTCTTAAAAGATATACCGGTGTATCTCCTGCTCCTCTCCTACTCCCATGCGGCTAAGCCCTTCCTGTCGCCACATTGTTCTATATTTTAAAAGCAGGTATAATGTATTTGCTTTGCAACCTGTCATGTCTGATTTCCAGGATGAACTCACTGTACAAAAATGTTCTTGACAGATTACATCGGCTCTACAACACGATTCCCACAGAAAAAAGATACACTGGAATGGAATGGAATGGCTACGATAACACAGCAAGATCTGAGTCGTAGGCTGTAGGTTCTGAGGCTGTGTAAATTTGATTCATAAATAAGTATTATTTGAGCAGTTCAGAAATATCTAGAACTCTAATAGGCCCTAACATATATAACATATGTCCTAGATTTTTTGTGGTGGTGGTGATTTTCACAAACGTCCACAATCCTACAGGTCTCACACAAAGAATGACAGCAACTTCCACCACAAATCTTTACAGTGGGACATTAAGGTCGCAAAGTCCTTAGGTTTCATTTCTGGCATCTCAGATTAAAAGGATCTGAGGCTCTTGTAATGTCAGATCTCTGTTTCAGGTTTTGCAGGTCAAGGGAAATAATATATCAGGTTGCTGCCGAGACTTGGATGCGAAGTATCCCTCCTTTGATTTTAAGTTTGGGATAGAATGCTTTGAAAGTCTGAAATCTTTGTTGACAGACTGTGACTTTGCTTCTTTGTAAAAAAAAAATTTTTTTTCAGTGGACCTGCTCTTTTTGACATTCTGGGTAACAGCTGTATTTCCCCCCATCTCCCTCCAGGTAGATGATATAGATAGATAGATAGATAGATAGATAGATAGATAGATAGATAGATAGAGAGAGAGAGAGAGAGAGAGAGAGAGAGAGAGAGAGAGAGAGACAGACAGACAGACAGACAGACAGACAGACAGACAGACAGACAGACAGACAGACTAGATGAGAGAGAGAGACAGAGAGAGAGAGAGAGAGAGAGAGAGAGAGAGAGAGAGAGAGAGAGAGAGAGAGAGAGAGAGAGAGAGAGAGAGAGAAATTGATTTTCAAGCAAAGAAAATAGTTTCCCCCCCCCTTCCATCCAATCATGTCTAATTCTCAGAGGCAGCCTGGACTGGTCCTTGCAGTTTTCTTGAGAAGATTTCAGAAGCGGTTTGCCATTGCTTCCCTTCCTAGGGCTGAGAGGAAATGACTGGCCCAAGGTCACCCAACTGGCCTCGTGCCCAAGGTAGGATATATGCAGTCCTCGCGTAACACTCGTGAGTCTGTAGTTAGGAGAGCAACCAAGATTGCTGGCGTGGCCCTTGTCAAACGATGTGGTCACGTAATCTCACGCTTTGCAACCACAATGCTTAGCGACACCAATTCCGGTCCCAATTGCCATTGTAACCTGAGGACTTACCTGTATATGCACACACACGCACAATATTCAAAAGATAGAAAAGAAGAAAAGTGATATTAACACATGGAAACATTTTTACCTGTACCACTAAACTCATTAACTGGAACTGAACTGCCTCGTCTGAACTGCTCTTGTGAAGTTTTAAAAAAAGCAGACAGCCAAACAGAACTCTTGGGAATGACAAAGAAAAAAGTTTATTTCCACTTATCCAAGAAACAGGCATTGAAAATAGAGAGCAAATAATATCCCAAATCCAGATATTGTACACATCACAGCACAAGGATTACAGACAACGCGTCTTTCTAGCTACTTCAGAAAGTCTCGGGGTGCATTTTCTTGCCTAGAGAGACATTTAGGGATATTGGTTGCTGTCGTTCGAAACAAGAACAAAGCAGCCCCTGAATTAACCCCCTGTTCAGCTTTCCTTTCCCCGACCGGCTTTTCAGAAAGAAATATTTCAAAGATGAAGACATATTGAGAAGGTTGGGCTTAGGGTTTAAATCCACCCATAACTGAGTCTGCTGTAAACAATAAACGCCGAAAAACCTCAGCAACAGGCAACTGTTTCAGGTCTCGACATGACCGAGTATTTAAAAAAACCCCAAAACTGAGAAGAGACCCAGAGGTTCTATCTAAAGCAAGGGTTTAAGCTTGGCTCAACCATCAGACTGGGCTTAAGCGAAGCGAAGCTCCTTTTATCCCATTCATTTCGTGAAGAAATGCCTTTGGCTTCCTGGACTCATTTGCCAACTGCAGCTCATTAAAGCCTCACAGCCCAACTTCTCATGTTGTTTTACCAAAAGCACTGATGCTTAAAATGTAATTAAACTTAAAAGAAACAAATCTTTGTGTTCTTATCCCTTCATCCACACTCCCTGGAGGGGGGGGGAGTACACACACACACACATATTTTTAAAAGCTGAATGTTTATTTTTTTATTTTTTTTTAAAAAAGGCCGGTTGGGGAAAAGTCTACGTTTCAAGTCCTTACCACGCAACGTTTGCTCAACTGTTTGGCACAGCAAGCACGTTTAAATACTTGGGGTAACGGCCTTCCGGAGGGACTTCTGCTTGCAGATTTTTTTTTTCCAAATAATAACCCAGCAAGTCTAGCTGTCCGACGAGGTGTCTTATTGAAACATCCCAAGCTGTTTGGGCTGTCACAGCTGTCGGCTCCGGCGTTTGCGCTTACGCCGTGTTGCTTTCGCTGCAAAAATAGAAATTTGTGTCCTTCGCGTTTTTACATTACTAATGCTAAATATTTAATTCCCCCAGGTGCTAATTATAAACGAGGACTGGCAACAACATGGATTCGACTTTTTAATAACAACGGCGAGAGCCATCGGAGTCTCTCTCTCTCTCTCTTTTTTCAATTAATTAAACACACAGTTTACCAATAACCTCTTGTCAGTTTGCCCTCCAAGACCCGCGCTAATTTGTGCGAAATAAAAACGGTTTGAAAAATTAACAGATATGCTCGTCTGCTCCCTGTTATTCTATTAATTTAAAAAGGGCTGTCGAATCAAGAGACCATCCTGAGAGTTACAGGCCCAGCGCGCAAGGCTGAATTTAAGGCGGGGAAGAACGGAAAGGAGCGTTCACAGGCTGAAAATGTTTACAAGAATCTAATTAGCCCAGAAGAAACTCAAGAAAGGAACACAAGAGGCACATCTGGTCTTGTGGTGACAGGCCAGAATGCCCTCAGACATAACAGATGTGGTTGCCCACTACCTATGTAGTCCTCGACTTAAAACAGTTGACTTAGTGACCATTCCAAGTGGCAACAACACTGAAAAAAGTCTTCAAAGTTATCCATGGTCCATCAGCGGCCAGGGAGTCCGTAACAAATATTGAGTTAATTTTAAGGGTTGGGAGATTGTCCTGAGTAAATTCAATTTGGCTAACAGGATGAAATCTTGTCGCCAATTCTAACACATTTTCAACTGCAGGGAAGATCCAGGAAAGGCATGCAATTTATCAGCGGAGACTGGACCATTCGTGGTTTGCATTAATTGCTCATGATCCCTGTGGATGCATGGAAGCACTAAAAACTCAGGATAGTCAACCAAAGAACCAGGCCATTTTTGTAGAAGTGAAAGCCAAAGTTGGAAAATATATATATACCAAGAGAATATATCCAGAAAGAAAGAAAGAAAGAAAGAAAGAAAGAAAGAAAGAAAGAAAGAAAGAAAGAAAGAAAGAAAGAAAGAAAGAAAGAAAGAAAGAAAGAAAGAAAGAAGAGGGAGGGAGGGGGGAGGGAGGGAGGGAGGCAGGGAGGAAGGAAGGAAGGAGAGGAGGAGGAGGAGGAGGGAGATGTTAGATAAAGATGGATGGATGGATGGATGGATGGATGGATAGATGGATGGATGGATGGATGGATAGATGGATGGATGGATGCATGGATGGATGGATGCATGGATGGATGCATGGATGGATAGACAGACAGACAGACAGACAGACAGACAGACAGACAGACAGACAGACAGACAGACAGATAGATTTAAGACAGACAGATACTGGAGGTAGAGAGAGATATTAGAGAAAGAGACAAGAGAGAGAGAGAGATGATGATGATGATGATGTCAGATAGATATATCCATCTATTATACACTATATCTCTATGTAAATATATCTATAAGAATCCTAAATTAAAAATAAAGAGATTTGTGGACCGTTTGCTAGAATAATCTTACCTTGTTCTTTTAAAATCAAGTTAAATATGGTCCTCCCTGGCTTGCTGGATTACACTCCGGTGACAAAGTCTGTATTTTGCACGCAACGTATGCAAAAGAATTAAACATTAGTGTTGCAAACTTCTTTACCAAGCCAGACATTGTGTCTCCACAGGTGTTTGTTTGTACAAGGAAAGTAAACACTTATCTGCCAATGGAGCATAGGGAATAGCTGAAAGCAGCATTTTAATGCACATCACTTGATACAAGTTTTTTTGGGGGGGAGGAACTTAATAATGCCAAATGGCTGCCATAATCTTTGAAGAAGCCCATCAGATCGCTGTTAAAAGAATTTCCTGCTCTTAAATTCCATTGGAGCTGAAGAAGCTTCTTGCATGAGAAGCAAAACCTCTTCAAAATAAAAAACAAGGAAGTCCAGTTGCCTCCTGAAAAAGCACCTTTGGGACAACCATGACCTGGATGACTGAGAATCTCTACAGACTTTTAGCTATACAATTTGGGATGAGGACTCTTGGAATGGTGTGGGAGTAGGAATGGATTTCCAGAGAAAAAACTGCAGACTACAGGAACCAGGAGCACCTCTCAGGTGACCCTGAGGACACAGATAAACCTCCAAGTGGCCTCAATGACCTTCTAAAAGGATGCAAATGACCAGCTGTCTGCAAGGAGTATAAATCCTTCCATTCCCCACTATCCTGTCAGAGCTGAAGAAGCTTCTTGGATGAGAAGCGAAACGTCTTCAAAAGGAAAAAAAAACAAGAAAGTCCAGTTGCCTCCAGAAAAAGCATCTTTGGGACTTCATGTCCTTGATTTTTTTAAGTCCACTAGATAGAAGCCCCCACACCCCTGAGACGACTTTCCTTCTAGAACAGAACAACCATACAGATCTTAATGAGCGAGGTTAGCAATAGCACTTAGACTTATATACCGCTTCATAGTGTTTTACAGCCCTCTCTAAGCGGTTTACAGAGTTCAGCCTATTGCCCCCAACAATCTGGGTCCTCATTTTACCCACCTCAGAAGGATGGAAGGCTGAGTCAACCTTGAGCCTGGTGAGATTTGAACAGCTGAACTGCTGAACTAGCAGTCAGCTGAAGTAGGTTGCAGTGCTGCTTTTAACCACTGCGCCATCTCAGCTCCTCAGAGGTTGGTAAGGATCTCTGAAGACAACGTTAAGATCTCAGCTGATTCAATGGGATGGACTCCAGAGCTAATTGGAAAATAAAGTTTATTTTCAAAAAAAAAGTTCCTGGGAATAAACAGTGGAACCGTCCTACTACACAATTCAGGAGCCATCTGGCTGTTTGCTGTTGGCACCAAAGACAAGCCAGCAGATCCTTTGGTCAGCTCCAGGAGAGCAATTCTGATGTTCCAATACAAGGAAGACTTCTTGTTGACATCCCTTCTACTTCCTTGATAAACACATTACAGTTTGTTTGCCACAAGCAAGCCAAAATTGGAACAGTTCAGAAGTGGCAATTTATAGCCTCGGTTAAAAAGGTAAATTGTGGGCTCTGGCCAAAACGTTTTTTGTAAGTGCGGTGAAAAGAGGAACTTTGAAACAACCCAGGAGAGAAAGGTTTGGGATCTAGAAATATTTACACACAGAATACAGCAATCATTGTAGAGCCAGGAAGTCTAGTCAAAAACCAACCTATTATTTGGAGTATTTATATCGGCATAAAAAATGGATTCTGTCTACTCCAAGTTTACATTTTGTTTTCTATCTTGAGTACTGAACAAACACCATGGCAATCCTAAACTCTAATGCCTGCTCATTATGTGCACACAGAGGTATGATTTGAGTTGCTGACCTAATGTTATGATCTCCTAAAGATATATATATATATATATATATAAAACACATTAGGCTCCCGTTATGCTGCCTTAATTAAGGATAACTACATGGTTCTCCCAGAGCCACACATGGTGGATTAAGAAGCAGCAGGAACAAGCCTATTTCAGACCTTGTTTTCTGAAAGGACAGGGATTAAAAATAATAATTAAAAATGTTTGTGGCGACTGGAGACTCTTTGACTTCAGCAGTATCCACATTCGATTCCGATTTGGCAATTTGGGAATTACTGACCGTTATTTCTATCGGGCTACAAATAAGGGACGTGGTGGCTCAGTGGCTAGGACGCTGAGCTTGTCGATCAGAAAGGTCGGCAGTTCAGCGGTTCGAATCCCTAGCGCCGCGTAACGGAGTGAGTTCCCGTTACTTGTCCCAGCTTCTGCCAACCTAGCAGTTCGAAAGCACGTAAAAAATGCAAGTAGAAAAATAGGGACCACTTTGGTGGGAAGGTAACAGCGTTCCGTGCGCCTTCGGCGTTTAGTCATGCCGGTCACATGACCATGGAGACATCTTTGGACAGCGCTGGCTCTTCGGCTTTGAAACGGAGATGAGCACCGCCCCCTAGAGTCGGGAAAGACTAGCACAAATGTGCGAGGGGAACCTTTACCTTTACAATTTTTAAAAAGCTATGGAAGAATCACAGGAGGAGAGGCGTGAAGTCAACGAACTTGTGACATCGCCAACACCGTGGGTGGAAGCGACTTCACTCCGTATTGAGAACTTCACAACGATGAATATGCCCAGAAGTTTCTCCACAAACCTTCGCAATTGTTGCCTTGCAGCTTCCATTCCCGAAATATCTCAGTCAAAGGGTCCAGTTTGGAAGGTGCCAGGTGGGGAAAGGTATTTTTTTACTGTGACCAGAAGTTTACCTATTAAAGAAAAAAAAAGTCTACATATTTGTAAAAGGGATACCATGCAACAGCTGTCCAACTATTCATTAGTTGCTTTATTCAGGTTTATCTCCATGGTTAGTACAGTGGTACCTTGGTACTCAACTGGAATTCATCGAATTTGGTACTCAATGCATTTTGATGAGGAAATTTTATCCTAGTGCTCATCATTTGTTTGGTACTCAACACATAAGCTATAATTTGTCAATGTCAACTGCCTTGTGACTCACTATTTTATTCCTCATGGGGAAAAATTGTTTGGTACTCATCCCTTCTGGTACTCATCGCGCTCCTGGAAACTATGAGTACCGAGGTACCACTCTAATGCTAAGTTAGGTTTTGGAAAACTGGGCTATTGAGGAGAAAGGGTAGAACATAAGATGGGTTGTCGCTAAACCTGTTGTTTCATTGGAGGTGCTTCTTCACTAAATTTCCATCCATTTGCATGCACAAAGTCAAGCAATCTTGATGTCTTCCTCATTTGTATTTCTCAGATTGAGACATAATTAGCCCATCAAGCCTCATAATATTCAAGATCACTTAATCAAGATGGGTTTGCCTTTTCTTCCCCAAGTATCACCTTCAGTTATCGTTTTTGTGGTCAAAACAGGGGTAAAATGCTTCCAGTTCGGCCCGGTTCAGGTATACCGGTAGCGGCGGGCGCCGGTGGTTCGGAGAACCGTAGCGGTGGCAGCGCAAGGCTCCGCCCACCTGCCCGGATGCCACCATTTTCTTTTTTTAACCCTCTGCGCATGCACAAAGCGATTTTATTGAGGGTCGCATAAGGGTTGTGTTTGACCTTGGGGGGTCAGGGTGGGTGTGGCCAGAGTGGGCGTGGCCAGCTCAAGAATCATTCATGTTGGGGCACCTGTGGTGGCCTGAGCGCTCTGCCAGCGAAATCGGGCTCCCAAGCTCTGTTTTCGGCTGCGATGGCCTCCTGCAACCTCTGCCAGCGAAAACGGAGCTCGGGAGGGCTGCCCGGGGCCCTCGCAAGCTCCATTTTCACTGGCAGAGGCACTGCGGGCCAGTCCTTCACTGTTTTCATGGCAGCCCCATGGGCCAGATCTAAGCAACCCGTGGGCCGGATTCAGCCCCTGGCCTTGAGTTTGACACCCCTGTTCTAGAGTGCACAGAAGAGCACTCTAGAATAGGAATGCACAGAAGAGCAACAAAGATGATTAGAGGCTAAAATGTACAAAGAACAGTTGTAGGAATTGGGTCTGTCTAGTTTAATGAAAAGAAGGACTAGGGCTGATATGATGGCAATGTCCCAATATTTGTAGGGATGCCACAAAGAAGAGGGGGTCAACCTATTTTCCAAAGCACCTGAAGGCAGGACAAGAAGCAATGGATGGAAAGTAATCCAACTCTGGTATTCTGTTATTATTAATACTTTATTGGAAATGCTAGCATTGATCCAGCAACTGATGGGACTAGATAGGAAGAAGACAGTTCCTTGGAGTGAATGATCGACAATCACACCCCATCCTGGATCTAGGGACCCTGGTGATGGGAATTGGCTCCTAAACCTCTGTATAATCCATTCCGGACAGTCACTGGGCTGCCTTCTCTCAGCTGACTTCTGTTTTCTTTTACGCTAAGCCACACAACTGAAAGAAGTGGCCTTCAGAAGGACACCCTACATAAAATACGGCAGGTCAGAATGGCAAACGGATCAAATGAAAGCAAGCTGAACCAAGCTGGAAATGAAATGTGCGTACACAATAAATAAAGAGGAAGCTGGGGGGCAGCTTCCACTGTTTGTGAATTATGTACGAAATCTTCAGCTCCAGCTGTTCCCAGCATCCCAAGGACATCAGCTGAGCTAGAAAACTGGAGCTCACCTTAGAAGAGTGGAATAAAATGAATTTATTTAGAAAGGAGAGGCTGAGATAGGTGCCTTGAATTTATTTGCAAAAAAAGGCAAATAAATCACAGAACCTTTTTTCCCCCCATCAGAAAAGAAAGAGAAATACCTACAAGAGCTGAAGTGGTGCAGTGGTTAAATGCAGCCATTGCAGGCTGACTGCTAGTTCAACAGTTCAGCTGTTCAAATCTCACTAGGCTCAAGGTTGACTCAGCCTTCCATCCTTCCGAGGTCGGTAAAATGAGGACCCAGATTGTTGGGGGCAATATGCTGAACTCTGTAAACCGCTTAGAGAGTGCTGTAGAGCACTATGAAGCGGTATATAAGAAAAGTGCTATTGCTATATACACATCTACTCTGGCTTTTCTTTAAAAATGCCAAGGATGCCGAAGTTAAAATGGATGAAAAGAGTGAGTTTTCAAAGAAGAAATGGATTTATATAGATATGTTTTTTTACAGATCAGGGTGGAATAAGCATAACAAATGCACACAAAATGGAACTGCGTAAAGGAAAACATCCTGCCATCTTTAGCCGAAAGAAAACAGATGCGAGGGGTTGTGTGTTTTCATTGCGTCTTCAGTTGAAAATGGAAAAAAAAGAGGTCTCAATCTTCAGTCTGCATCAGTTTCACAGTAATTATCGCCGCTCACAATTTGGTTCTTTTTCCTGCTAATAATCTTCTGTTACATACCTTTATGCATATATGTGCAGGCCCACAACGCACATGAAAAACCCTTCGTTAAACCTTTAATCAAAGAGATATTGGACACGCTTGAATTGCTGAGAACTTGTTCCAACTTTTTAAAGTGTTTGAAATTGAAGAGACAGTTGAATCCCAATCTTATATTATTAGTTTGCAAACAGCACCCCAGACCATTTAATACGATGCAGAGATTCTAAAAGATTTTATCCCCCAAATACTCCATGGGCACTTATAAAATTAAGCCATAAATGTCACAAGAGCGTGCATCACAGCTATAATGGAACTATGGAAAGCTAAAATATGGGTTTTCCTGCTACATAATCTTTACCAGTCATCCTTAATTTTCCACGAAGAGCATTCGCCCAGTAATAAAATACTTTTGATAGCTCTCTTGCACACAAAATAAGAATATAGATCTTTACCTTCGTTCTGTACCACGGCTGTAAGAATATTTCCAAGAAATGCATCTGGGGTGCACTCATGCTAGAAGGAAACAACTGTCACATGTTTTGATTCCTTACTGTCCCCCAGATGTTGCTGGAAGGTCTTGATCTTTGTCCCAATGCTGACCACGCATTGGTCCTGGTTGGATCCATATTTTTGGGGAAGAAGCCCTGGTCCCACCAGGTCAAACTCTTCCCTTGCATTCTTCTCTAGATCCATTGTGGATGGAGAGCCCAGAATTGCAAAGTCAGTAATTCAATTCCCACAGAGGTGCGTGGAGAGAGATTGCTAAGAATAAAGTTGAGAGCATCTCATCGATGCTTGGATTTTTCAGTCATTTCCCCTTTCCCCAAAATTCCAACCTTTGAAGACTTCTGGTGTGAAGTCTTTGCTTTTCCACTTCTCTTCAGATGACTTAACTTAGAAGAAGGTTCCTTTATTTTAGAAGGACTCTCGGGCAAAATCCAAACTGTCTCCATTGTTCATCCATGAAAATGCTTATAACGTTGTACATTTTCGACCGACAGCCATAAAGAAGAGAAGGCTTCTTTGCTACAAGCTAAGAAAGGAGGGGGGGGGTGGAAGAAAGGAAGGAAAGAAGGAAGGAAGGAATGAGGGGGAGGAGTTGTTAATCTAATCTTGCGTAGCTTCTTCTCTGGCAACATTACATTACTAACCAGAGCATACAAAACATTTGTTAGACCAATTCTGGAATACAGCTCACCTGTCTGGAACCCGCACTGCATATCAGACATAAATACAATCGAGAGAGTCCAGAAATATTTCACAAGAAGAGTCCTTCACTCCTCCGCTCACAACAAAATATCTTATTCCACCAGACTTGAAATACTGGGATAGGACAATTTACAACTACGTCGCCTCCGATCTGATCTAAATGTAGTTCATAAAATCATATACCAAAATGTCCTTCCTGTTAATGACTACTTCAGCTTCAACCGCAACAATACACGAGCACGTAATAGATTCAAACTAAATGTAAAGCGCTCCAAACTCGACTGCAGAAAATACGACTTCAGCAACAGAGTGATCAATGCCTGGAATGCACTACCTGACTCTGTGGTTTCTTCCCCAAACCCCAAAAACTTTAACCTTAGACTGTCTACAGTCGACCTCTCCTCGTTTCTAAGAGGTCTGTAAGGGGCATGCATAAGCGCACCAGCGTGCCTACCGTCCCTGTCCTACTGTCCTATTGTCCTCTTTTATTGTTACTTTTTACTTATGTTTATACAAATTACTACTATACATGTTTGACAAATAAATAAATAAATAAAATAAAATAAATATCTCCTTCTCTCCTTCCTTTGAAGATCCCATTTTCGCATTATTCAGGCTTCATTATGCTGAATCAATATTCGTTTAGTCACTGCAGTTATTGACATATTTTAAAATAAAAGTATACCCTTCAGCTACTGCAGTCATTATAGGTAATTTGTCTTGTCAGGGAGTAGGGAATATTATGTCGGCGTCTTTCAGAAGCCGACAGCCCATGGAAAGACATCCCCATGGTTACAACTGTAAATAATTTTCAGGCAAAAATATTGAAAAATCAATGGTTGTTTCCTGCAATCTGTCACAAACAAATCAATCATCATTCCCCCTCCTCCCATCGCCAGCCGAGTGGAGATTTGGAGGAGATGAGACAACAGGTGTAATTCTTGCCTGGTATCTCACATTTCGGAGAAGAAAGGATGGTGGGAAGAGAAAATCACAGCACATAATGGTGTCATCATTTAAACACTTAGCAGGCCCACAGCTACTGTCTCCATCACTCACAGCTCCAAACTGGGCAAGCGGCAATAGCTTTAGCTACACAAACAAAGTGGCCGCTGCAAATGCTTGCGGAATTCAGTCGGTGTTGTCCGATTGGGCTTACGGTCTCTCAGCTGCAGCTCCTAGCTTCTAGCCAATCAATAATGATTTGATTCCCTATAAATTCGCCTCTGAAGATGGATTGTGCTTGGTAATGTAATCAACCTTGCAGGTTGGATGCAGACACAGGCAGGCAGGCAGGCATGCTGGCGTTCACATTGGGGCAATCTGGCGTTTTACCTTCGTTTTGTTACCTGCTTCCAATCTGCAGACTCTGAGCCCAAAGCAGATTCTGAAGAGAGACAGACACACAGAGAGAAAGAAAAAAAAGGGGAAGAGAAAAATCTTAACTCAGTTTGCTCTGGTGGTGTCACATTTCACCAACAAGCTTGCATCAGGCACTTGAAGACTAGTAGAATTCAAGGTTGAGGGCTATAAAGAAGATAGGCAGGTCCAGCAGAAGAAGTACGTATGTTGGAGGTCCTATCTGCTACCACTGATGGGACCCCGCCGATGGGCCTTTTCTGCTGTCGTCCCCCCCCCTGTGGAACATCACCCCCCCCCCCCCGAGTGAAGACTGGCCCCATCCTTGATGTCCCCTCAGAAGTCCCTCAAAAGTTGGCTGTGTCCACAGGCTTCAGGGTGTCAAGGAAATGTTGGTTTAATGGGGTGGCTTCATTGCTCATAGCTCCTAATGCTTTCTCCTTGCTTTTTAGAAATAATATGAATGCTTAAATTGTGGAATGTTTGTTTTTAATCTTGTCATGTTATGGTTATTTTTATTGCATACCAATAGGCAATTATTGCATTTATAGGCATATATAAACATGATAGAGGGATGGATGGATGGATGGATGGATGGATGGATGGATGGATGGATGG
>JALIGW010000270.1:5000-15000 GCA_023053685.1 Diadophis punctatus similis | reverse complement strand
AGTCAACTGTCAAGCGTCCGAATGTAAATTATGTGACCATGGGGGATGCTGCAATGGTCATACGTGTGAAAAACGGTTCTAAGTCTCTCTCTTTTTTTCACTGCCGTTGTAACTTCGAACGGTCATTAAATGAACTGTTGTAAGTTGAGGATTACCTGCATATAAGGCTCAGTGCTATTGCTATTAATAATCAGCTTCATTAGCAATGAAAATACTGCCCCCCCCCAACTGTGGTCGTAATTTCAGGACTACCTATCCAGTACAACCCTTGTTGTGAAGATGCCAACTACCCTGAAAATGTTTGGCAAAAAAAAGAAGAAGAGGGGGTCAAACTATTCTCCAAAGCCCCCGAAGGCAGGACTAGAAACAATGGGTGGAAACTAATCAAGGAGAGAAGCAACCTAGAACTAAGGAGAAATTTCCTAACAGAACAATTAACCAGTGGAACGACTTGCCTCCAGAAGTTGTGAATGCTCCAACACTGGAAGTTTTTAAGAAGAGATTGGACAAACCATTTGCCTGAAATGTATAGGGCTTTTTGATTGAACAGGGGGTTGGACTAGAAGACCTCCAAATGTCCTTTCCAACTCTGTTATTCTAAACACTTTTAAAAAGAAAAACCCAGTGTGAAAAGATGCACCAATTCAAAACCGCAAACAATTTCCCCCTCATCTATTCAGAGGGAAGAAAACTTCCCACGCATGATATTGATGGTTTTTCATGGTTTTTCAAAGCGATCTGTGGAAGCAACAACCTACAGCATCTAGGTGGGAAAAAAACTTTCCAATCAAACTTCACCTTTTCCTTTAATCAACTGGAGCCCAACGGGCCCCACGAAAAGGAGATGAGATCTGGGTCTCTTCTCTCTGTGGGCCGGGGGGGGGGGGGTTAAAAAAATACATTGCCTTCCCAAGTACCTCTCACTCCAGCCTGGTCACGCACACAATCTATCAATGTGCAGATAAAGCATTAAAAAGAGAGAGATTTTGAAGAAATGCATTTGGCAGTTTGATGCAAAACAGAGGTGACAACCACAGCAGAACAAGCTTTGACTAAATCGTTCAGTACTTCAAAAAATTATCTACCAGGCTTTCAAAAGCTGGAATTCCGGGAGGCGAGGAGATCTGTGGCAAAGCAAAGGGGAAAGTCCTCGACTTACTTACGACTACGACAATTCAGCCCCAGATTTCTGTTGCTAAGCGAGATGTTGGTTCAGTGAGTTCTGCCTCCAATTGGATGACCTTTCTTGCCACGGTTGTTAAGTGAATTGCTTCAGTTGTTCAGTTAGTCACCCGGTCGTTAAGTGAACCGGGCTTCCCCGTTGACTTGGCTGGTCAGAAGATCGCAAAAAGGGGAATCAGGTGAGCTTGGGACACAGCAACGGTCATAAATTGGCATCCAGATGTTGATCACACGATCATGGGAATGCTGGGAAAGTCATAACCGTGAAAAACGGTCGTACGTCACATTTCTCAGTGTTGTTGCCACTTCAAACGGTCGCTAAGTGAACTGGTGTAATTGGAGAACTAGCTGTATATGCACACTCCTGTACCTGCCACACTTCATTCAAGAGCCTGAGTTACAGAGCTTGCAGACGTAGCCATTTATTCATTTAAACTTAAAGCACCCGAACAAAATTATGAGATAATAATTCTCTTACCTTTTCCCAAGTCATCAAGTAAATGGAAACCCTTCCGAGAGTTCTGCTGAATGAAGAAAGAGGCAAGAAATACATTAAGTTATTCGTTGGGATTTCTTTCTCCCTCTGTGTGTGTGTGTTTCTCTCCCTCTCTCATGCGCAAGGCATTATTAAATACACTAAAAATATCGCGAAAAGATTTCTAATTTACTGACCCAGATAAAGAGCTGTGAATTATGATAGAAGCCTTTTAAAGATGGGGAATGAAACGAAAGTGGAAGGTGTTTTTTTTAAAAAAATGACCAATAATTGTACCATTTGCCTTTTAAAAACTGATCAAAGGGCACACCTGTGTGGACCGAGTGTGTAAGAATGCCAAGAAACCTGGTGCATTTCGGGCAACATGCCATTTTGTGCATGTTTCCAGAAATGAAATCTTACACAATCTTTTTTACAGGATGTGAATTTTAGCTTTCTTTTAAACAACAGACCTTTTTTTTTTGAAGTTAAGGAACACATTCTCACACACGCATGGGAAAAAATAATAATCTCTGGGGGGAAAAAACCACTTTTCCTGCTTAAGATTCTGGAAGTTTGATTTAATTTTACTGGGTTTCCATTAACCACTTAATTTGGGAATTACAGACACGTAAATGTCCTGAGGATACCACAGGTAATACACTATATGTGTGCAATACTTACGCCACTTATATTCTAATGCACATTTTCTCCAGTTATGCTTGTGTGTGGTGTGCAATGTTTATGGAGATTCACAGTCATTCAGGTCATGGTTGTCCTAAAGGTGCTTTTTTGAGAGGCAACTGGGCTTTCTTGGTTTTCCCTTGAAGACGTTTCGCTTCTCATCCAAGAAGCTTCTTCAGCTCTGCCTGAACTTTTCTTGTAGTTTAGAAACCGTGGCTTGAAGGTTAAAATGATGCCTAAAGCTAGCTAACTGAAATTTCTTTTTTAAAAAAAAAACAATGAACACAATCCTCAATTAAACCAAGATCTAACTATAGTCAAAGCATAACTTCACACCATGCGCTGAAGAAGCTTCTTGGATGAGAAGATGAACTGTGCTGGCATATATGGACACATTGGCTGATTGGGCTCTCTACAATTTTGGCACTCCATTTTATTTTATTTTATTTGTTTGTTTTTGTCAAGTACGTATTGGTGATATGCATAGATATAACATTGTTTGTATACATAAGATGGGTCCTAATAAAATGGAACATTAGGACAGGGACGGTAGGCATGCTGGTGCACTTATGCACGCCCCTTACTGACCTCTTAGGAATCGGGTGAGGTCAACAGTGGAAAGTCTAAGGGTGAAGTTTTGGGGGTTTGGTGACGAAACCACAGAATCTGTCCAAACACATTTCCCACCTACCCCAGTGTGCTTTTGCAAACAACGCTGGGGGAGGGGGGAGAAAGAGAGGGGGGAGGGAGGGGGAGGGGGGAGGGGGGGAGGGAGGGAGGAGAGAGAGAGAGAGGGACAGACAGACAGAGACAGAATGAGAGAGAGAGAGAGAGGAAAAGACAGAGAAGGAGGGAGAGAGGGAGAGAGAGGGAGAGAGAGAAGGAGGGAGAGAGAAAGAGAGGGGGAGGGAGAGGGAGAGGGAGAGGGAGAGAGGGAGAGAGGGGAGAGAGGGAGGGAGAGAGAGAGAGAGAGAGAGAGAGAGAGAGAGAGAGAGAGAGAGAGAGAGAGAGAGAGAGAGAGAGAGAGAGAGAGAGAGAGACGCAAACCTATTTGGAAACTCTCCTTTCAGAATAATCTGCAGCCAGCCTCCTCCTCTGGCATTGCCTGTAACCACCCAGCCCACCGCCCTACAAAACCCACCCACGTGCGTCTAGACACCAAGTAAGCACGGTTTCAGCCTCGGAGGGGGCCGGGGAAACGCGCGCCCGTTCATTGTTCTCAGGGGCTCAGCAACTCCTGCGACTTACCCGTCTTCCTGCCCTCTGCACGGCCCCTGCCAAGCTGCCCAGAGAGAGATAGAGAGCTGCTTGAGAAACCTGCTTGGCCCTCTCTGCCTCTTCCGGTCCAAGAAGCCCGGACTGCAGATTGCAAAGGAAACGGGCTCTCTGTAGACAGCGAAGCAAAAAGAAAGAGAGAGAGAGAGAGAGAGAGGGAGGGAGGGAGGGAGGGAGGGAGGAAGGGAGGGAGGGAGGGGGAGGGAGGGGGAGAGGGAGAGAGAGGAGGGGGGAGGGGGAGAGGGAGAGGGAAGGAAGGAAGGAAGGCAGGAAGGAAGAGTAAGGGAGGGAAGGGAAGGGAGGGAGAGGGAGGGAGGGAGGGAGGGAAGGAAGGAAGGAAGGAAGGAGGAAGGAAGGAAGGAAGAGTAAGGGAGGGGAGGGAAGGGAGGGAGGGAGAGAGAGGAAGAGGGGGAGGGAGGGAAGGAAGGAAGGAAGGAAGGAAGGAAGGAAGGAAGGAAGGAAGGAAGGAAGGAAGGAAGGAAGGAAGGAAGGAAGGAAGGAAGGAAAAAACACCCAAAAAGAAAAAGTCACAGCCGAATAGCCGGCGCTGCCATCCGCAACTTGCCCTTTGCAAAGTCCCGATCCAGACGCAAAGAAACTCCTTTTGCAACGCGGGCCAATCGGGGAGGGGGAGATGGGGGGGGCGAGGAAAGGATGCGCTGCAAAGGCAAGGCAAGGAGATGGAGGGGGGGTTGGAGGAAGGGTTGCAAAAAAGGAGGAATATGCACGGCTCTGCTCCTCCCCCTAGAGGTGGCCTGTCCTGCAAACTGGCTCACCTGGGCGCTCCGGGAAGCGCCAGCCCAAGAGCGCAGCAAAGGAAAGAAAAAAAAGAAAAGAAGGAGGGAGGAGAGGCCACCTTTGTCGCAAGCTCCCTCGGGGCCACAGCGCCTCCGCCCTGCCCACCTTTGCCTGGGCCACCCCGAGTGGCAGCTGACGAACCAATCGGGAGGGACCCTTCGGCCACCCCGCCCGGGGCGATAGCCAATGAGCAGGTTGAGACGGGAGCGAGGGAGAGCCGCACAGCAGAGAGGCGTGTGGGTAACGTAGTCCCGAAACCTGGCGGCTGATCTGCGTACAAACGCCGGTTGAGTTTCTTCTTCCAGTTTAATTCGTTTTTTCCCAAAAAAATAAAATAAAAATAAAAATCAACCTCAGTCTTTTTCCCGCCTCTTTACGAGAAAATGACAGGTGCCTATAAACCAGATTTCGGATGCACCCATTTGAAAGAGAGTTATTTCGTGGTAAAACCTTATTGTAATATCTCTCAAAGAGCATGGTAATAAATAGAATAATCTTTCCTGCCTTTGAGTCAATATTGATTCCTGGTGACGCCTGGATAAGTCTCTGCAGATATCTTGGCAAGGTTTCTGAAAATGGCCATAATATTACTTTATTTTATAATATTACTTTTTTTTATATTTTATTATTATTATTTTATTTTATATATGGCATCTACAGAGGCCATGCAATCACTGATACACAACACAAATGAAACAGACACAAATATATGTTTAAATATTTATATTATATATAAATATAAATTTATATTACATTATTTATATTATATTATTATATATATAATTTAATAATATATAATATATATAATTTCTATTTATTTATAAATATACTAAATAAATATGTAAAGAGTGTGGACAACAGAATAGATGAGATAAAATATTAAAGTGGGGTAAAACCACGATTAAAATCACCATAGTACAGTGCCCATGGACAGAGTCACAATAAAGTAGCTGTTATAGTTCTGTACCTAAAGAACTGCTTACTGCTTCTGTGTGGTTACTTTAATTTGGGGCTTGTTACTTTAATTATAAGAAATAATAACCTGTGGATGTTAATAGTGAAAGTCTTGTGGCATTGTCTGGCACCTTTTGGCTCACGGGACAATGAAGGTTTTAAAACGAGTTGCACCTGCAGTGAAAATATTTCATTCCAGGCTTTATGATCCAGGGTGGAGTGGAGAGAAGAGCATATTTTGGGAAAGCAAAATCCAGCATGGTTCTCTTATTTCTGGTTAAATGTATGTTGTCCCTCGGAAAAATGATTTTTAGAACTTAGCCAGAAATGTAGCTGGCTGGGCAAAGCATGTATAGGGAGTTGCAATTCGAAACGCACCAAAATATAAAGAGAGGCGGAAATCGGATGAGAAGCTGAACAGAAACGATTATTTCTTGGTGAATTGCCTGTCCCGAAACACTTTCTGCCTAGCATTTTCACTTTCCTCCCAAAACAACAACCTTGGAAGGGATCTTGGGCTGAAGGAGTGGGGTTAGTTTCAGACCCAGCCTGGACCTTCCGTGGCTGGTTCTTGGCTTCACTCGAATTCCGGTTCTGATTGGAGACCAGGGGAGTCCGAGAGAGGAAGGGGCAGGTGGAGAGATTCTTGGGACTTGTAACTGGATGCCCGGTCTAGAACTGGCTTAGGCACTGTGGCCTAGCCTCAGCGGTTGAGTTTAGGGTGCCCCATTCTCGTGGGAAAGAATGCTCGCTGTTTCCCAAACCCTGTCTACCATTTCAGGATGAACCTATTCAGATTATTAGATATTTTCAATATTGTCTTCCTCCTCCTCCTCCTCCTCCTCCTCCTGTTCTTCCTCCTCCTCCTCCTGTTCTTCCTCCCCTCCCTCCCTTCCTCTTTCCTTCCTTGCTTTTCACCCTACTTCCTTCCTCTATCCTTCCATTCATTCTTTCTTCCTTCTTTTCCTTCTTCCTCCCTCTATCCTCCTCCCTCCCTCCTCTTTCTTTCTTTCTTTCTTTCTTTCTTTCTTTCTTTCTTTCTTTCTTTCTTTCTCTTTCTCTCTCTCTCTCTTCCTTTCTTCCTTCTTCCTTTCTTTCCTTCTTTCCTTCCTTCTCTCCCTCCCTTCTTCCTCTATCCTCCTCCCTCTCTCTCTCCCTCCCTCCCCCCCTCTCTCTTTCTCCCCTTTATCTTTAGCAATGCTGATAGCTTAGGATCAATTAAAGTTGATCGAAGGCCTTAGAATCTGTTATGATTACTAGTATTAGTGTTACTCTTCCCAGCCAAAAATGTGCACCCTTCAAGTCCATAAAAAGGATTTAGTAGCTGCGATCAGAGAAAGGCAGCGGAATCAATACATATGCAACGGGAGAAGAAGGGGGGGGGGAGGAATTATCTCTGGAGATTCGCCTGCCCTGCATCAGTTAGTTGCCTGTGGCGAGAGGTTCACCAAGCCCTCCAATTCTTTTTTTTTTCCTGTCTCTTTCCTTTCTTTGATCCGGAAGAATGACGAAACCATCCTGGGAGAGCGAACTATCCCCACCCACCCCCCACACACACACAGCCGGGAAAGTTTTGATCCGAGATTTCAATATCTAGAATTTGGTGTGTTTTTCGAAACGTCATCCTCAGTCCAAGAATTTGGTAGCCTCAGGTTTGTTTGCTCTTCTTTAATTGGGATGGAGAAGAGACAGACGCGGCCGCTGCTTTGGGGGTCGTAATTGGACGATTATGGGCAGCCCACTCGCCCCAGCCCCGAGCGGGTGGGGGAGGGGAAAGAGAAATCGAGGGGGGGGAGCGAGGAGGGGACATGCTGGAGGAGACACCTTATTAAATTTCATGGATCTTACTTCCGAGTAAATCCGATAGACTCCAACTTAACCTTATTTTGATGGAGCCCAATTGTACCCGCCTGTACTTGCAGGTAGCCTCCGTGCCTGCGTTACTCGGGAGTAAAATCCCGGGCTCCCGTTTAAGCAAACGAAACTTCTGTCAGCGGATAAGCAGGCTTGGGTCGGCACCTTAGCCTCAAGCGGCAGCTCTCTGGGGCGGTGGCATTCAATTATTATAAACAATAAATTGTCCCCTTCCGAAGACCGAGAGTGAACAACAGGTTGTTTGACCGTGCCAGTTGCGCGGGGATCGATCTTGCGACCTCGTCAATCCCAGCCTCACTTCGCGGAGGACTTTATAAAGTCGCTTGGACGTCCGGGTGTGAGTGGAGGCGTCCAAAATTTAGCCGCCTCCGAAGATCCCAGTCTTTCCCGACTAAGAACCACAGACACACCGCTTGGTTGAAAATAAAATACGGACGCCCCAAATTCGCTTCCCAGCCGATCCTGCGCTCAGAGCGCTACTACTCCGAGCTTTTCCCTTCTCGGCCTCCTGGGAATTTTGCCTTCCTCAGCTCTCAGCACATCTCCCTGCGTGTGTCTCTTTCTCTCTCTCTCCTTTTGTGTGTGGGCGCGTCCATCGTCCTCTCTCTCACGCCCCCCGATAAAAGGAAGAGAAAAAACACCCGACCTGACGAATCGAACCTCGCCAAAAAGTTTCGCAAAGATTTAAAGCGCCCCCAGAACCTCTGTATCGGGGCGGCCCCAATTTGACTGCTGCCAGCGCAAACCTCCCGAAAGAGCGCTAGATGTCCCCAAAAGGAATCTCGCCCACCCCCGACAAGCGTTGGGGAGGCAGTCTCAGCCAAGCCCCTTTCGCCAGACGGGCTGGCCTTGCAAGCTGGCCCTTGGCCACTGTACACCAAGGTGGGCCCCACACGGGCTTAGGGGTGGACTTTCTTTTCTGAGGGTGGAGGTCATTTCTTAGGGTGAAAGGGAAACTTCGGAAGCTCAACAGCCGGGGTGGAAAAGGGGACTTTGGCTGGACGAGGGTTGGAAAGACGGATCCGTTTTCTTGGGGGGTAGAGAGATATCAGAGCTGCCTCTCCTGCAAATAGCAGGAGTTGGAGAGAGGGGGCAGGGGGAGGGATGGAGAGAGAGAGAGAGAGAGAAAGAAGGAAAGAAAGAAAGAAAAAGAAAGAAAAAGAAAGAAAAAGAAAGAAAGAAAGAAGAAAGAAAGAAAGAAAGAAAGAAAGAAAGAAAGAAAGAAAGAAAGAAAGAAAGAAAGAAAAAGTTAACTGGCATATTGGTTAGACAGATGTCAGAGCTGCCTCTCCTGCAAAAGGAGGAGGGAGGGAGGGAGGGAGGGAGGGAGGAAGGGAGGGAGGGAGGGAGGGAGAGAGAGAGGGGGGGGGAGGGAGGGAGGGAGAGAGAGAGAGAGAGAGAGAGAGAGAGAGAGAGAGAGAGAGAGAGAGAGAGAGAGAGAGAGAGAGAGAGAGAGAGAGAGAGAGAGAGAGAGAGAACAGGACGCGATCCTATTGGGTAATAGATCTCTGCTAGAATCAAAGGAGATTACATTCTGCGATCGGTATGGACTTTCTCCACTCCATCTGGTTTTAATCTGCTTTGGCTACTACCCTTTTATGGGGTTTAAGTGGGGGTGGAGAAAAGGAAAGATACCTGGATTATTATATCTCCCCCCCCCCCAGATGCCCGACCAAGCTTCTCCCAAGCAGGCCGTTCCGCAGCCTCCTCTCCCTCCGCCGCCCTCCGCGGCTTTTCCTGGGCTCCCACCCCCTCCTCCTTTTTCCTTTCCTGCCAAGGGGGCAGAAACCCAACCCGACCTTCTGCTACTGTCACAACAAGCGGTCGGGGTGGGCGGTTCGTCTTTCTCTCGGGACAACTGGGCAAAGGGGCGCCCGTCTGCTCCGGGTCTCTGAGAAAAGCGCTGCGTGGCGAGATTTCGCCCCTTCCCCTGCCCACTTGGGCCAGAGGAAGAACAGACCCTGACGTGGGTCCCGGGTGGCAGAAACACGGGGGGATCGCACATTCTTGCCTCTTTAAGAGAAATGGAAGAGGGCGATAACTTTAGGCAGCTCGTTTGGTTCCAAATCAGAGAGATAGTTAAAGCACCTAACCATATTCGGTTTCCAGGTATGTTTTGTTATTGGCTTTGTTATTATAAGTAACATAGTAATGAAACGGGTAAGAATAGTTGGTTTCAAACAGAAGGATCCTGGGAGGGAAACGCTCTGTAGCCAGAACATCTTCCCAGCCACCCTTAAAGAGTAGAAAGGAGCGACTTTAACTTCACTTGGCCAACCCTCATAACCGAGCGGTTGCAATTTTCAACAACTAAATCCCCAGGCCGGGTCTTCTGCGGCTGCTGTGCTTGAGAAACGGAAGGGAGAAGGGAAGGAAGCAAAACAGAACTGGATTCCTCTGGAATAATTGGGGGTGGTGGTGGTGGTGTTAGCTTTCTGGGGCCTACAGGCGGATCATTTATCCAGGGGCAAAAATAAAAAATCCTTCATGGGAAAATATCTGTAATGATAATAACAACAATAGCAAAGACATTAATAAGGAAGCTGTAAGGCAGGTAGGTCAGCCAAGCAAAGTGCCAAATTTGGAAAAACTTTTCCCATCTCTTCTTCAACAGATGGCTTTTGATTTAGTTGGACTTCTTTTTACTTCCTTATTCCCAGACTTACAGATTCGAACTTCCTTTCCTTTCCTTTCCTTTCCTTTCCTTTCCTTTCCTTTCCTTTCCTTTCCTTTCCTTTCCTTTCCTTTCCTTTCCTT